>JAHSUH010003512.1:0-50769 GCA_025388415.1 Cynanchum wilfordii
AACTTATAAATTTGGAACATGTTCCCCCAACTCATTTCTAACTAACTTGAGCCAAAACTTTTCTTTTCTTTAGAGCATCTTGAAATAATAAATAAACAACATAATAAAATCAAAGTCGGAATTTGGACACTAATTGAATAAAATAAACGTAATATACACACACACACACATATATATATATATAAATAAATAAATAATCTTCCGTAATCAAATAAATTCTTAAAAAACCACAAGACATATATATACACACACACACCGAGAAGGAAAAGTATGTAATACATATATATACAAAACATCAGAAAATGATTTCCAAATGATTGAAATAAATTAAATATCCAAATAATTAATTTATTCTTTTTTAAATCTTGGGAAATCAATTCTCAACTTCCGAAATCGTCCAAAATCAAAACTCTTATTTCTATATCAAAATAATTAAATAAAATAGCTAAATAAATAAATGCTAATAGACTGAAAATAAAATTCCGGAAATCGGATTTCTGTATTATCCCAAACTTATAAAATCCAGGAATTAAATAAAAATAAATTTTATAAACGCTTAAAACAAAAACTCCAGAAATCATGTTGAAAAAAGAAAAAGGAATTTCTCTGTATTTTTAAATCTAATTAATATAAATAGTAACTAAGCAAATCCTTATAATTCAACGATATTAAAAATCATAATATAAAATAATAATCCCATATTTGTACATAAAAACGTAAAATTATTAATTTGAGAAAAGTATCCGTTTACTCACCCCCTGGTAATTCCAATCAATATCACCCAAATCAATGTCCAACTCGAACAATTGTTCCTTCGATGCTTGTCTCTTTTAAAACTCAAAACCGTCGCCACATATTATTTCCTTAAAACCCTAATTTTATTCCTCACCCAACTCCGATAACATAAAACAATATAATTAAAATACTTATATAATAAAAAAAGACTTGTGAATTTCCTTATTTACCCCTCCTTAGGGTTGGGTCTCACATTCTACCCTCCTTACAAAAAGTTTCGTCCTCGAAAATTAAAATATGGCATCCTCTATAAATATCAATCCAAACTTAAGTTACGTTTAATTGCAGCCCATAAACTTCCGATGTGCACTCTATTCACCTTCGCTTATAAATCAATTAAAATCAAATGTTCGACAACACTTATAACTAAGGGCGGACATGCAATATTACTCACTTAACCAAATAGACTTAACTTCAAAATTCAAATAATCCTTTAGAAGTAGGAGAAAATAAAACACCACAATCAATATAAACTTAGAATAAAAATCTACCATCAACTATCATTTCAAAATCATTACTTAAGTATTCTAGGATTCGTAACCTCTTGCTTTGATAGCACTTCGTCACGCCCCAAATCCGGGCCTAATTTAAAAATTAGAAAATCCCAAACTCGAGGTCGTAACATGGCTACATCCTCCAAACTTTCGCCTAAAGGATGCAAAGCCTCAAACAATAACAAATCAATACACTAAAAATTCCATAAGAAAATGTTAACCAATCAACTAGAATTCATATGTCTCAAATAATTATTCTCAAACATATCGCAATTGACAAAAGAAATAACCCTAAATCCACAACAAATTTCTGTCTCTTACAAAAAAAAAAAAAAAATATATATATATATATAAACGATCAGCTTAACTATTGAGACCAAGGTTCCTCACATATCTTGTTATTCGTCATCCGTAAAAAAAACATTTAAGGGGGGGGGATGAGCTAAAAAGCCCAGTGAATAAACGGAGTTTTATTTGAGAAACTTCAAAATCATATCATACTAAAAATATTACAAAACAGAGTCACAAACACTTAGAAGATATTTACGAAGTCAAAGTAACAAATAACTTTCAAAGACAATAAAAAACTTTCTTCATTGCATTACTTTCTTTCAAACGCAATCGATAGAATTAAATTCAATTCCACTTTTCTTTTTATAAGGCTCAAGCAAGCATAGTCATTTGTTGGTTTTAATCGATATCGATCCTAGCTGTTTATCCCGCTAGGTAGGCCAAAACTTATAACAGAGGAGCTTTTTCACCATGCTCAATGGGTTCATAACTTATAAATTTGGAACATGTTCCCCCAACTCATTTCTAACTAACTTGAGCCAAAACTTTTCTTTTCTTTAGAGCATACCGAAATAATAAATAAACAACATAATAAAATCAAAGTCGAATTTGGACATTAATTGAATAAAATAAACGTAATATACACACACACACACATATATATATATATATATATAAATAAATAAATAATTAATCTTCTATAATCAAATAAATTCTTAAAACACCACAATACATATATATACACACACACCGAGAAGGAAAAGTATGTAATACATATATATACAAAACATCAGAAAATGATTTCCAAATGATTGAAATAAATTAAATATCCAAAAAATTAATTTATTCTTTTTTAAATCTCGGGAAATCAATTCTCAACTTCCGAAATCGTCCAAAATCAAAACTCTTATTTCTATATAAAAATAATTAAATAAAATAGCTAAATAAATAAATGCTAATAGACGGAAAATAAAATTCCGAAAACCGATTTCGTATTATCCAAACTTATAAAATCCAGGAATTAAAGAAAAATAAATTTTATAAACGCGTTTAAAAAAAACCTCCGGAAATCAGGTTTCAAAAAGAAAAAGGAATTTCTATGTATTTTTAAATCTAATTAATATAAACAGTAACTAAGCAAATCCTTATAATTCAACGATATTAAAAATCATAATATAAAATAATAATCTCGGTATGTACATAAAAACGTAAAATTATTAATTTGAGAAAAGTATCCGTTTACTCATCTCTGGTAATTCCAATCAATATCACACAAATCAATGCCCGAATTCCGAACAATTGTTCCCTTCTGATGCTTGTCTCTTTTAAAACTCAAAACCGTCGCCACATATTATTTCCTTAAAACCCTAATTTTATTCCTCACCCAACTCCGATAACATAAAACAATATAATTAAAATACTTATATAATAAAAAAAAGACTTGTGAATTTCCTTATTTACCCCTCCTTAAGGCTGGGTCTCACATTCTATCCTCCTTACAAAAAGTTTCGTCCTCGAAACTTAAAATATGGCATCCTCTATAAATATCAATCCAAACTTAAGTTACGTTTAATTGTATCCCATAAACTTCCGATGTGCACTCTATTCACCTTCGCTTATAAATCAATTAAAATCAAATGTTCGACAACACTTATAACTAAGGGCGGACATGCAATATTACTCACTTAACCAAATAGACTTAACTTCAAAATTCAAATAATCCTTTAGAAGTAGGAGAAAATAAAACACCACAATCAATATAAACTTAGAATAAAAATCTACCATCAACTATCATTTCAAAATCATTACTTTAGTATTCTAGGATTCGTAACCTCTTGCTTTGATACCACTTCGTCACGCCCCAAATCTGGGCCTAATTTAAAAATTAGAAAATCCCAAACTTGAGGTCGTAACATGGCTACATCCTCCAAGCTTTCGCCTAAAGGATGCAAAGCCTCAAACAATAACAAATCAATACACTAAAAATTCCATAAGAAAATGTTAACCAATCAACTAGAATTCATAAGTCTCAAATAATTATTCTCAAACATATCGCAATTTACTAAAGAAATAACCCTAAATCCACAACAAATTTCTGTCGTACAAAAAAAAAAAAAAATATATATATATATATATATAAATGATCAGCTTAACTATTGAGACCAAAGTTCCTCACATAACTTCTTATTCGTCATCCGCGAAAAAAAACATTTAAGGGAGGGGATGAGCTAAAAAGCCCAGGTGAATAAACGGAGTTTTATTTGAGAAACTTCAAAATCATATCATACTCAAAATATTACAAAACGAGTCACAAACACTTAGAAGATATTTACGGAAGTCAAAGTAACAAATAACTTTCAAAGACAATCAAAAACTTCACTATATTTTTTAAATGGTTTCAACAAATAACTCTAGAAATCCAGGTTTCTTTATGCAAAAAGAAAAAGGAATTTCACTATATTTTTTAATCTAATTAATATAAACGAACAAGCAAATCCTTATAATTCAACGATATTAAAAATCATAATATAAAATAATAATCTCGAATCAACATAAAAACGTAAAATTATTAATTTGAGAAAAGTATCCGTTTACTTACCTCTGGTAATTCCAATCAATATCACCCAAATAAATGTCTAATTCTGAACAATTGTTCCCTTCGATGCTTGTCTCTTTTAAAACTCAAAACCGTCGCCACATATTATTTCCTTAAAATCCTAATTTTATTCTACTGACCCAAATCATAACATAAAACAATATAATTAAAATACTTATATATAAAAAAAAAAGACTTGTGAATTTCCATATTACCCCTCCTTAGGGCCGGGTCTCACATTCTACCCTCCTTAAAAAAAGTTTCATCCTCGAAACTTAAAATATGGCATCCTCTATAAATATCAATCCAAACATAAGTTACGTTTAATTGCAGCCCATAAACTTCCGATGTGCACTCTATTCACCTTCGCTTATAAATCAATTAAAATCAAATGTTCGACAACACTTATAACAAACGGGCATGGCAATATTACTCACTTAACCAAATAGACTTAACTTCAAAATTCAAATAATCCTTTAGAAGTAGGAGAAAATAAAACACCACAATCAATATAAACTTAGAATAAAAATCTACCATCAACTTCATTTCAAAATCATTACTTAAGTATTCTAGGATTCGTAACCTCTTGCTTTGATACTACCGTCACCGCCCCAAATCCGGGCCTAATTTAAAAATTAGAAAATCCCAAACTCGAGGTCCTAACATGGCTACATCCTCCAAGCTTTCGCCTAAAGGATGCAAAGCCTCAAACAATAACAAATCAATACACTAAAAATTCCATAAGAAAATGTTAACCAATCAACTAGAATTCATAAGTCTCAAATAATTATTCTCAAACATATCGCAATTGACAAAAGAAATAACCCTAAATCCCCAACAAATTTATGTCTCTTACAAAAAAAAAAAATATATATATATATATATATATAAGCGATCAGCTTAACTATTTAGACCAAGGTTCCTCACATATCTTCTTATTCGTCATTTGTAAAAAAAAACATTTAAGGGAGGGGATGAGCTAAAAAGCCCAATGAATAAACGGAGTTTTATTTGAGAAACTTCAAAATCATATCATACTCAAAATATTACAAAATAGAGTCACAAACACTTAGAAGATATTTACTGAGTCAAAGTAACAAATAACTTTCAAAGACAATCAAAAACTTTCTTCATTGCATTACTTTCTTTCAAAAATCTCGATGGAATTAAATTCAATTCCACTTTTCTTTTTATAATGCTCAAGCAAGCATAGTCATTTGTTGGTTTTAATCGATATCGATCCTAGTTGTTTATCCCGCTAGGTAGGCCAAAACTTATAACAGTGGAGCTTTTTCACCATGCTCAATGGGTTCAGAACTTATAAATTTGGAACATGTTCCCCCAACTCATTTCTAACTAACTTGAGCCAAAACTTTTCTTTTCTTTAGAGCATACCTGAAATAATAAATAAACAACATAATAAAATCAAAGTCGAATTTGGACACTAATTGAATAAAATAAACGTAATATACACACACACACACACATATATATATATATAAATAAATAATTAATCTTTCGTAATCAAATAAATTCTTAAAAAACCACAATACATATATATACACACACACGAGAAGGAAAAGTATGTAATACATATATATACAAAACATCGGAAAATGATTTCCAAATGATTGAAATAAATTAAATATCCAAATAATTAATTTATTCTTTTTTAAATCTTGGGAAATCAATTCTCAACTTCCGAAATCGTCCAAAATCAAAACTCTTATTTCTATATCAAAATAATTAAATAAAATAGCTAAATAAATAAATGCTAATAGACAAAATAAAATTCAAATCGTTTACGTATTATCCCAAACTTATAAAATCCAGGAATTAAATAAAAATAAATTTTATAAACGCTAAAAAAAAACTCCAGAAATCGGGTTTCAAAAAGAAAAAGGAATTTCACTGTATTTTTTAATCTAATTAATATAAACAGTAACTAAGCAAATCCTTATAATTCAACGATATTAAAAATCATAATATAAAATAATAATCTCAGTATCTACATAAAAACGTAAAATTATTAATTTGAGAAAAGTATCCGTTTACTCACCTCTGGTAATTCCAATCAATATCACCCAAATCAATGTCTGAATTCGAACAATTGTTCCCTTCTGATGCTTGTCTCTTTTAAAACTCAAAACCGTCGCCACATATTATTTCCTTAAAACCCTAATTTTATTCCTCACCCAACTCCGATAACATAAAACAATATAATTAAAATACTTATATAATAAAAAAAAGACTTGTGAATTTCCTTATTTACCCCTCCTTAGGGCTGGGTCTCACATTCTACCCTCCTTACAAAAAGTTTCGTCCTCGAAACTTAAAATATGGCATCCTCTATAAATATCAATCCAAACTTAAGTTACGTTTAATTGCAGCCCATAAACTTCCGATGTGCACTCTATTCACCTTCGCTTATAAATCAATTAAAATCAAATGTTCGACAACACTTATAACTAAGGGCGGACATGCAATATTACTCACTTAACCAAATAGACTTAACTTCAAAATTCAAATAATCCTTTAGAAGTAGGAGAAAATAAAACACCACAATCAATATAAACTTAGAATAAAAATCTACCATCAACTATCATTTCAAAATCATTACTTAAGTATTCTAGGATTCGTAACCTCTTGCTTTGATACACTCGTCACGCCCCCAAATCCGGGCCTAATTTAAAAATTAGAAAATCCCAAACTCGAGGTCGTAACATGGCTACATCCTCCAAGCTTTCGCCTAAAGGATGCAAAGCCTCAAACAATAACAAATCAATACACTAAAAATTCCATAAGAAAATGTTAACCAATCAACTAGAATTCATAAGTCTCAAATAATTATTCTCAAACATATCGCAATTGACAAAAGAAATAACCCTAAATCCACAACAAATTTATGTCTCTTACAAAAAAAAAAAAATATATATATATATATATATAAACGATCAGCTTAACTATTGAGACCAAGGTTCCTCACATATCTTCTTATTCGTCATCTGTAAAAAAAAAATTTAAGGGAGGGGATGAGCTAAAAAGCCCAGTGAATAAACGGAGTTTTATTTGAGAAACTTCAAAATCATATCATACTCAAAATATTACAAAAAAGAGTCACAAACACTTAGAAGATATTTACAGAAGTCAAAGTAACAAATAACTTTCAAAGACAATCAAAAACTTTCTTCATTGCATTACTTTCTTTCAAACCAACTCGATAGAATTAAATTCAATTCCACTTTTCTTTTTATAAGGCTCAAGCAAGCATAGTCATTTGTTGGTTTTAATCGATATCGATCCTAGCTTGTTTATCCCGCTAGGTAGGCCAAAACTTATAACAGTGGAGCTTTTTCACCATGCTCAATGGGTTTAGAACTTATAAATTTGGAACATGTTCCCCCAACTCATTTCTAACTAACTTGAGCCAAAACTTTTCTTTTCTTTAGAGCATACTGAAATAATAAATAAACAACATAATAAAATCAAAGTCAGAATTTGGACACTAATTGAATAAAATAAACGAATATACATATACACACACACACACATATATATATATATAAATAAATAATTAATCTTCCGTAATCAAATAAATTCTTAAAAAACACACAATACATATATATACACACACACTGAGAAGGAAAAGTATGTAATACATATATATACAAAACATCGAGAAAATGATTTCCAAATGATTGAAATAAATTAAATATCCAAATAATTAATTTATTCTTTTTTAAATCTTGGGAAATCAATTCTCAACTTCCGAAATCGTCCAAAATCAAAACTCTTATTTCTATATCAAAATAATTAAATAAAATAGCTAAATAAATAAATGCTAATAGACAAAATAAAATTCCGAAATCAAATTTTTGTATTATCCCAAACTTATAAAATCCAGGAATTAAATAAAAATAAATTTTATAAACGCCTAAAAAAAAACTCCAGAAATCGGGTTTCAAAAAGAAAAAGGAATTTCCTCGTATTTTTAAATCTAATTAATATAAACAGTAACTAAGCAAATCCTTATAATTCAACGATATTAAAAATCATAATATAAAATAATAATCTCAGTATCTACATAAAAACGTAAAATTATTAATTTGAGAAAAGTATCCGTTTACTCACCTCTGGTAATTCCAATCAATATCACCCAAATCAATGTCTGAATTGAAACAATTGTTCCCTTCGATGCTTGTCTCTTTTAAAAACTCAAAACCGTCGCCACATATTATTTCCTTAAAACCCTAATTTTATTCCTCACCCAACTCTGATAACATAAAACAATATAATTAAAATACTTATATAATAAAAAAAGACTTGTGAATTTCCTTATTTACCCCTCCTTAAGGCTGGGTCTCACATTCTACCCTCCTTACAAAAAGTTTCGTCCTCGAAACTTAAAATATGGCATCCTCTATAAATATCAATCCAAACTTAAGTTACGTTTAATTGCAGCCCATAAACTTCCGATGTGCACTCTATTCACCTTCGCTTATAAATCAATTAAAATCAAATGTTCGACAACACTTATAACTAAGGGCAGACATGCAATATTACTCACTTAACCAAATAGACTTAACTTCAAAATTCAAATAATCCTTTAGAAGTAGGAGAAAATAAAACACCACAATCAATATAAACTTAGAATAAAAATCTACCATCAACTATCATTTCAAAATCATTACTTAAGTATTCTAGGATTCGTAACCTCTTGCTTTGATACAACTTCTGTCACGCCCCAAATCCGGGCCTAATTTAAAAATTAGAAAATCCCAAACTCGAGGTCGTAACATGGCTACATCCTCCAAGCTTTCGCCTAAAGGATGCAAAGCCTCAAACAATAACAAATCAATACACTAAGAATTCCATAAGAAAATGTTAACCAATCAACTAGAATTCATAAGTCTCAAATAATTATTCTCAAACATATCGCAATTGACAAAAGAAATAACCCTAAATCCACAACAATATTTATGTCTCTTACAAAAAAAAAATATATATATATATATATATATAAACGATCAGCTTAACTATTGAGACCAAGGTTCCTCACATATCTTCTTATTCGTCATCTGTAAAAAAAACATTTAAGGGAGGGGATGAGCTAAAAAGCCCAGTGAATAAACGGAGTTTTATTTGAGAAACTTCAAAATCATATCATACTCAAAATATTACAAAACAGAGTCACAAACACTTAGAAGATATTTACGGAAGTCAAAGTAACAAATAACTTTCAAAGACAATCAAAAACTTTCTTCATTGCATTACTTTCTTTCAAACAGTAATCGATAGAATTAAATTCAATTCCACTTTTCTTTTTATAAGGCTCAAGCAAGCATAGTCATTTGTTGGTTTTAATCGATATCGATCCTAGCTGTTTATCCCGCTAGGTAGGCCAAAACTTATAACAGTGGAGCTTTTTCACCATGCTCAATGGGTTTAGAACTTATAAATTTGGAACATGTTCCCCCAACTCATTTCTAACTAACTTGAGCCAAAACTTTTCTTTTCTTTAGAGCATACTGAAATAATAAATAAACAACATAATAAAATCAAAGTCGAATTTGGACACTAATTAATAAAATAAAATAAAATAAACATACACACACACACATATATATATATATATATAAATAAATAATTAATCTTCTGTAATCAAATAAATTCTTAAAACACCACAATACATATATATACACACACACTGAGAAGGAAAAGTATGTAATACATATATATACAAAACATCAGAAAATGATTTCCAAATGATTGAAATAAATTAAATATCCAAATAATTAATTTATTCTTTTTTAAATCTTGGGAAATCAATTCTCAACTTCCGAAATCGTCCAAAATCAAAACTCTTATTTCTATATCAAAATAATTAAATAAAATAGCTAAATAAATAAATGCTAATAGACTGAAAATAAAATTCCAGAAATCAGATTTCTGTATTATCCCAAACTTATAAAATCCAGGAATTAAATAAAAATAAATTTTATAAACGCTGAAAAAAAAACTCCAGAAATCGGGTTTCAAAAAGAAAAAGGAATTTCTCTGTATTTTTAAATCTAATTAATATAAACAGTAACTAAGCAAATCCTTATAATTCAACGATATTAAAAATCATAATATAAAATAATAATCTCAGTATCTACATAAAAACGTAAAATTATTAATTTGAGAAAAGTATCCGTTTACTCACCTCTGGTAATTCCAATCAATATCACCCAAATCAATGTCTGAATTAGAACAATTGTTCCCTCTTCGATGCTTGTCTCTTTTAAAACTCAAAACCGTCGCCACATATTATTTCCTTAAAACCCTAATTTTATTCCTCACCCAACTCCGATAACATAAAACAATATAATTAAAATACTTATATAATAAAAAAAGACTTGTGAATTTCCTTATTTACCCCTCCTTAAGGCTGGGTCTCACATTCTACCCTCCTTACAAAAAGTTTCGTCCTCGAAACTTAAAATATGGCATCCTCTATAAATATCAATCCAAACTTAAGTTACGTTTAATTGCAGCCCATAAACTTCCGATGTGCACTCTATTCACCTTCGCTTATAAATCAATTAAAATCAAATGTTCGACAACACTTATAACTAAGGGCGGACATGCAATATTACTCACTTAACCAAATAGACTTAACTTCAAAATTCAAATAATCCTTTAGAAGTAGGGAGAAAATAAAACACCACAATCAATATAAACTTAGAATAAAAATCTACCATCAACTATCATTTCAAAATCATTACTTAAGTATTCTAGGATTCGTAACCTCTTGCTTTGATACCAACTTCGTCACGCCCCAAATCCGGGCCTAATTTAAAAATTAGAAAATCCCAAACTCGAGGTCGTAACATGGCTACATCCTCCAAGCTTTCGCCTAAAGGATGCAAAGCCTCAAACAATAACAAATCAATACACTAAGAATTCCATAAGAAAATGTTAACCAATCAACTAGAATTCATAAGTCTCAAATAATTATTCTCAAACATATCGCAATTGACAAAAGAAATAACCCTAAATCCACAACAAATTTATGTCTCTTACAAAAAAAATATATATATATATATATATAAACGATCAGCTTAACTATTGAGACCAAGGTTCCTCACATATCTTCTTATTCGTCATTTGTAAAAAAAAATATTTTAAGGGAGGGGATGAGCTAAAAAGCCCCAGTGAATAAACGGAGTTTTATTTGAGAAACTTCAAAATCATATCATACTCAAAATATTACAAAACAGAGTCACAAACACTTAGAAGATATTTACGGAAGTCAAAGTAACAAATAACTTTCAAAGACAATCAAAAACTTTCTTCATTGCATTACTTTCTTTCAAACAGAACCGATAGAATTAAATTCAATTCCACTTTTCTTTTTATAAGGCTCAAGCAAGCATAGTCATTTGTTGGTTTTAATCGATATCGATCCTAGCTGTTTATCCCGCTAGGTAGGCCAAAACTTATAACAGTGGAGCTTTTTCACCATGCTCAATGGGTTCATAACTTATAAATTTGGAACATGTTCCCCCAACTCATTTCTAACTAACTTGAGCCAAAACTTTTCTTTTCTTTAGAGCATACTGAAATAATAAATAAACAACATAATAAAATCAAAGTCGAATTTGGACACTAATTGAATAAAATAAACGTAATATACACACACACACACATATATATATATATATATAAATAAATAATTAATCTTTCGTAATCAAATAAATTCTTAAAAACACCACAATACATATATATACACACACACTGAGAAGGAAAAGTATGTAATACATATATATACAAAACATCAGAAAATGATTTCCAAATGATTGAAATAAATTAAATATCCAAATAATTAATTTATTCTTTTTTAAATCTTGGGAAATCAATTCTCAACTTCCGAAATCGTCCAAAATCAAAACTCTTATTTCTATATCAAAATAATTAAATAAAATAGCTAAATAAATAAATGCTAATAGACGAAAATAAAATTCCAAAAATCGGATTTTTGTATTATCCCAAACTTATAAAATCCAGGAATTAAATAAAAATAAATTTTATAAACGCTTAAAAAAAAAACTCCAGAAATCGGGTTTCAAAAAGAAAAAGGAATTTCTCTGTATTTTTAAATCTAATTAATATAAACAGTAACTAAGCAAATCCTTATAATTCAACGATATTAAAAATCATAATATAAAATAATAATCTCAGTATCTACATAAAAACGAAAAATTATTAATTTGAGAAAAGTATCCGTTTACTCACCTCTGGTAATTCCAATCAATATCACCCAAATCAATGTCTGAATTCTGAACAATTGTTCCCTTCTGATGCTTGTCTCTTTTAAAACTCAAAACCGTCGCCACATATTATTTCCTTAAAACCCTAATTTTATTCCTCACCCAACTCCGATAACATAAAACAATATAATTAAAATACTTATATAATAAAAAAAAGACTTGTGAATTTCCTTATTTACCCCCTCCTTAGGGCCGGGTCTCACATTCTACCCTCCTTACAAAAGTTTTCGTCCTCGAAACTTAAAATATGGCATCCTCTATAAATATCAATCCAAACTTAAGTTACGTTTAATTGCAGCCCATAAACTTCCGATGTGCACTCTATTCACCTTCGCTTATAAATCAATTAAAATCAAATGTTCGACAACACTTATAACTAAGGGCGGACATGCAATATTACTCACTTAACCAAATAGACTTAACTTCAAAATTCAAATAATCCTTTAGAAGTAGGAGAAAATAAAACACCACAATCAATATAAACTTAGAATAAAAATCTACCATCAACTATCATTTCAAAATCATTACTTAAGTATTCTAGGATTCGTAACCTCTTGCTTTGATACACCTCACGCGCCCAAATCCGGGCCTAATTTAAAAATTAGAAAATCCCAAACTCGAGGTCGTAACATGGCTACATCCTCCAAGCTTTCGCCTAAAGGATGCAAAGCCTCAAACAATAACAAATCAATACACTAAGAATTCCATAAGAAAATGTTAACCAATCAACTAGAATTCATAAGTCTCAAATAATTATTCTCAAACATATCGCAATTGACAAAAGAAATAACCCTAAATCCACAACAAATTTATGTCTCATAAATACAAAAAAATATATATATATATATATATATAAACGATCAGCTTAACTATTGAGACCAAGGTTCCTCACATATCTTCTTATTCGTCATTCGTAAAAAAACATTTAAGGGAGGGGATGAGCTAAAAAGCCCAGTGAATAAACGGAGTTTTATTTGAGAAACTTCAAAATCATATCATACTCAAAATATTACAAAAAAGAGTCACAAACACTTAGAAGATATTTACGGAAGTCAAAGTAACAAATAACTTTCAAAGACAATCAAAAACTTTCTTCATTGCATTACTTTCTTTCAAACAGAACTGATAGAATTAAATTCAATTCCACTTTTCTTTTTATAAGGCTCAAGCAAGCATAGTCATTTGTTGGTTTTAATCGATATCGATCCTAGCTGTTTATCCCGCTAGGTAGGCCAAAACTTATAACAGTGGAGCTTTTTCACCATGCTCAATGGGTTCATAACTTATAAATTTGGAACATGTTCCCCCAACTCATTTCTAACTAACTTGAGCCAAAACTTTTCTTTTCTTTAGAGCATACCTAAATAATAAATAAACAACATAATAAAATCAAAAGTCGAATTTGGACACTAATTGAATAAAATAAACGTAATATACACACACACACACATATATATATATATATATATAAATAAATAATTAATCTTCTGTAATCAAATAAATTCTTAAAAAAACACAATACATATATATACACACACCTGAGAAGGAAAAGTATGTAATACATATATATACAAAACATCGAGAAAATGATTTCCAAATGATTGAAATAAATTAAATATCCAAATAATTAATTTATTCCTTTTTTAAATCTTGGGAAATCAATTCTCAACTTCCGAAATCGTCCAAAATCAAAACTCTTATTTCTATATCAAAATAATTAAATAAAATAGCTAAATAAATAAATGCTAATAGACTGAAAATAAAATTTCCGAAATCCGATTTTTGTATTATCCCAAACTTATAAAATCCAGGAATTAAATAAAAATAAATTTTATAAACGCTTAAAAAAAAAACTCCGGAAATCGGTTTCAAAAAAAAAAGGGAATTTCTCTCGTATTTTTAAATCTAATTAATATAAACAGTAACTAAGCAAATCCTTATAATTCAACGATATTAAAAATCATAATATAAAATAATAATCTCAAGTATCTACATAAAAACGTAAAATTATTAATTTGAGAAAAGTATCCGTTTACTCACCTCTGGTAATTCCAATCAATATCACCCAAATCAATGTCCGACCAATTCGAACAATTGTTCCCTTCGATGCTTGTCTCTTTTAAAACTCAAAACCGTCGCCACATATTATTTCCTTAAAACCCTAATTTTATTCCTCACCCAACTCGATAACATAAAACAATATAATTAAAATACTTATATAATAAAAAAAAGACTTGTGAATTTCCTTATTTACCCCTCCTTAAGTGGGTCTCACATTCTACCCTCCTTCCTAAAAAGTTTCCGCCTCGAAACTTAAAATATGGCATCCTCTATAAATATCAATCCAAACTTAAGTTACGTTTAATTGCAGCCCATAAACTTCCGATGTGCACTCTATTCACCTTCGCTTATAAATCAATTAAAATCAAATGTTCGACAACACTTATAACTAAGGGCATGCATGCAATATTACTCACTTAACCAAATAGACTTAACTTCAAAATTCAAATAATCCTTTAGAAGTAGGAGAAAATAAAACACCACAATCAATATAAACTTAGAATAAAAATCTACCATCAACTATCATTTCAAAATCATTACTTAAGTATTCTAGGATTCGTAACCTCTTGCTTTGATACCACTCGTCACGCCCCAAATCCGGGCCTAATTTAAAAATTAGAAAATCCCAAACTCGAGGTCGTAACATGGCTACATCCTCCAAGCTTTCGCCTAAAGGATGCAAAGCCTCAAACAATAACAAATCAATACACTAAGAATTCCATAAGAAAATGTTAACCAATCAACTAGAATTCATAAGTCTCAAATAATTATTCTCAAACATATCGCAATTGACAAAAGAAATAACCCTAAATCCACAACAAATTTATGTCTCTTACAAAAAAAAATATATATATATATATATATATAAACGATCGACTTAACTATTGAGACCAAGGTTCCTCACATATCTTCTTATTAGTCATATCAAAAAAAACATTTAAGGGAGGGGATGAGCTAAAAAGCCCAGTGAATAAACGGAGTTTTATTTGAGAAACTTCAAAATCATATCATACTCAAAATATTACAAAAAAGAGTCACAAACACTTAGAAGATATTTACGAAGTCAAAGTAACAAATAACTTTCAAAGACAATCAAAAACTTTCTTCATTGCATTACTTTCTTTCAAACAGAACCGATAGAATTAAATTCAATTCCACTTTTCTTTTTATAAGGCTCAAGCAAGCATAGTCATTTGTTGGTTTTAATCGATATCGATCCTAGTCGTTTATCCCGCTAGGTAGGCCAAAACTTATAACAGTGGAGCTTTTTCACCATGCTCAATGGGTTCATAACTTATAAATTTGGAACATGTTCCCCCAACTCATTTCTAACTAACTTGAGCCAAAACTTTTCTTTTCTTTAGAGCATACTGAAATAATAAATAAACAACATAATAAAATCAAAGTCAGAATTTGGACACTAATTGAATAAAATAAACGTAAAATACAAACACACACACACACATATATATATATATATAAATAAATAATTAATCTTCTGTAATCAAATAAATTCTTAAAACACCACAATACATATATATACACACACACTGAGAAGGAAAAGTATGTAATACATATATATACAAAACATCGGAAAATGATTTCCAAATGATTGAAATAAATTAAATATCCAAATAATTAATTTATTCTTTTTTAAATCTTGGGAAATCAATTCTCAACTTCCGAAATCGTCCAAAATCAAAACTCTTATTTCTATATCAAAATAATTAAATAAAATAGCTAAATAAATAAATGCTAATAGACTGAAAATAAAATTCCAGAAATCAGATTTTTGTATTATCCCAAACTTATAAAATCCAGGAATTAAATAAAAATAAATTTTATAAACGCTAAGAAAAAAAACTCAAAAAACGGGTTTCAAAAAGAAAAAGGAATTTCTCCGTATTTTTAAATCTAATTAATATAAAAAGAACTAAGCAAATCCTTATAATTCAACGATATTAAAAATCATAATATAAAATAATAATCTCAAGATATCTACATAAAAACGTAAAATTATTAATTTGAGAAAAGTATCCGTTTACTCACCTCTGGTAATTCCAATCAATATCACCCAAATCAATGTCAATTGATTGAACAACATTGTTCCCTTCGATGCTTGTCTCTTTTAAAACTCAAAACCGTCGCCACATATTATTTCCTTAAAACCCTAATTTTATTCCTCACCCAACTCGATAACATAAAACAATATAATTAAAATACTTATATAATAAAAAAAAGACTTGTGAATTTCCTTATTTACCCCTCCTTAAGGCTGGGTCTCACATTCTACCCTCCTTACAAAAAGTTTCGTCCTCGAAACTTAAAATATGGCATCCTCTATAAATATCAATCCAAACTTAAGTTACGTTTAATTGCAGCCCATAAACTTCCGATGTGCACTCTATTCACCTTCGCTTATAAATCAATTAAAATCAAATGTTCGACAACACTTATAACTAAGGGGACATGCAATATTACTCACTTAACCAAATAGACTTAACTTCAAAATTCAAATAATCCTTTAGAAGTAGGAGAAAATAAAACACCACAATCAATATAAACTTAGAATAAAAATCTACCATCAACTATCATTTCAAAATCATTACTTAAGTATTCTAGGATTCGTAACCTCTTGCTTTGATACAACTTCTCATCGCCCCAAATCCGGGCCTAATTTAAAAATTAGAAAATCCCAAACTCGAGGTCGTAACATGGCTACATCCTCCAAGCTTTCGCCTAAAGGATGCAAAGCCTCAAACAATAACAAATCAATACACTAAGAATTCCATAAGAAAATGTTAACCAATCAACTAGAATTCATAAGTCTCAAATAATTATTCTCAAACATATCGCAATTGACAAAAGAAATAACCCTAAATCCACAACAAATTTATGTCTCTTACAAAAAAAAAATATATATATATATATATATAAACGATCGAGACTAACTATTGAGACCAAGGTTCCTCACATATCTTCTTATTCGTCATCTGTAAAAAAACATTTAAGGGAGGGGATGAGCTAAAAAGCCCAGTGAATAAACGGAGTTTTATTTGAGAAACTTCAAAATCATATCATACTCAAAATATTACAAAAAAGAGTCACAAACACTTAGAAGATATTTACGAAGTCAAAGTAACAAATAACTTTCAAAGACAATCAAAAACTTTCTTCATTGCATTACTTTCTTTCAAACAGAACTGATAGAATTAAATTCAATTCCACTTTTCTTTTTATAAGGCTCAAGCAAGCATAGTCATTTGTTGGTTTTAATCGATATCGATCCTAGCTGTTTATCCCGCTAGGTAGGCCAAAACTTATAACAGTGGAGCTTTTTCACCATGCTCAATGGGTTCATAACTTATAAATTTGGAACATGTTCCCCCAACTCATTTCTAACTAACTTGAGCCAAAACTTTTCTTTTCTTTAGAGCATACTGAAATAATAAATAAACAACATAATAAAATCAAAGTCAGAATTTGGACACTAATTGAATAAAATAAACGTAATATACACACACACACAAATATATATATATATATAAATAAATAATTAATCTTCTGTAATCAAATAAATTCTAAAAACACCACAATACATATATATATACACACACACTGAGAAGGAAAAGTATGTAATACATATATATACAAAACATCAGAAAATGATTTCCAAATGATTGAAATAAATTAAATATCCAAATAATTAATTTATTCTTTTTTAAATCTTGGGAAATCAATTCTCAACTTCCGAAATCGTCCAAAATCAAAACTCTTATTTCTATATCAAAATAATTAAATAAAATAGCTAAATAAATAAATGCTAATAGACTGAAAATAAAATTCCAGAAATCAGATTTTTGTATTATCCCAAACTTATAAAATCCAGGAATTAAATAAAAATAAATTTTATAAACGCCTAAAAAAAAACCCAAAACCGGGTTTCAAAAAGAAAAAGGAATTTCTCTGTATTTTTAAATCTAATTAATATAAACAGTAACTAAGCAAATCCTTATAATTCAACGATATTAAAAATCATAATATAAAATAATAATCTCAAGTATCTACATAAAAACGTAAAATTATTAATTTGAGAAAAGTATCCGTTTACTCACCTCTGGTAATTCCAATCAATATCACCCAAATCAATGTCTGAATTACGAACAATTGTTCCCCTTGATGCTTGTCTCTTTTAAAAACTCAAAACCGTCGCCACATATTATTTCCTTAAAACCCCTAATTTTATTCCTCACCCAACTCCGATAACATAAAACAATATAATTAAAATACTTATATAATAAAAAAAGACTTGTGAATTTCCTTATTTACCCCTCCTTAGGGCTGGGTCTCACATTCTACCCTCCTTACAAAAAGTTTCGCCTCGAAACTTAAAATATGGCATCCTCTATAAATATCAATCCAAACTTAAGTTACGTTTAATTGCAGCCCATAAACTTCCGATGTGCACTCTATTCACCTTCGCTTATAAATCAATTAAAATCAAATGTTCGACAACACTTATAACTAAGGGCGGACATGCAATATTACTCACTTAACCAAATAGACTTAACTTCAAAATTCAAATAATCCTTTAGAAGTAGGAGAAAATAAAACACCACAATCAATATAAACTTAGAATAAAAATCTACCATCAACTATCATTTCAAAATCATTACTTAAGTATTCTAGGATTCGTAACCTCTTGCTTTGATACCACCGTCACGCCCCAAATCCGGGCCTAATTTAAAAATTAGAAAATCCCAAACTCGAGGTCGTAACATGGCTACATCCTCCAAGCTTTCGCCTAAAGGATGCAAAGCCTCAAACAATAACAAATCAATACACTAAGAATTCCATAAGAAAATGTTAACCAATCAACTAGAATTCATAAGTCTCAAATAATTATTCTCAAACATATCGCAATTGACAAAAGAAATAACCCTAAATCCACAACAAATTTATGTCTCTTACAAAAAAAAAATATATATATATATATATAAACGATCAGCTTAACTATTGAGACCAAGGTTCCTCACATATCTTCTTATTCGTCATCTGTAAAAAAAAACATTTAAGGGAGGGGATGAGCTAAAAAGCCCAGTGAATAAACGGAGTTTTATTTGAGAAACTTCAAAATCATATCATACTCAAAATATTACAAAACAGAGTCACAAACACTTAGAAGATATTTACGGAAGTCAAAGTAACAAATAACTTTCAAAGACAATCAAAAACTTTCTTCATTGCATTACTTTCTTTCAAACAGAACTGATAGAATTAAATTCAATTCCACTTTTCTTTTTATAAGGCTCAAGCAAGCATAGTCATTTGTTGGTTTTAATCGATATCGATCCTAGCTGTTTATCCCGCTAGGTAGGCCAAAACTTATAACAGTGGAGCTTTTTCACCATGCTCAATGGGTTCATAACTTATAAATTTGGAACATGTTCCCCCAACTCATTTCTAACTAACTTGAGCCAAAACTTTTCTTTTCTTTAGAGCATACTGAAATAATAAATAAACAACATAATAAAATCAAAGTCAGAATTTGGACACTAATTGAATAAAATAAACGTAATACACACACACACACACACATATATATATATATATATAAATAAATAATTAATCTTCTGTAATCAAATAAATTCTTAAAAAACCACAATACATATATATATACACACACACTGAGAAGGAAAAGTATGTAATACATATATATACAAAACATCAGAAAATGATTTCCAAATGATTGAAATAAATTAAATATCCAAATAATTAATTTATTCTTTTTTAAATCTTGGGAAATCAATTCTCAACTTCCGAAATCGTCCAAAATCAAAACTCTTATTTCTATATCAAAATAATTAAATAAAATAGCTAAATAAATAAATGCTAATAGACCGAAAATAAAATTCCGAAATCAGATTTTTGTATTATCCCAAACTTATAAAATCCAGGAATTAAATAAAAATAAATTTTATAAACGCTTAAAAAAAACCCCGCAAATCGGGTTTCAAAAAGAAAAAGGAATTTCCTTCGTATTTTTAAATCTAATTAATATAAACAGTAACTAAGCAAATCCTTATAATTCAACGATATTAAAAATCATAATATAAAATAATAATCTCAGTATCTACATAAAAACGTAAAATTATTAATTTGAGAAAAGTATCCGTTTACTCACCTCTGGTAATTCCAATCAATATCACCCAAATCAATGTCGTCAATTGACCAACAATTGTTCCCTTCTGATGCTTGTCTCTTTTAAAACTCAAAACCGTCGCCACATATTATTTCCTTAAAACCCTAATTTTATTCCTCACCCAACTCTGATAACATAAAACAATATAATTAAAATACTTATATAATAAAAAAAAGACTTGTGAATTTCCTTATTTACCCCTCCTTAGGGCTGGGTCTCACATTCTACCCTCCTTACAAAAAGTTTCGTCCTCGAAACTTAAAATATGGCATCCTCTATAAATATCAATCCAAACTTAAGTTACGTTTAATTGCAGCCCATAAACTTCCGATGTGCACTCTATTCACCTTCGCTTATAAATCAATTAAAATCAAATGTTCGACAACACTTATAACTAAGGGCAGACATGCAATATTACTCACTTAACCAAATAGACTTAACTTCAAAATTCAAATAATCCTTTAGAAGTAGGAGAAAATAAAACACCACAATCAATATAAACTTAGAATAAAAATCTACCATCAACTATCATTTCAAAATCATTACTTAAGTATTCTAGGATTCGTAACCTCTTGCTTTGATACAGCTTCTGTCACGCCCCAAATCCGGGCCTAATTTAAAAATTAGAAAATCCCAAACTCGAGGTCGTAACATGGCTACATCCTCCAAGCTTTCGCCTAAAGGATGCAAAGCCTCAAACAATAACAAATCAATACACTAAAAATTCCATAAGAAAATGTTAACCAATCAACTAGAATTCATAAGTCTCAAATAATTATTCTCAAACATATCGCAATTGACAAAAGAAATAACCCTAAATCCACAACAAATTTTATGTCTCTTAAAAAAAAAAAATATATATATATATATATATATAAACGATCAGCTTAACTATTGAGACCAAGGTTCCTCACATATCTTCTTATTCGTCATCGTAAAAAAACATTTAAGGGAGGGGATGAGCAAAAAGCCCAGTGAATAAACGGAGTTTTATTTGAGAAACTTCAAAATCATATCATACTCAAAATATTACAAAACAGAGTCACAAACACTTAGAAGATATTTCACGAAGTCAAAGTAACAAATAACTTTCAAAGACAATCAAAAACTTTCTTCATTGCATTACTTTCTTTCAAACCCAACCGATAGAATTAAATTCAATTCCACTTTTCTTTTTATAAGGCTCAAGCAAGCATAGTCATTTGTTGGTTTTAATCGATATCGATCCTGAGCTGTTTATCCCGCTAGGTAGGCCAAAACTTATAACAGTGGAGCTTTTTCACCATGCTCAATGGGTTTAGAACTTATAAATTTGGAACATGTTCCCCCACTCATTTCTAACTAACTTGAGCCAAAACTTTTCTTTTCTTTTTAGGGCATCTGAAATAATAAATAAACAACATAATAAAATCAAAATCAGAATTTGGACACTAATTGAATAAAATAAACGTAATATATACACACAACACACATATATATATAATATATATATATATTTTTTAAATAATAAATTCTTAAAACACCCAAACCATATATATAAGTAACACAGTGGGTTAAAAAGTATGTAATACATATATATAAACCAGAAAATGATTTCCAAATGATTGAAATAAATTAAATATCCAAATAATAATTTATTTTAAATCTTGTGAAATAAATTATAGAAAATCCAAAAATCAAAATATCTTAAGGGTAAATAATTAAATAATAAATATTAAAATTAAATAAATTCAAGTTAATTAAAAAAATAATAAAAATTATATTTATGTTATCGGAGTTGGGTGAGGAATTTTAAAAGAGTTTTAAGGAAATAAAAATCAATGTGGCGCGAGTTTTAAAAAAGTCAAGGGAAATTGAATTCAGACATTGATTTGGGTGATATTGATTGGAATTACCGGAGGTGAGTAAACGGATACTTTTCTCAAATTAATAATTTTACGTTTTTATGTAGATACTGAGATTATTATTTTATATTATGATTTTTAATATCGTTGAATTATAAGGGTTTGCTTAGTTACTGTTTATATTAATTAGATTTAAAAATACAGAGAAATTCCTTTTTCTTTTTGAAACCCGATTTCTCGGGGTTTTTTTTTAAGCGTTTATAAAATTTATTTTTATTTAATTCCTGGATTTTATAAGTTTGGGATAATACAAAAATCTGATTTCTGGAATTTTATTTTCAGTCTATTAGCATTTATTTATTTAGCTATTTTATTTAATTATTTTGATATAGAAATAAGAGTTTTGATTTTGGACGATTTCGGAAGTTGAGAATTGATTTCCCAAGATTTAAAAAAGAATAAATTAATTATTTGGATATTTAATTTATTTCAATCATTTGGAAATCATTTTCTGATGTTTTGTATATATATGTATTACACACTTTTCCTTCTCGGTGTGTGTGTATATATATGGTTTTTTTTTTTTTAAGAATTTATTTGATTACGGAGATATAATTATTTATTTATATATATATATATATATATATATTTTTGTGTGTGTGTGTGTATATTACGTTTATTTTATTCAATTAGTGTCCAAATTCTGACTTTCATTTTATTATGTTGTTTATTTATTATTTCAGTATGCTCTAAAGAAAAGAAAAGTTTTGGCTCAAGTTAGTTAGAAATGAGTTGGGGGAACATGTTCCAAATTTATAAGTTCTAAACCCATTGAGCATGGTGAAAAAGCTCCATTGTTATAAGTTTTGGCCTACCTAGCGGGATAAACAGCTAGGATCAATATCGATTAAAACCAACAAATGACTATGCTTGCTTGAGCCTTATAAAAAGAAAAGTGGAATTGAATTTAATTCTATCAGTTCTGGTTGAAAGAAAGTAATGCAATGAAGAAAGTTTTTGATTGTCTTTGAAAGTTATTTGTTACTTTGACTTCTGTAAATATCTTCTAAGTGTTGGTGACTCTGTTTTGTAATATTTTGAGTATGATATGATTTTGAAGTTTCTCAAATAAAACTCCGTTTATTCACTGGGCTTTTTAGCTCATCCCCTCCCTTAAATGTTTTTTTTACAGATGACGAATAAGAAGATATGTGAGGAACCTTGGTCTCAATAATAGTTTATATATATATATATATATATATATATTTTTTTTTTTGTAAGAGACAAAAATTTGTTGTGGATTTAAGGTTATTTCTTTTGTCAATTGCGATATGTTTGAGAATAATTATTTGAGACTTATAAATTCTAGTTCATTGGTTAACATTTTCTTATGGAATTTTTAGTGTATTGATTTGTTATTGTTTGAGGCTTTGCATCCTTTAGGCGAAAGCTTGGAGGATGTAGCCATGATATGACCTCGAGTTTGGGATTTTCTAATTTTTAAATTAGGCCCGGATTTGGGGCGTGACAGAAGCTGTATCAAAGCAAGAGGTTACGAATCCTAGAATACTTAAGTAATGATTTTGAAATGATAGTTGATGGTAGATTTTTATTCTAAGTTTATATTGATTGTGCTGTTTTATTTTCTCCTACTTCTAAAGGATTATTTGAATTTTGAAGTTAAGTCTATTTGGTTAAGTGAGTAATATTGCATGTCTGCCCTTAGTTATAAGTGTTGTCGAACATTTGATTTTAATTGATTTATAAGCGAAGGTGAATAGAGTGCACATCGGAAGTTTATGGGCTGCAATTAAACGTAACTTAAGTTTGGATTGATATTTATAGAGGATGCCATATTTTAAGTTTCGAGGACGAAACTTTTTGTAAGGAGGGTAGAATGTGAGACCCAGCCCTAAGGAGGGGTAAATAAGGAAATTAACAAGTCTTTTTTTATTATATAAGTATTTTAATTATATTGTTTTATGTTATCGGAGTTGGGTGAGGAATAAAATTAGGGTTTTAAGGAAATAATATGTGGCGACGGTTTTGAGTTTTAAAAGAGACAAGCATCGAAGGGAACAATTGTTCGGAATTCGGACATTGATTTGGGTGATATTGATTGGAATTACCAGAGGTGAGTAAACGGATACTTTTCTCAAATTAATAATTTTACGTTTTTATGTAGATACTGAGATTATTATTTTATATTATGATTTTTAATATCGTTGAATTATAAGGGTTTGCTTAGTTACTGTTTATATTAATTTGATTTAAAAATACAGAGAAATTCCTTTTTCTTTTTGAAACCCGATTTCTGGAGTTTTTGTTTAAAGCGTTTATAAAATTTATTTTTATTTAATTCCTGGATTTTATAAGTTTGGGATAATACAAAAATCTGATTTTTGGAATTTTATTTTCAGTCTATTAGCATTTATTTATTTAGCTATTTTATTTAATTATTTTCATATAGAAATAAGAGTTTTGATTTTGGACGATTTCGGAAGTTGAGAATTGATTTCCCAAGATTTAAAAAAGAATAAATTAATTATTTGGATATTTAATTTATTTCAATCATTTGGAAATCATTTTCTGATGTTTTGTATATATATGTATTACACACTTTTCCTTCTCAGTGTGTGTGTATATATATGTATTGTGTTTTTTTAAGAATTTATTTGATTACGGAAGATTAATTATTTATTAATATATATATATATATATATATATATGTGTGTGTGTGTGTGTGTATATTACGTTTATTTTATTCAATTAGTGTCCAAATTCTGACTTTCATTTTATTATGTTGTTTATTTATTATTTCAGTATGCTCTAAAGAAAAGAAAAGTTTTGGCTCAAGTTAGTTAGAAATGAGTTGGGGGAACATGTTCCAAATTTATAAGTTCTAAACCCATTGAGCATGGTGAAAAAGCTCCATTGTTATAAGTTTTGGCCTACCTAGCGGGATAAACAGCTAGGATCAATATCGATTAAAACCAACAAATGACTATGCTTGCTTGAGCCTTATAAAAAGAAAAGTGGAATTGAATTTAATTCTATCAGTTCTGGTTGAAAGAAAGTAATGCAATGAAGAAAGTTTTTGATTGTCTTTGAAAGTTATTTGTTACTTTGACTTCTGTAAATATCTTCTAAGTGTTGGTGACTCTGTTTTGTAATATTTTGAGTATGATATGATTTTGAAGTTTCTCAAATAAAACTCTGTTTATTCACTGAGCTTTTTAGCTCATCCCCTCCCTTAAAAGTTTTTTTTTACGGATGACGAATAAGAAGATATGTGAGGAACCTTGGTGTCAATAGTTAAGCTGATCGTTTATATATATATATATATATATATATATTTTTTTTTTTTTTTTTTTTTTTTTGTAAGAGACAAAAATTTGTTGTGGATTTAAGGTTATTTCTTTTGTCAATTGCGATATGTTTGAGAATAATTATTTGAGACTTATAAATTCTAGTTCATTGGTTAACATTTTCTTATGGAATTTTTAGTGTATTGATTTGTTATTGTTTGAGGCTTTGCATCCTTTAGGCGAAAGCTTGGAGGATGTAGCCATGATATGACCTCGAGTTTGGGATTTTCTAATTTTTAAATTAGGCCCGGATTTGGGGGCGTGAGAGCTGTATCAAAGCAAGAGGTTACGAATCCTAGAATACTTAAGTAATGATTTTGAAATGATAGTTGATGGTAGATTTTTATTCTAAGTTTATATTGATTGCTGCTGTTTTATTTTCTCCTACTTCTAAAGGATTATTTGAATTTTGAAGTTAAGTCTATTTGGTTAAGTGAGTAATATTGCATGTCTGCCCTTAGTTATAAGTGTTGTCGAACATTTGATTTTAATTGATTTATAAGCGAAGGTGAATAGAGTGCACATCGGAAGTTTATGGGCTGCAATTAAACGTAACTTAAGTTTGGATTGATATTTATAGAGGATGCCATATTTTAAGTTTCGAGGACGAAACTTTTTGTAAGGAGGGTAGAATGTGAGAACCCACCCTAAGGAGGGGTAAATAAGGAAATTAACAAGTCTTTTTTTATTATATAAGTATTTTAATTATATTGTTTTATGTTATCGGAGTTGGGTGAGGAATAAAATTAGGGTTTTAAGGAAATAATATGTGGCGACGGTTTTGAGTTTTAAAAGAGACAAGCATCGAAGGGAACAATTGTTCGGAATTCGGACATTGATTTGGGTGATATTGATTGGAATTACCAGAGGTGAGTAAACGGATACTTTTCTCAAATTAATAATTTTACGTTTTTATGTAGATACTGAGATTATTATTTTATATTATGATTTTTAATATCGTTGAATTATAAGGGTTTGCTTAGTTACTGTTTATATTAATTTGATTTAAAAATACAGAGAAATTCCTTTTTCTTTTTGAAACCCGATTTCTGGAGTTTTTTTTTAAAGCGTTTATAAAATTTATTTTTATTTAATTCCTGGATTTTATAAGTTTGGGATAATACAAAAATCTGATTTTTGGAATTTTATTTTCAGTCTATTAGCATTTATTTATTTAGCTATTTTATTTAATTATTTTCATATAGAAATAAGAGTTTTGATTTTGGACGATTTCGGAAGTTGAGAATTGATTTCCCAAGATTTAAAAAAGAATAAATTAATTATTTGGATATTTAATTTATTTCAATCATTTGGAAATCATTTTCTGATGTTTTGTATATATATGTATTACACACTTTTCCTTCTCAGTGTGTGTGATATATATATGTGTTGTGGTTTTTTTAAGAATTTATTTGATTACGGAAGATTAATTATTTTTTATTATATATATATATATATATATGTGTGTGTGTGTGTGTGTATATTACGTTTATTTTATTCAATTAGTGTCCAAATTCTGACTTTCATTTTATTATGTTGTTTATTTATTATTTCAAGTATGCTCTAAAGAAAAGAAAAGTTTTGGCTCAAGTTAGTTAGAAATGAGTTGGGGGAACATGTTCCAAATTTATAAGTTCTAAACCCATTGAGCATGGTGAAAAAGCTCCATTGTTATAAGTTTTGGCCTACCTAGCGGGATAAACAGCTAGGATCAATATCGATTAAAACCAACAAATGACTATGCTTGCTTGAGCCTTATAAAAAGAAAAGTGGAATTGAATTTAATTCTATCAGTTCTGGTTGAAAGAAAGTAATGCAATGAAGAAAGTTTTTGATTGTCTTTGAAAGTTATTTGTTACTTTGACTTCCGTAAATATCTTCTAAGTGTTGGTGACTCTGTTTTGTAATATTTTGAGTATGATATGATTTTGAAGTTTCTCAAATAAAACTCTGTTTATTCACTGGGCTTTTTAGCTCATCCCCTCCCTTAAATGGTTTTTTTTCTGGATGACGAATAAGAAGATATGTGAGGAACCTTGGTGTCAATAGTTAAGTTTATATATATATATATATATATATATATTTTTTTTTGTAAGAGACAAAAATTTGTTGTGGATTTAAGGTTATTTCTTTTGTCAATTGCGATATGTTTGAGAATAATTATTTGAGACTTATAAATTCTAGTTCATTGGTTAACATTTTCTTATGGAATTTTTAGTGTATTGATTTGTTATTGTTTGAGGCTTTGCATCCTTTAGGAAAGCTTGGAGGATGTAGCCATGATATGACCTCGAGTTTGGGATTTTCTAATTTTTAAATTAGGCCCGGATTTGGGGGCGTGACTGGTGTATCAAAGCAAGAGGTTACGAATCCTAGAATACTTAAGTAATGATTTTGAAATGATAGTTGATGGTAGATTTTTATTCTAAGTTTATATTGATTGTGCTGTTTTATTTTCTCCTACTTCTAAAGGATTATTTGAATTTTGAAGTTAAGTCTATTTGGTTAAGTGAGTAATATTGCATGTCTGCCCTTAGTTATAAGTGTTGTCGAACATTTGATTTTAATTGATTTATAAGCGAAGGTGAATAGAGTGCACATCGGAAGTTTATGGGCTGCAATTAAACGTAACTTAAGTTTGGATTGATATTTATAGAGGATGCCATATTTTAAGTTTCGAGGACGAAACTTTTTGTAAGGAGGGTAGAATGTGAGACCCAGCCCTAAGGAGGGGGTAAATAAGGAAATTAACAAGTCTTTTTTTATTATATAAGTATTTTAATTATATTGTTTTATGTTATCGAGTTGGGTGAGGAATAAAATTAGGGTTTTAAGGAAATAATATGTGGCGACGGTTTTGAGTTTTAAAAGAGACAAGCATCGAAGGGAACAATTGTTTTGAATTCGGGACATTGATTTGGGTGATATTGATTGGAATTACCAGAGGTGAGTAAACGGATACTTTTCTCAAATTAATAATTTTACGTTTTTATGTAGATACTGAGATTATTATTTTATATTATGATTTTTAATATCGTTGAATTATAAGGGTTTGCTTAGTTACTGTTTATATTAATTTTTAAAAAATACAGAGAAATTCCTTTTTCTTTTTGAAACCCGATTTCCGGAGTTTTTTGTTTTAAGCGTTTATAAAATTTATTTTTATTTAATTCCTGGATTTTATAAGTTTGGGATAATACAAAAATCTGATTTTTGGAATTTTATTTTCGTCTATTAGCATTTATTTATTTAGCTATTTTATTTAATTATTTTGATATAGAAATAAGAGTTTTGATTTTGGACGATTTCGGAAGTTGAGAATTGATTTCCCAAGATTTAAAAAAGAATAAATTAATTATTTGGATATTTAATTTATTTCAATCATTTGGAAATCATTTTTCGATGTTTTGTATATATATGTATTACACACTTTTCCTTCTCAGGTGTGTGTGTATATATATGTATTGTGTTTTTTTAAGAATTTATTTGATTACGCAAGATTAATTATTTATTTTATATAATATATATATATATATATATGTGTGTGTGTGTGTGTGTGTGTATGTGTTTATTTTATTCAATTAGTGTCCAAATTCGACTTTCATTTTATTATGTTGTTTATTTATTATTTCAGTATGCTCTAAAGAAAAGAAAAGTTTTGGCTCAAGTTAGTTAGAAATGAGTTGGGGGAACATGTTCCAAATTTATAAGTTCTAAACCCATTGAGCATGGTGAAAAAGCTCCATTGTTATAAGTTTTGGCCTACCTAGCGGGATAAACAGCTAGGATCAATATCGATTAAAACCAACAAATGACTATGCTTGCTTGAGCCTTATAAAAAGAAAAGTGGAATTGAATTTAATTCTATCAGTCTGTTTGAAAGAAAGTAATGCAATGAAGAAAGTTTTTGATTGTCTTTGAAAGTTATTTGTTACTTTGACTTCGTAAATATCTTCTAAGTGTTGGTGACTCTGTTTTGTAATATTTTGAGTATGATATGATTTTGAAGTTTCTCAAATAAAACTCCGTTTATTCACTGAGCTTTTTAGCTCATCCCCTCCCTTAAAAGTTTTTTTTTACGGATGACGAATAAGAAGATATGTGAGGAACCTTGGTCTCAATAGTTAAGCTGATCGTTTATATATATATATATATATATATTTTTTTTTTGTAAGAGACAAAAATTTGTTGTGGATTTAAGGTTATTTCTTTTGTCAATTGCGATATGTTTGAGAATAATTATTTGAGACTTATAAATTCTAGTTCATTGGTTAACATTTTCTTATGGAATTTTTAGTGTATTGATTTGTTATTGTTTGAGGCTTTGCATCCTTTAGGCGAAAGCTTGGAGGATGTAGCCATGATATGACCTCGAGTTTGGGATTTTCTAATTTTTAAATTAGGCCCGGATTTGGGGCGTGACGGCTGTATCAAAGCAAGAGGTTACGAATCCTAGAATACTTAAGTAATGATTTTGAAATGATAGTTGATGGTAGATTTTTATTCTAAGTTTATATTGATTGTGGTTTTTTATTTTCTCCTACTTCTAAAGGATTATTTGAATTTTGAAGTTAAGTCTATTTGGTTAAGTGAGTAATATTGCATGTCCGCCCTTAGTTATAAGTGTTGTCGAACATTTGATTTTAATTGATTTATAAGCGAAGGTGAATAGAGTGCACATCGGAAGTTTATGGGCTGCAATTAAACGTAACTTAAGTTTGGATTGATATTTATAGAGGATGCCATATTTTAAGTTTCGAGGACGAAACTTTTTGTAAGGAGGGTAGAATGTGAGACCCAGCCCTAAGGAGGGGTAAATAAGGAAATTAACAAGTCTTTTTTTATTATATAAGTATTTTAATTATATTGTTTTATGTTATCGGAGTTGGGTGAGGAATAAAATTAGGGTTTTAAGGAAATAATATGTGGCGACGGTTTTGAGTTTTAAAAGAGACAAGCATCGAAGGGAACAATTGTTCGAATTCAGACATTGATTTGGGTGATATTGATTGGAATTACCAGAGGTGAGTAAACGGATACTTTTCTCAAATTAATAATTTTACGTTTTTATGTAGATATCGAGATTATTATTTTATATTATGATTTTTAATATCGTTGAATTATAAGGATTTGCTTAGTTACTGTTTATATTAATTAGATTTAAAAATACAGAGAAATTCCTTTTTCTTTTTGAAACCCGATTTCTGGAGTTTTTTTTTTAAGCGTTTATAAAATTTATTTTTATTTAATTCCTGGATTTTATAAGTTTGGGATAATACAAAAATCTGATTTTTGGAATTTTATTTTCAGTCTATTAGCATTTATTTATTTAGCTATTTTATTTAATTATTTTGATATAGAAATAAGAGTTTTGATTTTGGACGATTTCGGAAGTTGAGAATTGATTTCCCAAGATTTAAAAAAGAATAAATTAATTATTTGGATATTTAATTTATTTCAATCATTTGGAAATCATTTTTCGATGTTTTGTATATATATGTATTACATACTTTTCCTTCTCAGGTGTGTGTGTATATATATGTATTGTGGTTTTTTTAAGAATTTATTTGATTACGGAAGATTAATTATTTATTTTATAAATATATATATATATATATATGTGTGTGTGTGTGTGTATATTACGTTTATTTTATTCAATTAGTGTCCAAATTCTGACTTTCATTTTATTATGTTGTTTATTTATTATTTCAAGATGCTCTAAAGAAAAGAAAAGTTTTGGCTCAAGTTAGTTAGAAATGAGTTGGGGGAACATGTTCCAAATTTATAAGTTCTAAACCCATTGAGCATGGTGAAAAAGCTCCATTGTTATAAGTTTTGGCCTACCTAGCGGGATAAACAGCTAGGATCGATATCGATTAAAACCAACAAATGACTATGCTTGCTTGAGCCTTATAAAAAGAAAAGTGGAATTGAATTTAATTCTATCGATCCTGGTTGAAAGAAAGTAATGCAATGAAGAAAGTTTTTGATTGTCTTTGAAAGTTATTTGTTACTTTGACTTCGTAAATATCTTCTAAGTGTTGGTGACTCTGTTTTGTAATATTTTGAGTATGATATGATTTTGAAGTTTCTCAAATAAAACTCCGTTTATTCACTGGCTTTTTAGCTCATCCCCCCCCTTAAATTTTTTTTTTTACAGATGACGAATAAGAAGATATGTGAGGAACCTTGGTCTCAATAGTTAAGTTATATTTATATATATATATATATATATATATTTTTTTTTGTAAGAGACAAAAATTTGTTGTGGATTTAGGGTTATTTCTTTTGTCAATTGCGATATGTTTGAGAATAATTATTTGAGACTTATAAATTCTAGTTCATTGGTTAACATTTTCTTATGGAATTTTTAGTGTATTGATTTGTTATTGTTTGAGGCTTTGCATCCTTTAGGCGAAAGCTTGGAGGATGTAGCCATGTTATGACCTCGAGTTTGGGATTTTCTAATTTTTAAATTAGGCCCGGATTTGGGGCGTGACGTGCTGTATCAAAGCAAGAGGTTACGAATCCTAGAATACTTAAGTAATGATTTTGAAATGATAGTTGATGGTAGATTTTTATTCTAAGTTTATATTGATTGTGGTGTTTTATTTTCTCCTACTTCTAAAGGATTATTTGAATTTTGAAGTTAAGTCTATTTGGTTAAGTGAGTAATATTGCATGTCTGCCCTTAGTTATAAGTGTTGTCGAACATTTGATTTTAATTGATTTATAAGCGAAGGTGAATAGAGTGCACATCGGAAGTTTATGGGCTGCAATTAAACGTAACTTAAGTTTGGATTGATATTTATAGAGGATGCCATATTTTAAGTTTCGAGGACGAAACTTTTTGTAAGGAGGGTAGAATGTGAGACCCAGCCCTAAGGGGGGGTAAATAAGGAAATTAACAAGTCTTTTTTTATTATATAAGTATTTTAATTATATTGTTTTATGTTATCGGAGTTGGGTGAGGAATAAAATTAGGGTTTTAAGGAAATAATATGTGGCGACGGTTTTGAGTTTTAAAAGAGACAAGCATCGAAGGGAACAATTGTTCGAATTCAGGACATTGATTTGGGTGATATTGATTGGAATTTACAGAGGTGAGTAAACGGATACTTTTCTCAAATTAATAATTTTACGTTTTTATGTAGATATTGAGATTATTATTTTATATTATGATTTTTAATATCGTTGAATTATAAGGGATTTGCTTAGTTACTGTTTATATTAATTTGATTTAAAAATACAGAGAAATTCCTTTTTCTTTTTGAAACCCGATTTCTGGAGTTTTTTTTTAAAGCGTTTATAAAATTTATTTTTATTTAATTCCTGGATTTTATAAGTTTGGGATAATACAAAAATCTTTTTGGAATTTTATTTTTAGTCTATTAGCATTTATTTATTTAGCTATTTTATTTAATTATTTTGATATAGAAATAAGAGTTTTGATTTTGGACGATTTCGGAAGTTGAGAATTGATTTCCCAAGATTTAAAAAAGAATAAATTAATTATTTGGATATTTAATTTATTTCAATCATTTGGAAATCATTTTCTGATGTTTTGTATATATATGTATTACACACTTTTCCTTCTCAAGTGTGTGTGTATATATATGTATTGTGTTTTTTTAAGAATTTATTTGATTACGTAAGATTAATTATTTATTTATATATATATATATATATATATGTGTGTGTGTGTGTGTGTATATTACGTTTATTTTATTCAATTAGTGTCCAAATTCTGACTTTCATTTTATTATGTTGTTTATTTATTATTTCAGTATGCTCTAAAGAAAAGAAAAGTTTTGGCTCAAGTTAGTTAGAAATGAGTTGGGGGAACATGTTCCAAATTTATAAGTTCTAAACCCATTGAGCATGGTGAAAAAGCTCCATTGTTATAAGTTTTGGCCTACCTAGCGGGATAAACAGCTAGGATCGATATCGATTAAAACCAACAAATGACTATGCTTGCTTGAGCCTTATAAAAAGAAAAGTGGAATTGAATTTAATTCTATCAGTTCTGTTTGAAAGAAAGTAATGCAATGAAGAAAGTTTTTGATTGTCTTTGAAAGTTATTTGTTACTTTGACTTCTGTAAATATCTTCTAAGTGTTGGTGACTCTGTTTTGTAATATTTTGAGTATGATATGATTTTGAAGTTTCTCAAATAAAACTCCGTTTATTCACTGGGCTTTTTAGCTCATCCCCTCCCTTAAATTTTTTTTTTTACAGATGACGAATAAGAAGATATGTGAGGAACCTTGGTCTCAATAGTTAAGCTGATCGTTTATATATATATATATATATATATTTTTTTTTTTGTAAGAGACAAAAATTTGTTGTGGATTTAAGGTTATTTCTTTTGTCAATTGCGATATGTTTGAGAATAATTATTTGAGACTTATAAATTCTAGTTCATTGGTTAACATTTTCTTATGGAATTTTTAGTGTATTGATTTGTTATTGTTTGAGGCTTTGCATCCTTTAGGCGAAAGCTTGGAGGATGTAGCCATGTTACGACCTCGAGTTTGGGATTTTCTAATTTTTAAATTAGGCCCGGATTTGGGGGGCGTGATGTGTGTATCAAAGCAAGAGGTTACGAATCCTAGAATACTTAAGTAATGATTTTGAAATGATAGTTGATGGTAGATTTTTATTCTAAGTTTATATTGATTGTGTGTGTTTTATTTTCTCCTACTTCTAAAGGATTATTTGAATTTTGAAGTTAAGTCTATTTGGTTAAGTGAGTAATATTGCATGTCCGCCCTTAGTTATAAGTGTTGTCGAACATTTGATTTTAATTGATTTATAAGCGAAGGTGAATAGAGTGCACATCGGAAGTTTATGGGCTGCAATTAAACGTAACTTAAGTTTGGATTGATATTTATAGAGGATGCCATATTTTAAGTTTCGAGAGACGAAACTTTTTGTAAGGAGGGTAGAATGTGAGACCCAAGCCTTAAGGAGGGGTAAATAAGGAAATTAACAAGCTTTTTTTTATTATATAAGTATTTTAATTATATTGTTTTATGTTATCGGAGTTGGGTGAGGAATAAAATTAGGGTTTTAAGGAAATAATATGTGGCGACGGTTTTGAGTTTTAAAAGAGACAAGCATGGAAGGGAACAATTGTTCGGAATTCGGACATTGATTTGGGTGATATTGATTGGAATTACCAGAGGTGAGTAAACGGATACTTTTCTCAAATTAATAATTTTACGTTTTTATGTAGATATTGAGATTATTATTTTATATTATGATTTTTAATATCGTTGAATTATAAGGGTTTGCTTAGTTCTCGTTTATATTAATTAGATTTAAAAATACAGAGAAATTCCTTTTTCTTTTTGAAACCCGATTTCTGGAGTTTTTTTTTTAAGCGTTTATAAAATTTATTTTTATTTAATTCCTGGATTTTATAAGTTTGGGATAATACAAAAATCTGATTTTTGGAATTTTTTTTTTAGTCTATTAGCATTTATTTATTTAGCTATTTTATTTAATTATTTTGATATAGAAATAAGAGTTTTGATTTTGGACGATTTCGGAAGTTGAGAATTGATTTCCCAAGATTTAAAAAAGAATAAATTAATTATTTGGATATTTAATTTATTTCAATCATTTGGAAATCATTTTTCGATGTTTTGTATATATATGTATTACACACTTTTCCTTCTCACGGTGTGTGTATATATATGTATTGTGTGTTTTTTTAGAATTTATTTGATTACGTAAGATTAATTATTTATTTATATATATATATATATATATATGTGTGTGTGTGTGTGTATATTACGTTTATTTTATTCAATTAGTGTCCAAATTCGACTTTGATTTTATTATGTTGTTTATTTATTATTTCCGGGATGCTCTAAAGAAAAGAAAAGTTTTGGCTCAAGTTAGTTAGAAATGAGTTGGGGGAACATGTTCCAAATTTATAAGTTCTAAACCCATTGAGCATGGTGAAAAAGCTCCATTGTTATAAGTTTTGGCCTACCTAGCGGGATAAACAGCTAGGATCGATATCGATTAAAACCAACAAATGACTATGCTTGCTTGAGCCTTTAAAAAGAAAAGTGGAATTGAATTTAATTCTATCCAGCCTGTTTGAAAGAAAGTAATGCAATGAAGAAAGTTTTTGATTGTCTTTGAAAGTTATTTGTTACTTTGACTTCCGTAAATATCTTCTAAGTGTTGGTGACTCTGTTTTGTAATATTTTGAGTATGATATGATTTTGAAGTTTCTCAAATAAAACTCCGTTTATTCACTGGGCTTTTTAGCTCATCCCCTCCCTTAAATGTTTTTTTTTACGGATGACGAATAAGAAGATATGTGAGGAACCTTGGTCTCAATAGTTAAGGGCTGTTTTTTATATATATATATATATATATATATATTTTTTTTTGTAAGAGACATAAATTTGTTGTGGATTTAGGGTTATTTCTTTTGTCAATTGCGATATGTTTGAGAATAATTATTTGAGACTTATGAATTCTAGTTGATTGGTTAACATTTTCTTATGGAATTTTTAGTGTATTGATTTGTTATTGTTTGAGGCTTTGCATCCTTTAGGCGAAAGCTTGGAGGATGTAGCCATGTTATGACCTCGAGTTTGGGATTTTCTAATTTTTAAATTAGGCCCCGGTTTGGGGCGTGTGTGAAGCTGTATCAAAGCAAGAGGTTACGAATCCTAGAATACTTAAGTAATGATTTTGAAATGATAGTTGATGGTAGATTTTTATTCTAAGTTTATATTGATTGTGGTGTTTTATTTTCTCCTACTTCTAAAGGATTATTTGAATTTTGAAGTTAAGTCTATTTGGTTAAGTGAGTAATATTGCATGTCTGCCCTTAGTTATAAGTGTTGTCGAACATTTGATTTTAATTGATTTATAAGCGAAGGTGAATAGAGTGCACATCGGAAGTTTATGGGCTGCAATTAAACGTAACTTAAGTTTGGATTGATATTTATAGAGGATGCCATATTTTAAGTTTCGAGGACGAAACTTTTTGTAAGGAGGGTAGAATGTGAGACCCACGCCTTAAGGAGGGGTAAATAAGGAAATTCACAAGTCTTTTTTTTATTATATAAAGTATTTTAATTATTTTGTTTTATGTTAGTCGAGTTGGGTGAGGAATAAAATTAGGGTTTTAAGGAAATAATATGTGGCGACGGTTTTGAGTTTTAAAAGAGACAAGCATCGAAGGGAACAATTGTTCGTAATTCTGGACATTGATTTGGGTGATATTGATTGGAATTACCAGAGGTGAGTAAACGGATACTTTTCTCAAATTAATAATTTTACGTTTTTATGTAGATACCCGAGATTATTATTTTATATTATGATTTTTAATATCGTTGAATTATAAGGGTTTGCTTAGTTACTGTTTATATTAATTAGATTTAAAAATACAGAGAAATTCCTTTTTCTTTTTGAAACCCGATTCTGAGTTTTTTTTTAAAGCGTTTATAAAATTTATTTTTATTTAATTCCTGGATTTTATAAGTTTGGGATAATACAAAAATCTGATTTCTGGAATTTTATTTTCAGTCTATTAGCATTTATTTATTTAGCTATTTTATTTAATTATTTTGATATAGAAATAAGAGTTTTGATTTTGGACGATTTCGGAAGTTGAGAATTGATTTCCCAAGATTTAAAAAAGAATAAATTAATTATTTGGATATTTAATTTATTTCAATCATTTGGAAATCATTTTTCGATGTTTTGTATATATATGTATTACATACTTTTCCTTCTCAGGTGTGTGTGTATATATATGTATTGTGTTTTTTTAAGAATTTATTTGATTACGTAAGATTAATTATTTATTTATATATATATATATATATTTGTGTGTGTGTGTGTGTGTATATTACGTTTATTTTATTCAATTAGTGTCCAAATTCGACTTTGATTTTATTATGTTGTTTATTTATTATTTCAAGTATGCTCTAAAGAAAAGAAAAGTTTTGGCTCAAGTTAGTTAGAAATGAGTTGGGGGAACATGTTCCAAATTTATAAGTTCTAAACCCATTGAGCATGGTGAAAAAGCTCCATTGTTATAAGTTTTGGCCTACCTAGCGGGATAAACAGCTAGGATCGATATCGATTAAAACCAACAAATGACTATGCTTGCTTGAGCCTTATAAAAAGAAAAGTGGAATTGAATTTAATTCTATCGGGCCTGTTTGAAAGAAAGTAATGCAATGAAGAAAGTTTTTGATTGTCTTTGAAAGTTATTTGTTACTTTGACTTCCGTAAATATCTTCTAAGTGTTTGGTGACTCTGTTTTGTAATATTTTGAGTATGATATGATTTTGAAGTTTCTCAAATAAAACTCCTTTATTTATTCTGGGCTTTTTAGCTCATCCCCTCCCTAAAAATGTTTTTTTACAGATGACGAATAAGAAGATATGTGAGGAACCTTGGTCTCAATAGGTTAAGTTTATCTATTATATATATATATATATATATTTTTTTTTTTTTGTAAGAGACATAAATTTGTTGTGGATTTAGGGTTATTTCTTTTGTCAATTGCGATATGTTTGAGAATAATTATTTGAGACTTATGAATTCTAGTTGATTGGTTAACATTTTCTTATGGAATTTTTAGTGTATTGATTTGTTATTGTTTGAGGCTTTGCATCCTTTAGGCGAAAGCTTGGAGGATGTAGCCATGTTACGACCTCGAGTTTGGGATTTTCTAATTTTTAAATTAGGCCCGGATTTGGGGGCGTGACTGAGTTGTATCAAAGCAAGAGGTTACGAATCCTAGAATACTTAAGTAATGATTTTGAAATGATAGTTGATGGTAGATTTTTATTCTAAGTTTATATTGATTGTGGTGTTTTATTTTCTCCTACTTCTAAAGGATTATTTGAATTTTGAAGTTAAGTCTATTTGGTTAAGTGAGTAATATTGCATGTCTGCCCTTAGTTATAAGTGTTGTCGAACATTTGATTTTAATTGATTTATAAGCGAAGGTGAATAGAGTGCACATCGGAAGTTTATGGGCTGCAATTAAACGTAACTTAAGTTTGGATTGATATTTATAGAGGATGCCATATTTTAAGTTTCGAGGACGAAACTTTTTGTAAGGAGGGTAGAATGTGAGACCCAGCCCTAAGGAGGGGTAAATAAGGAAATTCACAAGTCTTTTTTTATTATATAAGTATTTTAATTATATTGTTTTATGTTATCGGAGTTGGGTGAGGAATAAAATTAGGGTTTTAAGGAAATAATATGTGGCGACGGTTTTGAGTTTTAAAAGAGACAAGCATCGAAGGGAACAATTGTTCAGAATTCAGACATTGATTTGGGTGATATTGATTGGAATTACCAGAGGTGAGTAAACGGATACTTTTCTCAAATTAATAATTTTACGTTTTTATGTAGATATTGAGATTATTATTTTATATTATGATTTTTAATATCGTTGAATTATAAGGATTTGCTTAGTTCTTGTTTATATTAATTAGATTTAAAAATACAGAGAAATTCCTTTTTCTTTTTGAAACCCGATTTCTGGAGTTTTTTTTTTAAGCGTTTATAAAATTTATTTTTATTTAATTCCTGGATTTTATAAGTTTGGGATAATACAAAAATTCGATTTCTGGAATTTTATTTTCAGTCTATTAGCATTTATTTATTTAGCTATTTTATTTAATTATTTTGATATAGAAATAAGAGTTTTGATTTTGGACGATTTCGGAAGTTGAGAATTGATTTCCCAAGATTTAAAAAAGAATAAATTAATTATTTGGATATTTAATTTATTTCAATCATTTGGAAATCATTTTCTGATGTTTTGTATATATATGTATTACATACTTTTCCTTCTCGGTGTGTGTATATATATGTATTGTGGTTTTTTTAAGAATTTATTTGATTACGTAAGATTAATTATTTATTTATATATATATATATATATATATATGTGTGTGTGTGTGTATATTACGTTTATTTTATTCAATTAGTGTCCAAATTCTGACTTTGATTTTATTATGTTGTTTATTTATTATTTCAGTATGCTCTAAAGAAAAGAAAAGTTTTGGCTCAAGTTAGTTAGAAATGAGTTGGGGGAACATGTTCCAAATTTATAAGTTATGAACCCATTGAGCATGGTGAAAAAGCTCCATTGTTATAAGTTTTGGCCTACCTAGCGGGATAAACAACTAGGATCGATATCGATTAAAACCAACAAATGACTATGCTTGCTTGAGCCTTATAAAAAGAAAAGTGGAATTGAATTTAATTCTATCAGCCCGGTTGAAAGAAAGTAATGCAATGAAGAAAGTTTTTGATTGTCTTTGAAAGTTATTTGTTACTTTGACTTCCGTAAATATCTTCTAAGTGTTGGTGACTCTTTTTGTAATATTTTGAGTATGATATGATTTTGAAGTTTCTCAAATAAAACTCCGTTTATTCACTGGGCTTTTTAGCTCATCCCCTCCCTTAAAAATTTTTTTTTTTAATGACGAATAAGAAGATATGTGAGGAACCTTGGTCTCAATAGTTAAGTCGATCGTTATATATATATATATATATATTTTTTTTTTTTGTAAGAGACATAAATTTGTTGTGGATTTTAGGGTAATTTCTTTTGTCAATTGCGATATGTTTGAGAATAATTATTTGAGACTTATGAATTCTAGTTGATTGGTTAACATTTTCTTATGGAATTTTTAGTGTATTGATTTGTTATTGTTTGAGGCTTTGCATCCTTTAGGCGAAAGCTTGGAGGATGTAGCCATGTTACGACCTCGAGTTTGGGATTTTCTAATTTTTAAATTAGGCCCGGATTTGGGGCGTGACGGTGTATCAAAGCAAGAGGTTACGAATCCTAGAATACTTAAGTAATGATTTTGAAATGATAGTTGATGGTAGATTTTTATTCTAAGTTTATATTGATTGTGGTGTTTTATTTTCTCCTACTTCTAAAGGATTATTTGAATTTTGAAGTTAAGTCTATTTGGTTAAGTGAGTAATATTGCATGTCTGCCCTTAGTTATAAGTGTTGTCGAACATTTGATTTTAATTGATTTATAAGCGAAGGTGAATAGAGTGCACATCGGAAGTTTATGGGCTGCAATTAAACGTAACTTAAGTTTGGATTGATATTTATAGAGGATGCCATATTTTAAGTTTCGAGGACGAAACTTTTTGTAAGGAGGGTAGAATGTGAGACCCCGGCCCTAAGGAGGGGTAAATAAGGAAATTCACAAGTCTTTTTTTTATTATATAAGTATTTTAATTATATTGTTTTATGTTATCGAGTTGGGTGAGGAATAAAATTAGGGTTTTAAGGAAATAATATGTGGCGACGGTTTTGAGTTTTAAAAGAGACAAGCATCGAAGGGAACAATTGTTCCGAATTCAGACATTGATTTGGGTGATATTGATTGGAATTACCAGAGGTGAGTAAACAGGATACTTTTCTCAAATTAATAATTTTACGTTTTTATGTAGATACTGAGATTATTATTTTATATTATGATTTTTAATATCGTTGAATTATAAGGGTTTGCTTTATTTCCTGTTTATATTAATTAGATTTAAAAATACAGAGAAATTCCTTTTTCTTTTTGAAACCCGATTTCTGGGTTTTTTTTTTAGCGTTTATAAAATTTTATTTTTATTTAATTCCTGGATTTTATAAGTTTGGGATAATACAAAAATCCGATTTTTGGAATTTTATTTTTCAGTCTATTAGCATTTATTTATTTAGCTATTTTATTTAATTATTTTGATATAGAAATAAGAGTTTTGATTTTGGACGATTTCGGAAGTTGAGAATTGATTTCCCAAGATTTAAAAAAGAATAAATTAATTATTTGGATATTTAATTTATTTCAATCATTTGGAAATCATTTTCCGATGTTTTGTATATATATGTATTACATACTTTTCCTTCTCGTGTGTGTGTATATATATGTATTGTGGTGTTTTAAGAATTTATTTGATTACGGAAGATTAATTATTTTTATATATATATATATATATATAGTGTGTGTGTGTGTGTGTATATTACGTTTATTTTATTCAATTAGTGTCCAAATTTCGACTTTGATTTTATTATGTTGTTTATTTATTATTTCAGGTATGCTCTAAAGAAAAGAAAAGTTTTGGCTCAAGTTAGTTAGAAATGAGTTGGGGGAACATGTTCCAAATTTATAAGTTCTGAACCCATTGAGCATGGTGAAAAAGCTCCATTGTTATAAGTTTTGGCCTACCTAGCGGGATAAACAGCTAGGATCGATATCGATTAAAACCAACAAATGACTATGCTTGCTTGAGCCTTATAAAAAGAAAAGTGGAATTGAATTTAATTCTATCAGCCTGGTTTGAAAGAAAGTAATGCAATGAAGAAAGTTTTTGATTGTCTTTGAAAGTTATTTGTTACTTTGACTTCCGTAAATATCTTCTAAGTGTTTGTGACTCTGTTTTGTAATATTTTGAGTATGATATGATTTTGAAGTTTCTCAAATAAAACTCCGTTTATTCACTGGGCTTTTTAGCTCATCCCCTCCCTTAAAATTTTTTTTTTTTACAAATGACGAATAAGAAGATATGTGAGGAACCTTGGTCTCAATAGTTAAGCTGATCGTTTATATATATATATATATATATATTTTTTTTTTGTAAGAGACATAAATTTGTTGTGGATTTAAGGTTATTTCTTTTGTCAATTGCGATATGTTTGAGAATAATTATTTGAGACTTATGAATTCTAGTTGATTGGTTAACATTTTCTTATGGAATTTTTAGTGTATTGATTTGTTATTGTTTGAGGCTTTGCATCCTTTAGGCGAAAGCTTGGAGGATGTAGCCATGTTACGACCTCGAGTTTGGGATTTTCTAATTTTTAAATTAGGCCCGGATTTGGGGCGGGCGTGAAGTGTATCAAAGCAAGAGGTTACGAATCCTAGAATACTTAAGTAATGATTTTGAAATGATAGTTGATGGTAGATTTTTATTCTAAGTTTATATTGATTGGTGTGTTTTATTTTCTCCTACTTCTAAAGGATTATTTGAATTTTGAAGTTAAGTCTATTTGGTTAAGTGAGTAATATTGCATGTCTGCCCTTAGTTATAAGTGTTGTCGAACATTTGATTTTAATTGATTTATAAGCGAAGGTGAATAGAGTGCACATCGGAAGTTTATGGGCTGCAATTAAACGTAACTTAAGTTTGGATTGATATTTATAGAGGATGCCATATTTTAAGTTTCGAGGACGAAACTTTTTGTAAGGAGGGTAGAATGTGAGACCCAGCCCTAAGGAGGGGTAAATAAGGAAATTCACAAGTCTTTTTTTTATTATATAAGTATTTTAATTATATTGTTTTATGTTATCGAGTTGGGTGAGGAATAAAATTAGGGTTTTAAGGAAATAATATGTGGCGACGGTTTTGAGTTTTAAAAGAGACAAGCATCGAAGGGAACAATTGTTCAGATTGGACATTGATTTGGGTGATATTGATTGGAATTACCAGAGGTGAGTAAACAGGATACTTTTCTCAAATTAATAATTTTACGTTTTTATGTAGATACTGAGATTATTATTTTATATTATGATTTTTAATATCGTTGAATTATAAGGATTTGCTTAGTTTCTGTTTATATTAATTAGATTTAAAAATACAGAGAATTTCTTTTTCTTTTTGAAACCCGATTTCCGGAGGTTTTTTTTTAAGCGTTTATAAAATTTATTTTTATTTAATTCCTGGATTTTATAAGTTTGGGATAATACAAAATCTGATTTCTGGAATTTTATTTTCAGTCTATTAGCATTTATTTATTTAGCTATTTTATTTAATTATTTTGATATAGAAATAAGAGTTTTGATTTTGGACGATTTCGGAAGTTGAGAATTGATTTCCCAAGATTTAAAAAAGAATAAATTAATTATTTGGATATTTAATTTATTTCAATCATTTGGAAATCATTTTTCGATGTTTTGTATATATATGTATTACATACTTTCCCTTCTCCGGTGTGTGTGTTATATATATGTGTTTGTGTTTTTTTAAGAATTTATTTGATTACGGAAGATTAATTATTTATTTATATATATATATATATATGTGTGTGTGTGTGTGTGTGTAGTTACGTTTATTTTATTCAATTAGTGTCCAAATTCGACTTTGATTTTATTATGTTGTTTATTTATTATTTCAGGATGCTCTAAAGAAAAGAAAAGTTTTGGCTCAAGTTAGTTAGAAATGAGTTGGGGGAACATGTTCCAAATTTATAAGTTCTGAACCCATTGAGCATGGTGAAAAAGCTCCACTGTTATAAGTTTTGGCCTACCTAGCGGGATAAACAGCTAGGATCGATATCGATTAAAACCAACAAATGACTATGCTTGCTTGAGCCTTATAAAAAGAAAAGTGGAATTGAATTTAATTCTATCGATCTTTTTGAAAGAAAGTAATGCAATGAAGAAAGTTTTTGATTGTCTTTGAAAGTTATTTGTTACTTTGACTTCTGTAAATATCTTCTAAGTGTTTGTGACTCTGTTTTGTAATATTTTGAGTATGATATGATTTTGAAGTTTCTCAAATAAAACTCCGTTTATTCACTGGGCTTTTTAGCTCATCCCCTCCCTTAAATGTTTTTTTTTAAATGACGAATAAGAAGATATGTGAGGAACCTTGGTCTCAATAGTTAAGCTGATCTTTTATATATATATATATATATATTTTTTTTTTTGTAAGAGACATAAATTTGTTGTGGATTTAGGGTTATTTCTTTTGTCAATTGCGATATGTTTGAGAATAATTATTTGAGACTTATGAATTCTAGTTGATTGGTTAACATTTTCTTATGGAATTTTTAGTGTATTGATTTGTTATTGTTTGAGGCTTTGCATCCTTTAGGCGAAAGCTTGGAGGATGTAGCCATGTTACGACCTCGAGTTTGGGATTTTCTAATTTTTAAATTAGGCCCGGATTTGGGGGCGATGGGTGTTCAAAGCAAGAGGTTACGAATCCTAGAATACTTAAGTAATGATTTTGAAATGATAGTTGATGGTAGATTTTTATTCTAAGTTTATATTGATTGTGGTGTTTTATTTTCTCCTACTTCTAAAGGATTATTTGAATTTTGAAGTTAAGTCTATTTGGTTAAGTGAGTAATATTGCATGTCTGCCCTTAGTTATAAGTGTTGTCGAACATTTGATTTTAATTGATTTATAAGCGAAGGTGAATAGAGTGCACATCGGAAGTTTATGGGCTGCAATTAAACGTAACTTAAGTTTGGATTGATATTTATAGAGGATGCCATATTTTAAGTTTCGAGGACGAAACTTTTTGTAAGGAGGGTAGAATGTGAGACCCAGCCTTAAGGAGGGGTAAATAAGGAAATTCACAAGTCTTTTTTTATTATATAAGTATTTTAATTATATTGTTTTATGTTATCGGAGTTGGGTGAGGAATAAAATTAGGGTTTTAAGGAAATAATATGTGGCGACGGTTTTGAGTTTTAAAAGAGACAAGCATCGAAGGGAACAATTGTTCGGAATTCAGACATTGATTTGGGTGATATTGATTGGAATTACCAGAGGTGAGTAAACAGATACTTTTCTCAAATTAATAATTTTACGTTTTTATGTAGATACTGAGATTATTATTTTATATTATGATTTTTAATATCGTTGAATTATAAGGATTTGCTTAGTTCTTGTTTATATTAATTAGATTTAAAAATACAGAGAAATTCCTTTTTCTTTTTGAAACCCGATTTCCGGAGTTTTTTTTTTTAAGCGTTTATAAAATTTATTTTTATTTAATTCCTGGATTTTATAAGTTTGGGATAATACAAAAATCTGTTCTTTTTTTTTTTTTGTCTATTAGCATTTATTTATTTAGCTATTTTATTTAATTATTTTGATATAGAAATAAGAGTTTTGATTTTGGACGATTTCGGAAGTTGAGAATTGATTTCCCAAGATTTAAAAAAGAATAAATTAATTATTTGGATATTTAATTTATTTCAATCATTTGGAAATCATTTTCGATGTTTTGTATATATATGTATTACATACTTTTCCTTCTCGGTGTGTGTGTATATATATGTATTGTGGTTTTTTAAGAATTTATTTGATTACGAAGATTAATTATTTATTTATATATATATATATATATGTGTGTGTGTGTGTGTATATTACGTTTATTTTATTCAATTAGTGTCCAAATTCGACTTTGATTTTATTATGTTGTTTATTTATTATTTCAGTATGCTCTAAAGAAAAGAAAAGTTTTGGCTCAAGTTAGTTAGAAATGAGTTGGGGGAACATGTTCCAAATTTATAAGTTCTGAACCCATTGAGCATGGTGAAAAAGCTCCATTGTTATAAGTTTTGGCCTACCTAGCGGGATAAACAACTAGGATCGATATCGATTAAAACCAACAAATGACTATGCTTGCTTGAGCCTTATAAAAAGAAAAGTGGAATTGAATTTAATTCTATCAGTTCTGTTTGAAAGAAAGTAATGCAATGAAGAAAGTTTTTGATTGTCTTTGAAAGTTATTTGTTACTTTGACTTCGTAAATATCTTCTAAGTGTTTGTGATCTGTTTTTGTAATATTTTGAGTATGATATGATTTTGAAGTTTCTCAAATAAAACTCCGTTTATTCACTGGGCTTTTTAGCTCATCCCCTCCCTTAAAATTTTTTTTTACGGATGACGAATAAGAAGATATGTGAGGAACCTTGGTCTCAATAGTTAAAGCTGATCGTTTATATATATATATATATATATTTTTTTTTTTGTAAGAGACATAAATTTGTTGTGGATTTAGGGTTATTTCTTTTGTCAATTGCGATATGTTTGAGAATAATTATTTGAGACTTATGAATTCTAGTTGATTGGTTAACATTTTCTTATGGAATTTTTAGTGTATTGATTTGTTATTGTTTGAGGCTTTGCATCCTTTAGGCGAAAGCTTGGAGGATGTAGCCATGTTACGACCTCGAGTTTGGGATTTTCTAATTTTTAAATTAGGCCCGGATTTGGGGCGTGACAGTAGTGGTATCAAAGCAAGAGGTTACGAATCCTAGAATACTTAAGTAATGATTTTGAAATGATAGTTGATGGTAGATTTTTATTCTAAGTTTATATTGATTGTGGTGTTTTATTTTCTCCTACTTCTAAAGGATTATTTGAATTTTGAAGTTAAGTCTATTTGGTTAAGTGAGTAATATTGCATGTCTGCCCTTAGTTATAAGTGTTGTCGAACATTTGATTTTAATTGATTTATAAGCGAAGGTGAATAGAGTGCACATCGGAAGTTTATGGGCTGCAATTAAACGTAACTTAAGTTTGGATTGATATTTATAGAGGATGCCATATTTTAAGTTTCGAGGACGAAACTTTTTGTAAGGAGGGTAGAATGTGAGACCCAGCCCTAAGGAGGGGTAAATAAGGAAATTCACAAGTCTTTTTTTTATTATATAAGTATTTTAATTATATTGTTTTATGTTATCGAGTTGGGTGAGGAATAAAATTAGGGTTTTAAGGAAATAATATGTGGCGACGGTTTTGAGTTTTAAAAGAGACAAGCATCGAAGGGAACAATTGTTGAGATTTCAATTGAGGAGAGTTAGGGGGTCGAATTCGGACATTGATTTGGGTGATATTGATTGGAATTACCAGAGGTGAGTAAACGGATACTTTTCTCAAATTAATAATTTTACGTTTTTATGTAGATACTGAGATTATTATTTTATATTATGATTTTTAATATCGTTGAATTATAAGGATTTGCTTAGTTACTGTTTATATTAATTAGATTTAAAAATACAGAGAAATTCCTTTTTCTTTTTGAAACCCGATTTCTGGAGTTTTTTTTTTAAGCGTTTATAAAATTTATTTTTATTTAATTCCTGGATTTTATAAGTTTGGGATAATACAAAAATTTGATTTCTGGAATTTTATTTTCAGTCTATTAGCATTTATTTATTTAGCTATTTTATTTAATTATTTTGATATAGAAATAAGAGTTTTGATTTTGGACGATTTCGGAAGTTGAGAATTGATTTCCCAAGATTTAAAAAAGAATAAATTAATTATTTGGATATTTAATTTATTTCAATCATTTGGAAATCATTTTCTGATGTTTTGTATATATATGTATTACATACTTTTCCTTCTCAGTGTGTGTGTATATATATGTATTGTGTTTTTTAAGAATTTATTTGATTACGAGATAAATTATTTATTTATTATATATATATATAGGTGTGTGTGTGTGTGTATATTTTACGTTTATTTTATTCAATTAGTGTCCAAATTCTGACTTTGATTTTATTATGTTGTTTATTTATTATTTCAAGTATGCTCTAAAGAAAAGAAAAGTTTTGGCTCAAGTTAGTTAGAAATGAGTTGGGGGAACATGTTCCAAATTTATAAGTTCTGAACCCATTGAGCATGGTGAAAAAGCTCCACTGTTATAAGTTTTGGCCTACCTAGCGGGATAAACAGCTAGGATCGATATCGATTAAAACCAACAAATGACTATGCTTGCTTGAGCCTTATAAAAAGAAAAGTGGAATTGAATTTAATTTTCTATCACTTGTTTGAAAGAAAGTAATGCAATGAAGAAAGTTTTTGATTGTCTTTGAAAGTTATTTGTTACTTTGACTTCCGTAAATATCTTCTAAGTGTTTGTGACTCTTTTTGTAATATTTTGAGTATGATATGATTTTGAAGTTTCTCAAATAAAACTCCGTTTATTCACTGGGCTTTTTAGCTCATCCCCTCCCTTAAATGTTTTTTTTTACAGATGACGAATAAGAAGATATGTGAGGAACCTTGGTCTCAATAGTTAAGTTGATCGTTTATATATATAATATATATATATATTTTTTTTTGTAAGAGACATAAATTTGTTGTGGATTTAGGGTTATTTCTTTTGTCAATTGCGATATGTTTGAGAATAATTATTTGAGACTTATGAATTCTAGTTGATTGGTTAACATTTTCTTATGGAATTTTTAGTGTATTGATTTGTTATTGTTTGAGGCTTTGCATCCTTTAGGCGAAAGCTTGGAGGATGTAGCCATGTTACGACCTCGAGTTTGGGATTTTCTAATTTTTAAATTAGGCCCGGATTTGGGGCGCGATGAAAGTCGTATCAAAGCAAGAGGTTACGAATCCTAGAATACTTAAGTAATGATTTTGAAATGATAGTTGATGGTAGATTTTTATTCTAAGTTTATATTGATTGTGGTGTTTTATTTTCTCCTACTTCTAAAGGATTATTTGAATTTTGAAGTTAAGTCTATTTGGTTAAGTGAGTAATATTGCATGTCTGCCCTTAGTTATAAGTGTTGTCGAACATTTGATTTTAATTGATTTATAAGCGAAGGTGAATAGAGTGCACATCGGAAGTTTATGGGCTGCAATTAAACGTAACTTAAGTTTGGATTGATATTTATAGAGGATGCCATATTTTAAGTTTCGAGGACGAAACTTTTTGTAAGGAGGGTAGAATGTGAGACCCAGCCCCTAAGGAGGGGTAAATAAGGAAATTCACAAGTCTTTTTTTTATTATATAAGTATTTTAATTATATTGTTTTATGTTATCGAGTTGGGTGAGGAATAAAATTAGGGTTTTAAGGAAATAATATGTGGCGACGGTTTTGAGTTTTAAAAGAGACAAGCATCCGAAGGGAACAATTGTTCCAGATTTGGACATTGATTTGGGTGATATTGATTGGAATTACCAGAGGTGAGTAAACGGATACTTTTCTCAAATTAATAATTTTACGTTTTTATGTAGATACTGAGATTATTATTTTATATTATGATTTTTAATATCGTTGAATTATAAGGATTTGCTTATAGTTTTCTTTATATTAATTAGATTTAAAAATACAGAGAAATTCCTTTTTCTTTTTGAAACCCGATTTCCGGTTTTTTTTTTTAAAGGGCGTTTATAAAATTTATTTTTATTTAATTCCTGGATTTTATAAGTTTGGGATAATACAAAAATCTGATTTCTGGAATTTTATTTTCAGTCTATTAGCATTTATTTATTTAGCTATTTTATTTAATTATTTTGATATAGAAATAAGAGTTTTGATTTTGGACGATTTCGGAAGTTGAGAATTGATTTCCCAAGATTTAAAAAAGAATAAATTAATTATTTGGATATTTAATTTATTTCAATCATTTGGAAATCATTTTCTGATGTTTTGTATATATATGTATTACATACTTTTCCTTCTCAGTGTGTGTGTATATATATGTATTGTGGTTTTTTAAGAATTTATTTGATTACGAGAAGATTAATTATTTATATATATATATATATATATTGTGTGTGTGTGTGTATATTACGTTTATTTTATTCAATTAGTGTCCAAATTCATTTGATTTTATTATATTGTTTATTTATTATTTTGCAGTATGCTCTAAAGAAAAGAAAAGTTTTGGCTCAAGTTAGTTAGAAATGAGTTGGGGGAACATGTTCCAAATTTATAAGTTCTAAACCCATTGAGCATGGTGAAAAAGCTCCATTGTTATAAGTTTTGGCCTACCTAGCGGGATAAACAGCTAGGATCGATATCGATTAAAACCAACAAATGACTATGCTTGCTTGAGCCTTATAAAAAGAAAAGTGGAATTGAATTTAATTCTATCAGTTCTGTTTGAAAGAAAGTAATGCAATGAAGAAAGTTTTTGATTGTCTTTGAAAGTTATTTGTTACTTTGACTTCCGTAAATATCTTCTAAGTGTTTGTGACTCTGTTTTGTAATATTTTGAGTATGATATGATTTTGAAGTTTCT
>JAHSUH010003516.1:0-13770 GCA_025388415.1 Cynanchum wilfordii
ATTCTTATCTTTATTTTTTTTTTTTTATTATACTTCAAATATTCAACTCAAACAGCAAGTTAGATTTGGTCAAATAGTATAAATGATATAAAAGAAAACAGAGCAACATTATATTTTTTTGCAATTTGCAAATTACTACTTGTTTGGGCCGGTTAAAAAAAAAGAAAATGAAAACGGAAAGTTGAATTCTTTTTTATTATTATTAAGATTTATTATTAAGATTTAATTTGATTCCTATGGTACAACGGATTCTATAGATATAGGCTTTAATGAGAAAGAATATCATTCCTATGGTGCAACAGATTCTACAGATATCAACTTCAATGAGAAAAGAATATAAAATAAAGATCGTAATCAATCGAATGAATAAAAAATTTACAGCGATTCTATGGAATAAAAAAATAACATATCTCCGTATGTCTCCATTTTCGCTATTTCTAGTATGAGTACACGGAAATCTATTTTTTTTTTCAAATGATTCTATATCCCCTTCTCCTTCTTCTTTTCGAAAGGGGTATTAATAAGAATAAATAGAATAAAAAAAACAAAAGAAGGATTTGGCTTCACAATAGATGCTTTCACATCCAACTAAAAACAAGTAATCCTTTTTCTTAAATGGCAGCTCCAAAAAACGTCTCGCATCGCTATTCGGAAAATATTTGAAAAAGAAGGGATATTGACAGCATTAAAAGCTTTTTCGTTAGGAAATCTCTTTCCAAAGAAATTCAAAAAGTTTTTTTGCGCAACAAAAATTAACAAATTAAGCATTTAAGCATTAAGTAATTTAAGCATTAAGTAATTTAAGTATTGTATATTAAGTAATAGTAATCGTAATCTCAATAATCCGAATCAAATCGAAAAAAAAATTCGACCCTTTTTGCTACAAAATTTAAAATTTTCTATTGAAGTTAAACTAATCAATATGAAATAGCAATAAGTCCCCCTCTTTATATTTAACAAATATTTAGCTTTTACTGAATTCTAAAAATATAAAGTTCCTTGTTTTGTTTGACAAACACATAAATACAAGAAAAAAGGGTTATCCTCCTTTTTTTTTGTATATTTTATCATTTTACAAGATGGGGAGGACTTTTCCCCATCGAACTCTTTATTTGTTAGAGTTACAATAAAAATTGTATTTTTATCCCCTTTTCTCTATCTATAAAAAAGGAGATAATTTTTAATTTGAATTTCATTTTTAGTGAAAGTAATAGATTGAATTTAACTTTAGTTAACCTTTTTATATATTTTATGAATTACTATATAGAAATAGAATATAGATAAAATATAGAATTATATAGAAAATAGTATAGAATAAAAATATAGAAGGTAAATTTCTGAAATTCAAAAAAATGAGAAAATAAATGAGAAAAAGTTCATTAAAAAGAGGAACCAAAAATATTTTTTGAGGTAGAAGTTACAAGGGTTCAATTCTAAGAGAACACAAAATACACGAAAAACCCCAAGAGGCTAAGACCCTAAACTAAAATAACGAACTTTCTAACCCTTTTTTTTTGTAATTATTTTAATTCTGATTTTTTTTCAGAAAAAAAAAAAACAAAATATTGCACTGAATTCTTCTTCAATCTCGACGATTGTTTATTTATAAGCTATTATAAGTTCAAGACAAGCCGCCATGGTGAAATTGGCAGACACGCCGCTCTTAGAAGCAGTGCTAGAGCACCGGCTCGAGTCCGAGTAGCGGCATGTCATCTTCTAAAAAAGAGAAATAGACCTATAATGAATTCAACTCCCAATTTCATTTAAGATTACTTTTTTTTTTTTATGATATTTTCAACCTTAGAACATATATTAACTCATATTTCCTTTCTATTGTTTCAATCGTAATTACAATTCGTTTAATAACCCTTTTTTTTGCGTAGATGAAATCGTACAACCGTATGATTCATCCGAAAAGGGTTCGATAGTTTGTTTTTCCTGTATAACAGGATTATTAGTTACACGTTGATTTATTCGGGTCATTTTCACTAAGCGGTTTATATGAATCATTAATATTCTTTCGTGGTGTTTCTCCCTTATTCATATAGTTCCATATTTCAAAAAAAAAAAAAATTTATTAAGCACAATAACCGGTTCAAGTGCTATTTTTACCCAGGGCTTCGTTACTTCCGGACTTTTAACTCAAATACACCAATCTTCAATATTAGTACCCGCTCTTCAATCCGAGCGGTTATTAATGCACGTAACCATGATGATATTGGCTATGCATCCCTTTTGTGATCATTATTATCAGTAGCACTTGTAGTCATTACATTTCGAAAAACAGAAAGATTCTTGGTAAAAGTACTCTTTTAACAAAAGAGCCGTTTTTCGTTGGTGAAATTGAATACATGAATAAAAGAAGCAATCTTTACAAACTACTTTTTTTCGGGCAAGAATTATTACAGATCTCAATAATCCAACAATTGGATTATTGGAGTTATCGGATTATTAGTCTAGATTTTTATTTTTAACCATAGGTATTTTGTCAGGAGCAGTGTGGGCTAACGAAGCTTGGGGATCCTATTGGAATTGGGATCCAAAAGAAACTTGGGCATTTATTACTTGGATCGTATTCGTGATTTATTTACATACTCGAACAAATATAAACCCGCAAGGTGAAAATTCGGCACTGTAGCGTCTATAGGCTTTCTTATAATTTGGGATATGCTATTTTGGGGTTAATCTATTAGACTAGACTACATAGTTATGGTTCGTTTACATTAACATCTAATTGAATTCACGAAAGTATCTAAGAACACAACACATTCACATTACAGTACATATAAAAATATAAAATTTTACGTGAATGGGGCACGAACCATGCGAATCAAATATTTTCTTGATTCGCACGGTTCGTGCCCATATGGGGTTCAAATTCTTTTTTTAGCTATAAATTTTGTAATTTTGCGAGAAGGGAAAGTCCCTTTTTTCATTCTACAACTTTTCATTGTAAATTAAAAATCATGAATAGAAAAAAACTATTTAGAAAAAAGAATTAGATAGTATAACTTCAACCTGTCAACCGATAGTGAAAGAACGAAATCGGGTACATACCAATACCAGTACAGGTAAAAAGAGGGAAATCGAAAGAAAAAACTCGCGGGTCCAGAATCAAAAATAAGAGTTTGGAACGTTAAAAGCTTATATCCATAAAACATCCGACGGACATAGATAATGAATAAATAGGAGTTAATATGATTCCAATTGCCATTACAAAAATAATTAGTATTTTTGGCATTAAAAATATTTGTGACTAGTAATTATTCCAAAAATACTATCAATTCAGCAACAAAGCCACCATACCCGGTAATGCAAGAGAAGCCATTGCAAAGCTACTAAACATGGTGAATATTTTTGGCATTGCGATAGCTATTCCGCCCATTTCGTCAAGATAAAGAAGGCGTGTTCTATCATAAGTTGTCCCCTGCCAAGAAAAAGTGCAGCACCAATAAATCCACGAGAGATTATTTGTAAAGAGAGCCCGTTGAGTCCTGTATCAGTTATAGAACCAATTCCGATAATTAGGAAACCCATATGAGATACAGAAGAATAGGCTATTCTTTTTTTTAATTCCCGTTGCCCAAGAGATGTTGAAGCCGCATAAATTATTTGGATTGCGCCTACTATCACTAACCAAGGGGAAAATAGATAATGGGCATGAGGTAATAATTCTATATTGATGCGGCCAGTCCATACGCTCCCATTTTTAATAAGATTCCAGCTAGAAGCATACAAGTACTGTAATGTGCTTCTCCGTGGGTATCTGGTAACCACGTATGTAGAGGTATAATCGGCGATTTGACAGCAAAAGCAATAAAAATCCAATATAAAATATTATTTCTAAGACCAAAGGATACGACTGATTTGCCGATGTTTCAAAACTTAATGTTGGTTGATTAGAACCATATAAACCTATACCCAGAACTCCCATTAGAGAAAAATGGGCCCTCCTGCTGTGTACAAAATAAATTTAGTAGCCGAGTACAGACGTTTCTTTCCCACATGGATAGAAGTAGATAAACGGGAATTAACTCTACCTCCCACAATAAAAAAGGGAAAGGTTGCGAGAAGAAAATAATCCTATTTGACCACTGTACATTGCTAACATCAGGAAATGAAATAATCGAGAATCTCGAGTAACAGGCCAAGCCGATAAAGTAGCTAAGGTGGTGATGAATCCCGTTAGTAAAATGGGTCCTATAGAAAGTCCATCTATTCCCAATCTCCAATGGAAATCAAAAAGGCGGATCCATTTATAATCCTCCAATAGTTGGATTAACGGATCGTCCGGTTGGAAATGATAACAGAATGTATATACCGTTAGAAGGAGTTCTAAAATACATATAGATATTGTATACACCGAACGACCCTATTTCTCATGGGGGGAAAAGAAAATTAAGGAACCCGCAGATATTGGCAAAACTACAATTATTGTTAACCCAAGAAAAAAATTCGTGGTAAAAAGACAAGATGCGCTTAGACCAGAAAAACCAGCTCAAAAAAAAAATATAGCGCGGCCGCCCCCCGAAAAAAAAAAAAAAAAAATAAAATGGATTATGGATTCAAGTAGAGTTTAGTGGAACGTATCAATAAGCTAGACCCATACCGCGAGTTGTTTCAGCCCCTAAATAAACCCGAACACTCAAGAAATCCGTTGGACAGGCGGATTCACATCTTTTACAACCAACGCAGTCTTCTGTTCTTGGAGCCGAAGCAATTTGTTTAGCTTTACATCCGTCCCAAGGTATCATTTCTAATACATCGGTGGGGCAGGCTCGGACACATTGAGTACATCCCATACATGTATCATAAATCTTTACTGAATGTGACATCGGATCTATACATTTTTAAACGTCATAAATTTTCGACCTAGTAAGCTTATAAACAAATCCTATATTTAGATACCAGGTAAATCAACAAGTTATCAGAATTTTTCTAATCAATTTACTTCTGGACTGCTTTATTATAAAAGAAAGGGCCAAAATACTTTGATTTCTTATGTTTCTGTTTCTTTTGCAGAGAAGATTCTACCTTAAATTAAAATTTATTTAAGAATATTTGAATTCTTATGATTAATCCTACTTATTCAACAAATTCGATTGGTTAATACGAGTTGATTTTCGATTACGATAAATTGATGAAACAATAGCTGGCCCAATGGCTGCTTCAGCGGCTGCAATGGCTATAACAAAAATTGAGAAAATATCTCCCCTTAATTGACGATTATCAAAAAAATAAGAAAATGTTACAAAATTTATATTAACCGCATTCAATATAAGTTCAAGACACATAAGGGCTCTAACCATATTTCGACTTGTGATCAATCCATAGATACCCGCAGAAAATAAATAGGCACTCAAAACAAGTACATGTTCGAGCATCATTAAGCAACTCCTTAGCAATCTCATTAATTTCAATCTAAAAAACAATTCAATTGATTTGATTGAATCACATATAACAAGCATGGAATATTTTAACTGCCGATTTTTTATTGACGAGCTACAGCAATTGCACCGATTAAAGCAACTAAAAGAATTATTGAAATGAGTTCAAATGGAAGAAAAAAATCCGTTGATAAATGAATTCCAATTTGTTGACTATTGCTTATCAAATCTTGTTCTAGAACCCGGTTTGATCTTGTAGTCCAAATAATCCCGTACCATGACGTATCTGGAATAGTAGTAATTAGGAAAAAAAAGACTTGTACAAACCACTAAAGTAACCCCATCCCCAACAGTCCAAAGGCGAGAATCCTTGTAATATTCTGAATCACTCATGAACATCACAGCAAAAAGAATTAAAACATTTACAGCCCCTACGTAATAAGTAGTTGCGCGGCAGCTACAAAATAAGAACTCAATAGAATATAGAATAAGGATATACAAACAAGAACCAATCCTAACGAAAAGGCCGAATAAATTGGATTCGTAAGTAATACTACTCCTAGACCTCCTAAGATCAGACCCGATCCCAGAAAGACTAAAAGAAAATCATGCATTGGCCCGTAAATCCATAAAAAAAAAAAAAAATATTCATTTATTTACGACAGTAAAAAAAAAAAAAATGGAGTCTTCTTTTTTCCTGGTCGGTCAATAAAATCATGAAATATTTCGGATTTTTTTTTATGGATTTACCCGGGCCAATGCATGATTTTCTTTTTAGTCTTTCTGGGATCGGGTCTGATCTTAGGAGGTCTAGGAGTAGTATTACTTACGAATCCAATTTATTCGGCCTTTTCGTTAGGATTGGTTCTTGTTTGTATATCCTTATTCTATATTCTATTGAGTTCTTATTTTGTAGCTGCCGCGCAACTACTTATTTACGTAGGGGCTGTAAATGTTTTAATTCTTTTTGCTGTGATGTTCATGAGTGATTCAGAATATTACAAGGATTCTCGCCTTTGGACTGTTGGGGATGGGGTTACTTTAGTGGTTTGTACAAGTCTTTTTTTTTCACTAATTACTACTATTCCAGATACGTCATGGTACGGGATTATTTGGACTACAAGATCAAACCAGGTTCTAGAACAAGATTTGATAAGCAATAGTCAACAAATTGGAATTCATTTATCAACGGATTTTTTTCTTCCATTTGAACTCATTTCAATAATTCTTTTAGTTGCTTTAATCGGTGCAATTGCTGTAGCTCGTCAAAAAAAATCAGCAGTTAAAATATTCCATGCTTGTTATATGTGATTCAATCAAATCAATTGAATTGTTTTTTAGATTGAAATTAATGAGATTGCTAAGGAGTTGCTTAATGATGCTCGAACATGTACTTGTTTTGAGTGCCTATTTATTTTCTACGGGTATCTATGGATTGATCACAAGTCGAAATATGGTTAGAGCCCTTATGTGTCTTGAACTTATATTGAATGCAGTTAATATAAATTTTGTAACATTTTCTTATTTTTTTGATAATCGTCAATTAAGGGGAGATATTTTCTCAATTTTTGTTATAGCCATTGCAGCCGCTGAAGCAGCCATTGGGCCAGCTATTGTTTCATCAATTTATCGTAATCGAAAATCAACTCGTATTAACCAATCGAATTTGTTGAATAAGTAGGATTAATCATAAGAATTCAAATATTCTTAAATAAATTTTAATTTAAGGTAGAATCTTCTCTGCAAAAGAAACAGAAACATAAGAAATCAAAGTATTTTGGCCCTTTCTTTTATAATAAAGCAGTCCAGAAGTAAATTGATTAGAAAAATTCTGATAACTTGTTGATTTACCTGGTATCTAAATATAGGATTTGTTTATAAGCTTACTAGGTCGAAAATTTATGACGTTTAAAAATGTATAGATCCGATGTCACATTCAGTAAAGATTTATGATACATGTATAGGATGTACTCAATGTGTCCGAGCCTGCCCCACCGATGTATTAGAAATGATACCTTGGGACGGATGTAAAGCTAAACAAATTGCTTCGGCTCCAAGAACAGAAGACTGCGTTGGTTGTAAAAGATGTGAATCCGCCTGTCCAACGGATTTCTTGAGTGTTCGGGTTTATTTAGGGCGCGAAACAACTCGCAGTATGGGTCTAGCTTATTGATACGTTCCACTAAACTCTACTTGAATCCATAATCCATTTTATTTTATTTTTTTTTTTACGCGACAAGACCGGTGCTCAAGATATTTTGATTTTTGAGCACCGGTCTTTCTGGTCTAAGCGCATCTTGTCTTTACCACGAATTTTTTTCCTTGGTTAACAATAATTGTAGTTTTGCCAATATCTGCAGGTTCCTTAATTTTCTTTCTCCCCATAGGGGAAATAGGGTCGTTCGGTGGTATACAATATCTATATGTATTTTAGAACTCCTTCTAACGGTGTATACATTCTGTTATCATTTCCAACCGGACGATCCGTTAATCCAACTATTGGAGGATTATAAATGGATCCGCCTTTTTGATTTCCATGGAGATTGGGAATAGATGGACTTTCTATAGGACCCATTTTACTAACGGGATTCATCACCACCTTAGCTACTTTATCGGCTTGGCCTGTTACTCGAGATTCTCGATTATTTCATTTCCTGATGTTAGCAATGTACAGTGGTCAAATAGGATTATTTTCTTCTCGCAACCTTTTCCCTTTTTTTATCATGTGGGAGTTAGAATTAATTCCCGTTTATCTACTTCTATCCATGTGGGGGAAAGAAACGTCTGTACTCGGCTACTAAATTTATTTTGTACACAGCAGGAGGCTCCATTTTTCTCCTAATGGGAGTTCTGGGTATAGGTTTATATGGTTCTAATCAACCAACATTAAGTTTTGAAACATCAGCAAATCAGTCGTATCCTTTGGTCTTAGAAATAATATTTTATATTGGATTTTTTATTGCTTTTGCTGTCAAATCGCCGATTATACCTCTACATACGTGGTTACCAGATACCCACGGAGAAGCACATTACAGTACTTGTATGCTTCTAGCTGGAATCTTATTAAAAATGGGAGCGTATGGACTGGCTCGCATCAATATAGAATTATTACCTCATGCCCATTATCTATTTTCCCCTTGGTTAGTGATAGTAGGCGCAATCCAAATAATTTATGCAGCTTCAACATCTCTTGGGCAACGGAATTAAAAAAAAGAATAGCCTATTCTTCTGTATCTCATATGGGTTTCCTAATTATCGGAATTGGTTCTATAACTGATACAGGACTCAACGGAGCCTCTTTTACAAATAATCTCTCATGGATTTATTGGTGCTGCACTTTTTTCTTGGCAGGGACAACTTATGATAGAACACGCCTTCTTTATCTTGACGAAATGGGCGGAATAGCTATCACAATGCCAAAAATATTCACCATGTTTAGTAGCTTTGCAATGGCTTCTCTTGCATTACCGGGTATGAGTGGCTTTGTTGCTGAATTGATAGTATTTTTTGGAATAATTACTAGTCACAAATATTTTTTAATGCCAAAAATACTAATTATTTTTGTAATGGCAATTGGAATCATATTAACTCCTATTTATTCATTATCTATGTCACGTCAGATGTTTTATGGATATAAGCTTTTTAACGTTCCAAACTCTTATTTTTTTGATTCTGGACCGCGAGAGTTATTTCTTTCGGGTTTCCTCTTTTACCTGTACTGGGTATTGGTATGTACCCGGATTTCGTTCTTTCACTATCGGTTGACAAGGTTGAAGTTATACTATCTAATTCTTTTTCTAAATAGTTTTTTTCTATTCATGATTTTTAATTTACAATGAAAAAGTTGTAGAATGAAAAAAGAGAACTTTTCCTTCTCGCAAATTACTAAAATTTATAAACAAAAAAAAGAATTTGAACCCCATATGGGCACGAACCGTGCGAATCAAGAAAATATTTGATTCGCATGGTTCGTGCCCCATTCACGTAAAATTTTATATTTTTATATGTACTGTAATGTGAATGTGTTGTGTTCTTAAGATACTTTCGTGAATTCAATTAGATGTTAATGTAAACGAACCATAACTATGTAGTCCTAGTCCTAATAGATTAACCCCAAAATAGCATATCCAAATTATAAGAAAGCCTATAGACGCTACAATTGCCGAATTTTCACCTTGCGGGTTTATATTTGTTCGAGTATGTAAATAAATCACGAATACGATCCAAGTAATAAATGCCCAAGTTTCTTTTGGATCCCAATTCCAATAGGATCCCCAAGCTTCGTTAGCCCACACTGCTCCTGGACAAAATACCTATGGTTAAAAAATAAAAATCCTAGACTAATAATCCGATAACTCCAATAATCCAATTGTTGGATTAATTGAGATCTGTAATAATTCTTACCCGGAAAAAAAAGAAGTAGTTTGTAAAAGATTGCTTCTTTTATTCATGTATTCAATTTCACCAACGAAAAACGGCTCTTTTGTTAAAAGAGTACTTTTACCAAGAATCTTTCTGGTTTTTTCGAAATGTAATGACTACAAGTGCTACTGATAATAATGATCCACATAAAAGGGATGCATAGCCCAATATCATCATAGTTACGTGCATTAATAACCACTCGGATTGAAGAGCGGGTACTAATATTGAAGATTGGTGTATTTGAGTTAAAAGTCCGGAAGTAGCGAAGCCCTGGGTAAAAATAGCACTTGAACCGGTTATTGTGCTTAATAAATTTTTATTTTTTTGAAATATGGAACTATATGAATAAGGGAGAAACACCACGAAAGGAATATTAATGATTCATATAAACCACTTAGTGGAAAATGACCCGAATAAATCCAACGTGTAACTAATAATCCTGTTATACAGGAAAAACAAACTATCAGACCCTTTTCAGATGAATCATACAGTTGTACGATTTCATCTACGCAAAAAAAGGGTTATTAAACGAATTGTAATTACGATTGAAACAATAGAAAGGGAAATATGAGTTAATATATGTTCTAAGGTTGAAAATAAAATAAAAAAAAAAAAAGAAAAGTATCTTAAATGGAAATTGGGAGTTGAATTCATTATAGGATCTATTTCTCTTTTTTAGAAGATGACATGCCGCTACTCGGACTCGAACCGAGATGCTCTAGCACTGCTTCCTAAGAGCAGCGTGTCTACCAATTTCACCATAGCGGCTTGTCTTGAACTTATAATAGCTTATAAATAAACAATCGTCGAGATTGAAGAAGACAATTCAGTGCAATATTTTTTTGTTTTTTTTTTTTTCTGAAAAAAAAAATCAAATTAAAAATAATACAAAAAAATAGGGGTTAGAAAGTTCGTTATTTTAGTTTAGGGTCTTAGCCTCTTGGGGTTTTTCGTGTATTTTATGTTCTCTTAGAATTGAACCCTTGTAACTTCTACCTCAAAAAATATTTTTGGTTTCCTTTTTAATGAACTTTTTCTCATTTATTTTCTCATTTTTTGAATTTCAGAAATTTACCTTCTATATTTTTATTCTATACTATTTTCTATATAATTCTATATTTTATCTATATTCTATTTCTATATAGTAATTCATAGAAATATATAAAAAAGGTTAACTAAAGTTAAATTCAATCTATTACTTTCTACTAAAAATGAAATTCAAATTAAAAAATTATCTCCTTTTTTATAGATAGAGAAAAGGGGATAAAAATACAATTTTTTATTGTAACTCTAACAAATAAAGAGTTCGATGGGGAAAAAGTCCTCCCCATCTTGTAAATGATAAAATATACTACACAAAAAAAAAAGAGAGGATACCCCTTTTATCTTGTATTTATGTGTTTGTCAAACAAAACAGGGAAACTTTTATATTTTTAGAATTCAGTAAAAAGCTAAATATTTGTTAAATATAAAAGAGGGAACTTATTGCTATTTCATATTGATTAGTTTAACTCAATAGGAAATTTAAATTTTTGTAGCAAATAGGAAATGGTCAATTTTTTTTTTCGATTTGATTCGGATTATTGAAATTTTTGATTACTATTACTTAATATACTTAATACTTAAATTACTTAATACTTAAATTACTTAATACTTAAATACTTAATTTGTTAATTTTTTTGTTGCCACAAAAACTTTTTGAATTTCCTGTAGAAAGAGATTTCCCTAACGAAAAGCTTTTTAATGCTGTCCAATATCCCTTCTTTTTCCAAATATTTTTCCGAATACGCTTTTTTGATGCAGAAATACGTTTTTTTGGAACTGCCATTTAAGATAAAAAAGGATTACTTATTGTTTTAGTTGGATGTGAAAGACATCTATTGTTGAAACCAAATCCTCTTTTTTTTTTTTTTTTATTCTATTTATTCTTATTAATACCCCTTTCGGAAAAAGAAAGCTAAGGAGGGGGAGATATATGAAAATCGCATTTAGAAAAAAATAGATTTCGTGTACTCTAAATACTAGAAATAGCGAAATGGAGACATACGAAGATATGTTATTTTTTTTTTATTCCATAGAATCGCTGTAAATTTTTTTATTCATTCGATTGATTACGATCTTTATTTTATATTCTTTCTCATTGAAGTTGATATCTGTAGAATCTGTTGCACCATAGGAATGATATTCTTTCTCATTAAAGCCTATATCTATAGAATCCGTTGTACCATAGGAATCAAATTAAATCTTAATAATAAATCTTAATAATATAAAAAAAAAAAGAATTCAACTTTCCGTTTTTTCTCTTTTTATTAACCGGCCAAACGGGGGTAGCTTTAATTTGCCAAAAAAAAAAAAAATAATGAATTGCTCTGTTTTCGTTTTATATCATTTATACTATTTGACCAAATCTAACTTCTTGATTTGAATTGAATATTTGAAGTATTTATAATAAAAAAAATAAAGATAAAGAAAGTTAAGAATAAGTAAATAAGTATAAGTAAAGTATAAGTAAAGTAAGTATAAGTAAAGTATAAGTAAAGTAAGTATAAGTAAAGTATAAGTAAAGTAAGTATAAGTAAAGTATAAGTAAAGTAAGAGGAAAGACTTCTAAATTTCTATTTAAATTAGTTTAACTTAGTTCATATCTTGACTTTTTTGACTCCTTTCAAACAGGTAAGACCCCGTTAATCAGAAACAATAAATTAGGAAATTCATAATTCAAAAGCTTTTATGCAACAGACATATCAATACGGGTGGCTCATACCCTTCATCCCACTTCCCGTTCCTATATTACTAGGGGTGGGACTTCTTATTTTTTCCGACGGCAACGGAAAATTTTCGTCGCATGTGGGCTTTTCATAGTGTTTTATTGTTAAGTATAGTCATTATTTTTTCAATGAATCTGTCTATTCAGCAAATAAATAGCAATTCTAGCTATCAATATGTCTGGTCTTGGATCATTACTAATGATTTTTCTTTAGAATTCGGCTATTTGATAGATCCACTTACTTCTATTATGTCAATGTTAATAACTACCGTTGGAATTTTGGTTCTTATTTATAGTGATAATTATATGGCTCATGATCAAGGATATTTGAGATTTTTTGCTTATATGAGTTTTTTCTGTGGTTCCATGCTAGGATTAGTTACTAGTTCTAATTTGGTACAAATTTATATTTTTGGGAATTGGTTGGAATGTGTTCCTATTTATTAATAGGATTTTGGTTCACACGACCACAAGCAGCAAATGCTTGCCAAAAAGCTTTTGTAACAAATCGTGTAGGGGATTTTGGTTTATTATTAGGAATTTTAGGTTTTTATTGGATAACGGGTAGTTTCGAATTTGAGGATTTATTCGAAATATTTAATGACTTAATTTCTAAAAACCAGGTCAATTTTTTATTTGTTACTTTGTGTGCTGTTCTGTTATTTGCTGGTGCCGTTGCTAAATCTGCACAATTTCCCCTTCATGTATGGCTGCCCGATGCTATGGAAGGGCCTACTCCGATTTCCGCTCTTATACACGCTGCTACTATGGTAGCGGCAGGAATTTTTCTTGTAGCTCGGCTTCTTCCTCTTTTCATAGTTATACCTTCCATAATGAATTTAATCTCGTTGATAGCAATAATAACTGTTTTATTAGGAGCTACGTTAGCTCTTGCTCAAAAAGATATTAAGAGAGGTTTAGCCTATTCTACAATGTCGCAATTGGGTTATATGATGTTAGCTCTTGGTATGGGGTCTTATCAAAGTGCTTTATTTCATTTGATTACTCATGCCTATTCCAAAGCATTGTTATTCTTAGGATCCGGATCCGTTATTCATTCAATGGAAGGGATTGTTGGCTATTCTCCCTATAAAAGTCAGAATATGATTCCTTATGGGAGGTTTAAGAAAATATGTACCAATTACAAAAATGCTTTTTTATTAGGTACACTCTCTCTTTGTGGTATTCCGCCTT
>JAHSUH010003519.1:0-10221 GCA_025388415.1 Cynanchum wilfordii
CATCCGACTGCAGACCCTCGAACACGTCACACTCGGGATTGGAGAGAATCTCCACGGCCAGATTGCAGTGATGAACCTCTAACACTGACGTGTTGCCGCTGGCGCTCGACAAGATGCCGAGTGGTGAGTCTGTCTTGAGGTAGAAACTGTTGTTAAGACCCATGTGGTCGAGGTCATGCACCAGTGTGGTGATAAGGAGCACAAAGCACTCCAGCTCCGTCAGGAAGTCGCATGAGCGACCCGCGTACAAGTATGTGTGCATTGTCTGACACGCATCCACAACATGGAAGAAGTTATGATAGGGAACGTTACGGTATTTCCTGCGACACTGCAAAATGAAGTTTAGCAGGGTCTCGTCGCGGCAGTTTAATTTCTGTGGCAGTCCAGTACTCAGAATGAGCTTGTACGCAACGAAAGCGGCCGCGTTTAAAGGGTTTGTAGCCGCTTCACGCACGGCAAAGAGATTAAAATCAATTGAAGTGAGGTCGTAATTATGTACAACTACCTCCTTCACTACCAGCGCACGCTCTTCAGTAGTAATGGAAAGCATATCAACCTTCTCAGCCGCAATTGGCATACCAGAGCGTAATGCATTCAACTTCACAGCCTCACGGCCTGCATTGACGGCGAACTCTAGCAGACGCGAGTTGTTGATAGAGATGCCCGCGAAGAGGGAGAATATTTTGAAGGTACTGCGGTCTTCCTCAAAGAAGGACGTAACTCGCCCGCCCTCGGCCAGCTTGTTCACCAGCTGCACCACCGCAAGTACTTCGCCATTCAGGATAATAGGCTCGCAGAGTATGGATCGTGTGCGGTACCCAAGCCTCTTGTCCACGGTGCGGTTAAAGCGGTTATCACGGTATGCATCTGTGATATTCTCACCCACACCCGTCGCCGCTACCTTCCCTGCAATCCCTTGTCCTATTGAAAAGCGAATCTCGCCGCCATTCACACTGTCCGCCATACGACTGTACAACTCATTACGCTCTTTGTCCAGCAGAAAAAGGGAAGAGCGGTCCGCGCTCAGCAACTTCTTCGCACCGTGCAGCACATGTCGCACAATGCTGTCCACGTCACGAATATCCGTGTTTGACAGAAGCGTCACCACATCAAGGATGGCGTCAGTTTTCTTTTTCTCCTTCAACAAGTCCTTATTGGTGCGGCAGTTGCGTAGAGAGGCAGCTGTATACATGGAAAACGTTTCGAACAGCTCTTCGTCGCGCTTTCCAAATGTGCGCTCTAGATGCAGCCCATTGTTCGTCACAAAATCCAGCTTGTTGATCAGCTGTGCCACCGCTACAATGGACCCTTCATGCATGATCGGCAGGCACAAAATTGTTTTGGTGTGGTAGCCAGTCGATTGGTCAACCTGGCGATTGAAGCGGTTGTCTTTATATGCATCTGGAATGTTAACAATGCTTCCAGTGCGCGCTACATACCCGGCGATACCTGCGTCAGCTGGCATGCCCACGATACTCCCATCTTCAAAGTGTGCCTCCAAGGTGCCATCTTCCTTCACCAAAAACACACTACAGCGGTCGCTCTCAGTCAGCTCCTTCGCTGTGCTCATGATCGACTGCACCAACACAGTTTCATCCAGGGTGTCACGGGCCAGACGCGTCGCCATGGCCACCATTGCCTCAGCCTTTTGAGCCTCCCAGTGTAGTCGACTCGCCAGGATCGCAGTGCGAAGTGCAGCTGCAACAATGCGCAATGTAGGCATCATGGATGAAATATCCATACCCTTCAAACTACACCCAGGGGATTCGATGCACCCAACCAGAGCGCCATCAACAATCAACGGTATGTATATAGTACCAGCAAGCTCATATGGACTCATTATGCGGGCGCTCTTGCCCACTGCAGTGGTGTCATTCAGCGGTGCGGCGCTGTGACTAATGGGGTCAAAAAGCAGGGCATCATCAGCATTGACATAGTAAGTCCGCGACTCTACCCTCAGCTTTTCGGAAAGCTCATAATTTATTACTTTGATAGTTTCCTCCATGGGTGCGGCAATATTGAAGACCTTTTCGATTAACTGAATCGTGTCAGGAAACATCGATGTAGGCTCATGAGCCTTTGGCAAAACGTTGAGCATTTCAGTATCTGTGCCTTCCCTTGAAGCTAGAGACGTCTGTGTGCATTGCATAGCCCTCATTTTACTTTGCACTCGAATAAAGGCGCTTTCTTCCGTTTCATCCAGCTGGATCTTACATCGTTGATATCGATCAAGAATGCTTTCACAAAGCTTCAGCGTTTCCAGCAAGTGGTTGCCTCCGGGGATTGCAACCCCTCGCCTGGTGCCATTCATTGTAGACTTTTGTGTGTGAGGAGAAGGGGGGAGGAAAGGAAAGAAGAGTCTACGACAATGTGACAGTGCACTGGAGTGAAAAGCCAGTCCTAGCCAATGGGAAACCAAAGGGGTTGGGGGTGTAGAAACATTCGTGCCAGAAAATAAATTGAAAAGGATTACACTGTTTTCGAAGACTTACCAATTTTACGGGAAAATGTCTCATTTAGTGAGACAACCAATAAACCCGCTTAAACGGCATCGTAGCCAGTAATTGAAACATAAAGTGTCTAAATTGCATGAGCATATACTACATATTGGTAAAAGTAGTGTGATAGAATAGAAACAAAAGAGTCAGGACACATGTTTAGGTGCAGCAATGCCTCGAACCGCCATACAAGCATCCAGTTTGTAACAATACAGGGTGTATTGTCTGAAGTTACTTTGCTTCCAGGAGGGCTTTCCACGTTACACGGTTACTGTTGACGCGGTCTACACACCACTGCATGTCGTGGCACAGCGTCGTCGCGAGGGTACTAAAAAACTTCGCCGACACAAAGTCGATGAAGCCAATCTGCCCCTTGGCTAGCTCAGTGTTCAGAGAGCGATCGAACATGGGAAGCACCTCCACTCCCTTCTCCTTCTCCATGTCACCCTGGCGATAGAACTCCTCAGTCACAGCCATCGCCCACAAACGAGAAATCTCAAATGGTTTTGTAACGTTCGATATATCAGCTGCTTTCATTAACATTCCCATTAGCGTCCGACGGTGACGCTCATCGCTACGGTTGAAGCCGTTTGACACCAGGTTCGTGAATTGACTTACCTCCTCGCCGTGCTTGGCCATATCGGTTGCCAACACGCAGTCGATCATGGAGCGGTAAGCGAGGTTCAAATCATCCGACTGCAGACCCTCGAACACGTCACACTCGGGATTGGAGAGAATCTCCACGGCCAGATTGCAGTGATGAACCTCTAACACTGACGTGTTGCCGCTGGCGCTCGACAAGATGCCGAGTGGTGAGTCTGTCTTGAGGTAGAAACTGTTGTTAAGACCCATGTGGTCGAGGTCATGCACCAGTGTGGTGATAAGGAGCACAAAGCACTCCAGCTCCGTCAGGAAGTCGCATGAGCGACCCGCGTACAAGTATGTGTGCATTGTCTGACACGCATCCACAACATGGAAGAAGTTATGATAGGGAACGTTACGGTATTTCCTGCGACACTGCAAAATGAAGTTTAGCAGGGTCTCGTCGCGGCAGTTTAATTTCTGTGGCAGTCCAGTACTCAGAATGAGCTTGTACGCAACGAAAGCGGCCGCGTTTAAAGGGTTTGTAGCCGCTTCACGCACGGCAAAGAGATTAAAATCAATTGAAGTGAGGTCGTAATTATGTACAACTACCTCCTTCACTACCAGCGCACGCTCTTCAGTAGTAATGGAAAGCATATCAACCTTCTCAGCCGCAATTGGCATACCAGAGCGTAATGCATTCAACTTCACAGCCTCACGGCCTGCATTGACGGCGAACTCTAGCAGACGCGAGTTGTTGATAGAGATGCCCGCGAAGAGGGAGAATATTTTGAAGGTACTGCGGTCTTCCTCAAAGAAGGACGTAACTCGCCCGCCCTCGGCCAGCTTGTTCACCAGCTGCACCACCGCAAGTACTTCGCCATTCAGGATAATAGGCTCGCAGAGTATGGATCGTGTGCGGTACCCAAGCCTCTTGTCCACGGTGCGGTTAAAGCGGTTATCACGGTATGCATCTGTGATATTCTCACCCACACCCGTCGCCGCTACCTTCCCTGCAATCCCTTGTCCTATTGAAAAGCGAATCTCGCCGCCATTCACACTGTCCGCCATACGACTGTACAACTCATTACGCTCTTTGTCCAGCAGAAAAAGGGAAGAGCGGTCCGCGCTCAGCAACTTCTTCGCACCGTGCAGCACATGTCGCACAATGCTGTCCACGTCACGAATATCCGTGTTTGACAGAAGCGTCACCACATCAAGGATGGCGTCAGTTTTCTTTTTTCTCCTTCAACAAGTCCTTATTGGTGCGGCAGTTGCGTAGAGAGGCAGCTGTATACATGGAAAACGTTTCGAACAGCTCTTCGTCGCGCTTTCCAAATGTGCGCTCTAGATGCAGCCCATTGTTCGTCACAAAATCCAGCTTGTTGATCAGCTGTGCCACCGCTACAATGGACCCTTCATGCATGATCGGCAGGCACAAAATTGTTTTGGTGTGGTAGCCAGTCGATTGGTCAACCTGGCGATTGAAGCGGTTGTCTTTATATGCATCTGGAATGTTAACAATGCTTCCAGTGCGCGCTACATACCCGGCGATACCTGCGTCAGCTGGCATGCCCACGATACTCCCATCTTCAAAGTGTGCCTCCAAGGTGCCATCTTCCTCCACCAAAAACACACTACAGCGGTCGCTCTCAGTCAGCTCCTTCGCTGTGCTCATGATCGACTGCACCAACACAGTTTCATCCAGGGTGTCACGGGCCAGACGCGTCGCCATGGCCACCATTGCCTCAGCCTTTTGAGCCTCCCAGTGTAGTCGACTCGCCAGGATCGCAGTGCGAAGTGCAGCTGCAACAATGCGCAATGTAGGCATCATGGATGAAATATCCATACCCTTCAAACTACACCCAGGGGATTCGATGCACCCAACCAGAGCGCCATCAACAATCAACGGTATGTATATAGTACCAGCAAGCTCATATGGACTCATTATGCGGGCGCTCTTGCCCACTGCAGTGGTGTCATTCAGCGGTGCGGCGCTGTGACTAATGGGGTCAAAAAGAAGGGCATCATCAGCATTGACATAGTAAGTCCGCGACTCTACCCTCAGCTTTTCGGAAAGCTCATAATTTATTACTTTGATAGTTTCCTCCATGGGTGCGGCAATATTGAAGACCTTTTCGATTAACTGAATCGTGTCAGGAAACATCGATGTAGGCTCATGAGCCTTTGGCAAAACGTTGAGCATTTCAGTATCTGTGTCTTCCCTTGAAGCTAGAGACGTCTGTGTGCATTGCATAGCCCTCATTTTACTTTGCACTCGAATAAAGGCGCTTTCTTCCGTTTCATCCAGCTGGATCTTACATCGTTGATATCGATCAAGAATGCTTTCACAAAGCTTCAGCGTTTCCAGCAAGTGGTTGCCTCCGGGGATTGCAACCCCTCGCCTGGTGCCATTCATTGTAGACTTTTGTGTGTGAGGAGAAGGGGGGAGGAAAGGAAAGAAGAGTCTACGACAATGTGACAGTGCACTGGAGTGAAAAGCCAGTCCTAGCCAATGGGAAACCAAAGGGGTTGGGGGTGTAGAAACATTCGTGCCAGAAAATAAATTGAAAAGGATTACACTGTTTTCGAAGACTTACCAATTTTACGGGAAAATGTCTCATTTAGTGAGACAACCAATAAACCCGCTTAAACGGCATCGTAGCCAGTAATTGAAACATAAAGTGTCTAAATTGCATGAGCATATACTACATATTGGTAAAAGTAGTGTGATAGAATAGAAACAAAAGAGTCAGGACACATGTTTAGGTGCAGCAATGCCTCGAACCGCCATACAAGCATCCAGTTTGTAACAATACAGGGTGTATTGTCTGAAGTTACTTTGCTTCCAGGAGGGCTTTCCACGTTACACGGTTACTGTTGACGCGGTCTACACACCACTGCATGTCGTGGCACAGCGTCGTCGCGAGGGTACTAAAAAACTTCGCCGACACAAAGTCGATGAAGCCAATCTGCCCCTTGGCTAGCTCAGTGTTCAGAGAGCGATCGAACATGGGAAGCACCTCCACTCCCTTCTCCTTCTCCATGTCACCCTGGCGATAGAACTCCTCAGTCACAGCCATCGCCCACAAACGAGAAATCTCAAATGGTTTTGTAACGTTCGATATATCAGCTGCTTTCATTAACATTCCCATTAGCGTCCGACGGTGACGCTCATCGCTACGGTTGAAGCCGTTTGACACCAGGTTCGTGAATTGACTTACCTCCTCGCCGTGCTTGGCCATATCGGTTGCCAACACGCAGTCGATCATGGAGCGGTAAGCGAGGTTCAAATCATCCGACTGCAGACCCTCGAACACGTCACACTCGGGATTGGAGAGAATCTCCACGGCCAGATTGCAGTGATGAACCTCTAACACTGACGTGTTGCCGCTGGCGCTCGACAAGATGCCGAGTGGTGAGTCTGTCTTGAGGTAGAAACTGTTGTTAAGACCCATGTGGTCGAGGTCATGCACCAGTGTGGTGATAAGGAGCACAAAGCACTCCAGCTCCGTCAGGAAGTCGCATGAGCGACCCGCGTACAAGTATGTGTGCATTGTCTGACACGCATCCACAACATGGAAGAAGTTATGATAGGGAACGTTACGGTATTTCCTGCGACACTGCAAAATGAAGTTTAGCAGGGTCTCGTCGCGGCAGTTTAATTTCTGTGGCAGTCCAGTACTCAGAATGAGCTTGTACGCAACGAAAGCGGCCGCGTTTAAAGGGTTTGTAGCCGCTTCACGCACGGCAAAGAGATTAAAATCAATTGAAGTGAGGTCGTAATTATGTACAACTACCTCCTTCACTACCAGCGCACGCTCTTCAGTAGTAATGGAAAGCATATCAACCTTCTCAGCCGCAATTGGCATACCAGAGCGTAATGCATTCAACTTCACAGCCTCACGGCCTGCATTGACGGCGAACTCTAGCAGACGCGAGTTGTTGATAGAGATGCCCGCGAAGAGGGAGAATATTTTGAAGGTACTGCGGTCTTCCTCAAAGAAGGACGTAACTCGCCCGCCCTCGGCCAGCTTGTTCACCAGCTGCACCACCGCAAGTACTTCGCCATTCAGGATAATAGGCTCGCAGAGTATGGATCGTGTGCGGTACCCAAGCCTCTTGTCCACGGTGCGGTTAAAGCGGTTATCACGGTATGCATCTGTGATATTCTCACCCACACCCGTCGCCGCTACCTTCCCTGCAATCCCTTGTCCTATTGAAAAGCGAATCTCGCCGCCATTCACACTGTCCGCCATACGACTGTACAACTCATTACGCTCTTTGTCCAGCAGAAAAAGGGAAGAGCGGTCCGCGCTCAGCAACTTCTTCGCACCGTGCAGCACATGTCGCACAATGCTGTCCACGTCACGAATATCCGTGTTTGACAGAAGCGTCACCACATCAAGGATGGCGTCAGTTTTCTTTTTTCTCCTTCAACAAGTCCTTATTGGTGCGGCAGTTGCGTAGAGAGGCAGCTGTATACATGGAAAACGTTTCGAACAGCTCTTCGTCGCGCTTTCCAAATGTGCGCTCTAGATGCAGCCCATTGTTCGTCACAAAATCCAGCTTGTTGATCAGCTGTGCCACCGCTACAATGGACCCTTCATGCATGATCGGCAGGCACAAAATTGTTTTGGTGTGGTAGCCAGTCGATTGGTCAACCTGGCGATTGAAGCGGTTGTCTTTATATGCATCTGGAATGTTAACAATGCTTCCAGTGCGCGCTACATACCCGGCGATACCTGCGTCAGCTGGCATGCCCACGATACTCCCATCTTCAAAGTGTGCCTCCAAGGTGCCATCTTCCTTCACCAAAAACACACTACAGCGGTCGCTCTCAGTCAGCTCCTTCGCTGTGCTCATGATCGACTGCACCAACACAGTTTCATCCAGGGTGTCACGGGCCAGACGCGTCGCCATGGCCACCATTGCCTCAGCCTTTTGAGCCTCCCAGTGTAGTCGACTCGCCAGGATCGCAGTGCGAAGTGCAGCTGCAACAATGCGCAATGTAGGCATCATGGATGAAATATCCATACCCTTCAAACTACACCCAGGGGATTCGATGCACCCAACCAGAGCGCCATCAACAATCAACGGTATGTATATAGTACCAGCAAGCTCATATGGACTCATTATGCGGGCGCTCTTGCCCACTGCAGTGGTGTCATTCAGCGGTGCGGCGCTGTGACTAATGGGGTCAAAAAGCAGGGCATCATCAGCATTGACATAGTAAGTCCGCGACTCTACCCTCAGCTTTTCGGAAAGCTCATAATTTATTACTTTGATAGTTTCCTCCATGGGTGCGGCAATATTGAAGACCTTTTCGATTAACTGAATCGTGTCAGGAAACATCGATGTAGGCTCATGAGCCTTTGGCAAAACGTTGAGCATTTCAGTATCTGTGTCTTCCCTTGAAGCTAGAGACGTCTGTGTGCATTGCATAGCCCTCATTTTACTTTGCACTCGAATAAAGGCGCTTTCTTCCGTTTCATCCAGCTGGATCTTACATCGTTGATATCGATCAAGAATGCTTTCACAAAGCTTCAGCGTTTCCAGCAAGTGGTTGCCTCCGGGGATTGCAACCCCTCGCCTGGTGCCATTCATTGTAGACTTTTGTGTGTGAGGAAAAGGGGGGAGGAAAGGAAAGAAGAGTCTACGACAATGTGACAGTGCACTGGAGTGAAAAGCCAGTCCTAGCCAATGGGAAACCAAAGGGGTTGGGGGTGTAGAAACATTCGTGCCAGCAAATAAATTGAAAAGGATTACACTGTTTTCGAAGACTTACCAATTTTACGGGAAAATGTCTCATTTAGTGAGACAACCAATAAACCCGCTTAAACGGCATCGTAGCCAGTAATTGAAACATAAAGTGTCTAAATTGCATGAGCATATACTACATATTGGTAAAAGTAGTGTGATAGAATAGAAACAAAAGAGTCAGGACACATGTTTAGGTGCAGCAATGCCTCGAACCGCCATACAAGCATCCAGTTTGTAACAATACAGGGTGTATTGTCTGAAGTTACTTTGCTTCCAGGAGGGCTTTCCACGTTACACGGTTACTGTTGACGCGGTCTACACACCACTGCATGTCGTGGCACAGCGTCGTCGCGAGGGTACTAAAAAACTTCGCCGACACAAAGTCGATGAAGCCAATCTGCCCCCTTGGCTAGCTCAGTGTTCAGAGAGCGATCGAACATGGGAAGCACCTCCACTCCCTTCTCCTTCTCCATGTCACCCTGGCGATAGAACTCCTCAGTCACAGCCATCGCCCACAAACGAGAAATCTCAAATGGTTTTGTAACGTTCGATATATCAGCTGCTTTCATTAACATTCCCATTAGCCTCCGACGGTGACGCTCATCGCTACGGTTGAAGCCGTTTGACACCAGGTTCGTGAATTGACTTACCTCCTCGCCGTGCTTGGCCATATCGGTTGCCAACACGCAGTCGATCATGGAGCGGTAAGCGAGGTTCAAATCATCCGACTGCAGACCCTCGAACACGTCACACTCGGGATTGAGAGAATCTCACGGCCAGATTGCAGTGATGAACCTCTAACACTGACGTGTTGCCGCTGGCGCTCGACAAGATGCCGAGTGGTGAGTCTGTCTTGAGGTAGAAACTGTTGTTAAGACCCATGTGGTCGAGGTCATGCACCAGTGTGGTGATAAGGAGCACAAAGCACTCCAGCTCCGTCAGGAAGTCGCATGAGCGACCCGCGTACAAGTATGTGTGCATTGTCTGACACGCATCCACAACATGGAAGAAGTTATGATAGGGAACGTTACGGTATTTCCTGCGACACTGCAAAATGAAGTTTAGCAGGGTCTCGTCGCGGCAGTTTAATTTCTGTGGCAGTCCAGTACTCAGAATGAGCTTGTACGCAACGAAAGCGGTCGCGTTTAAAGGGTTTGTAAGCCGCTTCACGCACGGCAAAGAGATTAAAATCAATTGAAGTGAGGTCGTAATTATGTACAACTACCTCCTTCACTACCAGCGCACGCTCTTCAGTAGTAATGGAAAGCATATCAACCTTCTCAGCCGCAATTGGCATACCAGAGCGTAATGCATTCAACTTCACAGCCTCACGGCCTGCATTGACGGCGAACTCTAGCAGACGCGAGTTGTTGATAGA
>JAHSUH010003523.1:0-10514 GCA_025388415.1 Cynanchum wilfordii
GCGGTGGCACGAGTTAGTGTCCTTGTGGGACTAGAAGTCCTAGTTTGAGTAGGACTCCTATTATGTCGGGAAAGACCGAAGATGGGCTTAGCCCATGTGTTCTCTGCCAACCCTAGTTATGTTTATAAATAGGGGCAGCATGTGTGGAGCATTGGCAAGAGAGTAGACACGAGAGGCAAGCAGGTACACACGAGTGGCACGAGAGTGGTCAGAGTTGTGTGCGTGACAGTGCGCATGTGTTGTGCATTGTGTGTCAACAGTGTGTCGTGTTGACATACGATTGTGCTATAGATAGGCAATCGTGAGTGATAGAATAGTCAAGTGGATTGTATTCTGTCATTGACCGAGCAGTCCTTGTGCATGGGCTGGCTCCTTATGTGTATTCCTTTTATTTGTTAATATAAAGGTTGGGATTGATTCTCGTAAGAGTTGGTGTGTTAGTTATCTCCGATAATAACTTGTTTCCGCATAAGGGTCAAGGCAGTACGCTTGACCCATAGAGAGTGTTGTCGGGTGTTGGGCTTGTGGCCCGGCTCGGGAGAGACACCTCGTGACAATTTTGGTATCGAGCTCAAGTTCGAGCCGTTGGGTGATGTCGTCGTCGTCTAGTGACCAGAGGCGAGGAGTGCGCCTCGACTCGTCTCCGACACCTCATGCAACAACCGCGGATCGGTTGACACGGTTGGAAACACTTCTTTTGCACTTCGTCCAAGCTGTCGGTGTGACGGAGCATGATGAGAATGCTCGGACATTGGTGGACCAGATCCAAGGACCACCGATGTCGTGTGCCGAGGTGCATCAACTCCAGGGAGATGATGGACGGTGTCAAGACCGACATTGCTTATTTGAAGCAGAGTGTGATGGAAGTTGTCATAAGCACTGCTGGAGCCAGTGTGACCAAGACAAGGGTAAAGGTACCCGAGCCAGTGGCGTATTCGGGAGTCCGTGACGCCAAGGTGTCCAAAAACTTCTTGTGGGATCTTGAACACTACTTTGAGACGGCCAAAGTCCTTGAGGATGAGCAAGTTGCGATTGCTACCTTGTATCTTTCCGACAATGCCAAGCTGTGGTGGCGTACAAGGGAGAAGGACCCTAAGAAGGAAAAGGTACAGTCTTTTAGGGCATTGAAGGCGGAATTGATGGATCGGTTCTTGCCCAAGAATGCCGAGTGGCAAGCTCGTGAAAGCTTGGAGGAAGCTGGAGCAGACGGGAAACTGCTCGAGAGTATGTCACCGATTTCTCTTCTATTCTTCTTAATATTTCTAACATGTCCGAGGAGGACAAGTTATTGATTTCTTGTCAGGTTTGAAAATGTGGGCAAGAAACGAGCTTATGAGACAGACCGAAGGATGTGGTGAAGCCTTTGGGATGGCGGATCGATTGACGGATATACAATTCTCTGCCCCTCCTGTGCCTGAAAAGAAGAATGTCTTGTCGAAGACAAAGAGGAAGTCTTCGGGTGACAAGTCAAAGAGAAAGAATGATGTTTTGTGAAATCGAAAAGAAGTTGGTGTCAAGTGCTACAATTGTCGGAAATTGGGCACATGTCATACCAATGCCCGAAGCCAAAGCGCAATCGGAATTGTCATTGCTGTTCAAATCGAGAGAAGGCAGTGAGAATAAGGGGGAGCCTCATGCTCGTGTGAACCCTTATTCGGATGTGCAATGCCATTCAGTGGCCGATCGACCAGAGACAGCGATCGTGGTCGTTGTATGTGAAGGTGGTCGTGAACGGCATGGATATGTGGGCAATGATTGATTCTGGTGCAACCACCAGTTTTGTGGCGGACCGAGAAGCCACACGCTTGCGCAGGCACTCGCAAGAGAGTACCCACACCATTAAGTCCATGCCAACGCAAAGAACGGGTGAGGGGCAGGCAATGGTTAGTTTAAAAGTGGGAAGTTGGGAAGGACAATGTCGGTTGTCGGTACGTCCCCCTGGATGATTTTGATTTGATCTTAGGAATTGAATTCCTTGTGATGGCGAAAGTGGCATTGATGCCGCACTGCGTGGAATGATGATCATGGATGATATGACCCCAACATTTTTTGCCGTGCAAGTACAAAGATTTGGACCGGAAAGGTGACATAGGGATGTTGTCGGCGATGCAGTTGAAGGATGGGTTAAGGCGTGGTGAGCCAACATTTGTGGCCGTTCTGTTGGAAGAGACGGACGTTGTTCACTCAACACTTGCCGTATCCGTGTCCAAGGTGTTGGACGAGTTTGTTGATTTAATGCCCGAAGAGTTGCCTAAGATGTTGCCGCCGAGGCGAGCAATAGATCATCAGATCGAGTTGGTACCGGGAGCAGTACCACCCTCGCAAGCACCATACAGAATGGGACCAACAGAGTTGTTGGAGTTGAGAAAGCAATTGGGCGAGTTGCTTTGGATGCCGAGTTCATCGGACCCTCAAAAGCCCCATATGGTGCGCCTGCCTTGTTCCGGAAGAAGGCAGATGGCTCTTTGCGATTCTGTGTTGATTACCGAGCCTTGAATAAGTTGACGGTAAAGAACAAGTATCCTATCCCGAATCGGTTGGACTTGTTCGACAGATTGGCAAAAGGGAAGTATTTCACCAAGATTGACTTGCGGGCTGGATATTGGCAAGTACGGATTGCCAATGGTGATGAACCTAAGACCACGGTGGTGACCGGGTATGGTTCATTTGAGTTTTTAGTTATGCCTTTTGGTTTGACTAATGCCCCTGCTACCTTCCGTAAATTGATGAATGATGTCTTGTATGAATATTTGGATAAATTCGTAGTGGTATACTTAGATGACATAATTATTTACAGTGAGTCTTTAGAAGATCATGTAAAACATCTAAGATTAGTGTTTGCAAAGTTGAGGGAATATGTGCTCTATGTAAAGAGGGAAAAATGTGAGTTCCGTAAAAAGGAAATCAAGTTCCTTGGGCATATTATTAGCCATGGGTCGGTGAAGATGGATCCCCAAAGGGGGGAAGAAAAAAAAAATGCCGCCCCCCCCCCCACCACGGGGGGGAGTGGAGATCCTTTTAGGATCGCCCAATACTATCGCCGGTCCATTAGCGGATATATAAGTGTGGCAAGTCCTTCGCCCCCCCCCTACCCACCCCAAATTCCAAATATCAAAAGGTATATTTAGGAAAATCCAAATTTGCACTAAAAGAGATACTCGAGTTGATTATGAGTACCTAGACTCGTTTTTATATATTATTATATATTCACTACACTTATTAATGTGGGACAAGATATTACATAAAGCCACTTACTTGTATTATTATTATTTTTTTTGTGCAAGTTTTTGTGTTACATCATTGTAGTGGTTTTCTTTATTGTAGCATAATTATTTGTTGCTATTTGAATTATTTTTTTTTAAAAAAATTATATACCATTTTTATATATAATTTATAATAATTATTATACTTTTATTCTTAAAAATATTCCTAACACCCTCATTATCTTTTTCATAATCCGATCTAATTGACTAATATGGTGCGAGTGATCTATGGAGGTAGACTTTTAAAACTAGAATAATCGGCTCAAAATGTAATTTGAGTGAAAATCAAATTCAAAACTTTTTACTTGACAAGTTAAATAAAAATACTTACTGTCCTTTTTATCAAAGAAAGTTCACTGCTGCCCCTAATCTTTTCTCTCTTGAAAATAATAATACTAATAACAACAACAAAAGCAACTTCAACAACGTTTTTTGAGCTTTTGTAGTAGTTGAAGTTGTTTTATTTATTTTTTTTTTTTTTGGGTGGGGGGTGGGTTTGGAATGAATGTAGGGAAATTCACGACAACTTGACAACAAAAGTGGAACCAACAACACAAGATGGAGGATTGGGAGCTCTTTGTATGGGCTTCCAACAGCCCAAGTCTGTGGTATACGTACCATAAAGGATCCAGTCCAACATTTTTTTTTTTTTTTTTTTTCTTAGGGCACCACGTGTCCTAGATGGATTCCAAAACTAATCTCATTTGAGTTGGGTTGGTCTCTTATGAGAGGAAGCTCCGACCCCAAATTTTAAACAATTGATACATACATGAGTCATGATTTGAACTATTAACCTCACTTAAGCCAAGAAAGCCCTTACTAGTTTATCTGTGCCTTTGGGGTTAGGATCCAGTCCAACATTGAAGTAGTTATTAAATTAATTGTTTTTTTTTTTTTTTTTTTTTGCTAATGGCACTAGGTGTACTAAAAGAGTCCCAAATTATTGGAGGACAAGTTTAAGCAATCCATATAGAGCCGGGTTGGCCCCTTGTAGAAAAAAGTTATGGTCCCAAATTTTAACCAGAAGAGTTTCTTATGAGTTCACCTGCGCCTTGAGGTACCTTAATTAATTGTTATATCTTAATTATTTGTATAAGTTAAACGAGGTGATGAGTTCTACACTCTCTATAAGGGTCATGTCGGAGTTATAGTGAAATTTTCTAATGATAAAAGTTAGACTTTACATATACAACTTGAATTAAATCAAAGATTAGTTAAAGTAGTAGCTTCAAATACTAAATGGTCTTAAAAAAAGCGTGACATCAAAATAATCTTTAATTAATTTTGCCATAAGTTTAAGTAATAACAATAACAAAATATTACAAATAAAAGCATATCTTCAATTTATTAAAAAATATTATTTTATACAAATATATATATATATATATAAAGTGAATGATAATTCAAAATTTATGTAATACACGTTTCATTTACATGTTTAAACTAGAAAAAGAATATGATGAAAAATTAAATGGCTCATAATTGACGTATCCAATTTGGTTGGTGGTGTACAAGTCATGGCACTTGTTATTGTTAGGAAAAAGGGCTAACAAGAAAAATTGGTTTGTACAAATGGAGGACATCAACCATAAGCTTTATAGCACTAGTGGATGTAATAAAACAACAATCTTGGTAGTGGTTAAGGAACTAGAGACTTTTCAAGTTCCAAATTCAATTTAAACCTTTTGTTAATTGTGATTATATATATATATATATATATATATATTTTTTAGATTTTGTGAATTTATTGTATGTTATTGTGCATAATTTGAAGATGAAGTTCGAAACTCCAAATTAAGCTTTCTTTGATCCGTATTTGAGAATTATTATTAGATCATCCGATATCTAAAACTATTGTTTTGACTAATTTTGATTTGACTTGAAGTGCGTCTACATAGTCTGATTCTTACTCGAAAAAAAGTTTCACCCTAACAAAAAAATATATATATGTGACCATTAATTTCAATTCGAGAGTATATAAAAATTTCAATATTTAATAATATTTGTACCAAAAATTAATCTCTACCATTCATTTATTATCTTTGTTGGCCAAACATTAAGTTTTGAACATTGATTATGCTTGGAGACCAAAAATTAATGATCATGAGCTGGATTTTATTTTTTTGTTATTTTTATTCTAGCTAGATGAAGAACAAATCTTGGCTATTGAGTTTCTTGTTGATTAAGTAAATAGTTGACTTTCTTACTTATTTTGGAAGTAAGATTTTCCCTTTTGTAAGAATAATTGTTCCTCTAGTGAGAACATGTTTCTGTTTTTGCAAGAACATTGTTGTAATCTCTTCTTCCATCTTTAAACCCAAAAAAAAAAAAAATCAAGAAAGAAATTACAACCAAAACTAGTTTTGATTAAGGGGTCACTTGACCCCTTAGGAAAAAAAAAAAAAAAAAAAAAAAATAATTTAAAATTTTTGAAAAGTCTAAATTAGGTTAAGTTATGTAATTTTTCTATGTACCTAATTTTTATTAGATCATAATATTATACTCTCAGTTTGATTTTCAAATAATAAGAATATATTCCTACAAATAGATTAAATATAAGTTTTTGTATCACTACTACTACTAGTAGCAAAAATATATATATATATATATATATATATATATATATTATTAAGACGTATTTATTAAGGCATTTTAAAATTCAAAGTCTTGAAAGTCTTATTATTTTGTATGTATAAACGTCTTTAAAAATAAATATTTAAATAATTTAAAAAGCTTAAAATTTTTGAAAAACTCTATTTTAATTATTGTTACATATTTTTATGGCTTGAGGCTATTAAAATGTATATATTAGACAGTTCAAAGGAAGAAAACGCTTTCATATATATCCAACTAAAACATTTAAAAAAGCCTTAATAGCCCATCTTGTAGTGTATCTTTTCTTTTTAATGTATTCCTTTTATTTTTAATAAAGTAAATATTTTATTTTATTTTTTTTTAAAAAAAATTTCGTTGAATATGACATGAATGCATGATATTTGTATTGATAAGTGAGATCATTATTAGTTTATATAAAAAAGGGGGATATTATTAATTAAATTGCGTATACTTTATTTTTTTTATGCCTAAATACATAAAAACAAGGCTATCGAAAATTAAATTGAAAATGTATTTTTTTGACAAAAAAGAAAAAGAAAGAATCCAATCGTATGCAACCTTGAAAAATATATATTATATAAAAAAAGCCAAACAAACCCTTCTTAGAAGTAACGAGACTTTCAAGAACCCTTCAAAATTTTGACACCCACCAAAAAAAAAAAAAAATCCGCATTTATTGATGCTATTATTGGATAGATGTTTTTTTTTTTTTTTTTATGATGGTGTCCGGGACGATACGAATAATCTACATCTGGATCCAGCAACATAATTGGTTGGTTGGCAACACAAAAAATTGGGAGTGAGTGTGTAAACTCCCAACCTTAAGGTTGAGAGTGTGGGTGCTGACCACTCGGCCAGCACTCACTTGACATTATTGGATAGATGTTGGAGAAGAAGAAAGTGGCCGGTTTTGATTTGGAATTTCATATTAACCCTAAAATGGCTTTTGGAAAAATGGGAGCAAGAAAAAGACCTCAAAAAATGTTCCAAATTTTCCCACTTGATATAGAAATTAAAGGAAGTTATTAGTAATTAGTAATAATTAGGTTACTTAGATTTAAGTATTAATAATAAATATTACCTTTTAATAGAATTTTCAAATTAAAAATATGAATATTTTTGAGAAAATAGATATTTGTCGGTCAAGCATTTGATAAAACAAAAGTTTAGGACACGGCTGGAAAATATGGAGTCTTTTGTCATTTTCTAGAATTAATGATTGTAAATTTTGACTAAGGAATTAATCATTAATGTCTCTAATTGGTAATTAACCCATGTTTAGGGTCAATTTGTACAATCATTTTCTCTTTTATAAAAAATAAAAAAAATACTATATTTTTTAACCTTAATCATTTTATTGTTATTATTAATTTTTATTTAAGAACTAACCTTTGAAGTCTGTAAATTTTATTTTTATAAATTTTAATAATTTCTTAATTATTGTATAAAGTCAAATATTCCCACAATTTATAAGATGGAAGGAATACCAAATTCTTAATATATCATAAAAAAGTATTTAACAATTTTACTAATTTTTTTTTTAAAAAAATCACTTTATAAAGAATTGAGTCCAAATACAGCCTAAAGAGCTTAAAACTAATGTGTATATATATATATATATATATATATATATATATAGATAGATAAACAACTACAAGAAATTAAGGTTTGAGCTGACCTATATATTTATGATGTTAGGCCGGTCAACCCTTTGTTTGTTTTTAATATACTCTTCTTTTGTGGAGAGCATAAGTCCACGACTATTTTATCTTTTTCGACCCTTTGAACATAGAATCATTCTAAAGTCATTTTTATTCTTCTTAGAATCTTCACCAACCTTTTTTTTTGTTGACCAGATATTGTAAGGTAAACTCATAGGACTCGTAAATATTACATTTTATCTATCTATTATTAGTTAATTATATTTTATTTCTTAAACGAGATATGAAAAGTTATTATATTTTAAATGATCTGTTTGATCAGGTTTATAAACAATCTTTTGTTCATATTGGTTTGATTGACATAATGCGTTATATTCATTATATAAACATTATTATGTGATATAATGAATGAATATTCTTTTTGCTACAAAATATTTAAAAATTAATATGTATATTATTCATTAATAATAATATAATTAATACACTAAAAGATATACTAAGGAATTTTCAGTTATACTTTGGTCAAGGATGGAACAAAAAAAAAAAAAAACATAATTTAAGATAATATTATTAAAACTCTTTTAAAATTTTCTTTTAAGAATAAAAATATAAAATATGTAGAAATTATTCTAAAAACGAATTGATTTTGCTACTAAAGCATAATTTTAGGAGTTGAACAACTTTTGATCAATTATTGTATGGTATCAAAAAATATATATATATATATATAATATATATATATATATATATCTATATTTTAACTAATAAAAAATATTTACTTAATTTTAGAAACACGCAATAAAAAATTAGGGTTTTTAAAAGATTGTATTTGCAAGTTTTGTTAAATAATTCTAATTTGTTGCTTGCAATATAGAATTTACTATATATATATATATATATATATATATATATATATATATATTTAATCTTGTATTTCACTTAAAATGTGGCACTTTACTTTTTGAGAAATTAAAGTAAAAAATTGCATTCTTGACAAATAGGTGTAAGGTGTAATTTTTTAATTAACAACAATTTTACTTATTAACATAAATATTTTTAAAATAATATATGTTAATTAATTCAATATAAAATACTTAAAATGAATGAATTACTAAATTAAAGGGTTAATGATCTAAAATTACTTAATTTTTAAAATTAAATATTATAATTATTGTTTAATTAATTTATATTTTTCATGTTTTATTATTTTTTTTTTTAAAAAAAGTTAAAAGATTGTTATTATAGTTGTCATTCAAATATATATATATATAATTAAGAAAAAAAATATATTAAATAGTATGACCACTATTTTATTAATTTATATCCAATTTAGTATTTATTAAATAATTATCATAATTATTATTCTTTAGTCAAAATGGAGTTTAAAATATCGTATTTTGTAACATTTTTTTGTCATCCTTAAACAAAAACTTATATTTCAATATTCATAATTGAAACTTTTATGCAACACGTTAGGTTATAAATGAAAGGCGAAATTATCAATATATAATAAATTTCCATATGGATAGAAGAGAATGTATTTAGTAACCAACAACCATGCATGATAGGACCACCACTCACTGGACCATATGGTACCAAGTTGCGTAAAAAGTCCCCTTTGCAAGTTGATGGAGAATACGAATGTGTGTGTATGTGAGATTCAATTTGGATAGGTTCCTTATTTTTTAATTTATTTTTTTTTATTACAAAAAATGTTAACATGTTTTATAACTTCAATATATATGTTATATATATATATATGTTATAATGATATGTTTCTTAAAATTTACTCTTTAAATAATTTGTATATATATTTGTAAAAAAAATAAAAAAAAAAATAAATCCATCATTTAATTAACAATTGTCTATGTTTATAGCATTATAAAACTCCACCAATGTGTTTGTAAAATTTTGAGCACTATATAATACTAATTCTAACCCAAAGTCGCTAGTAAAATTAAGGGCTATCATCGCTAAAGTGATGTGTTCGCAAACTTTATATATAAAATTCGAGAGTGCATAATAAAAATTTTTCGATTTAAATAGTGATTGTGAGTTCGAATCAAAACTTCCTCCTATAAGAGACTAACCCGATTTGAGATTGATATTTTTCTCTTTCACATCCCTATCATTATTATTTTACAATTCAAACTTATCTTTTTAATTAAAAGACACGTGAATTTTAAATTTTTTTAATTTTCTTAAAGAATGTGTTTTATTATCTACAACAAATTAAAAAATTTGTTTAATAAAAAAATTGAAGAAATACTTTGCATCATACTTTTATTGTTTTATATAAGAATAAAGAAAAAACATTCCTTTGATCAAGAATCACACTTTGAAACATCCATTGATGCATTGATTTATATAAGAGTTAAAAGGTAAAAGCAAGAGTTGAAATTAAATTTTGTCAATAAAATTTAAATTAAATTTAAATTAATAGAAAAATGCAGATATATATATATATATATATATTTGAGGAGCCTGAATTGAGTAAGGAAACTTGATTGCTACCCCTCCATGGACATGTTACGCCAGAAAGGTCTTTTCCTATACGATCATGATGAGCCCTGAAAATAATTGTCAAGAACTTATTAGCTTACTTAAAAAAGAAAGTAAAAAAAGAGTTTTTGTTCTGTACGAGTCTTGTATTTCAACTCTTAATCATCAGTCAAATGCATATATATATATATATATATTTTTTTTTGATAGGCAAATGCATATATATATATATATAGGGAGATTCAAAGAAACTGTAGGACACATATGGAAGAGAAGAGAAGAGAAGTCAATTCATCCGAATTTCTTACATATAAAATAAAGAAAAATTCTTTAAATTTAAGCAAACTTCTTTGCAATAAAATCAACAGTCTTAAGATGTGGGCAGATGTTGACAGCCATATTATAGCCAGCTTCGTTTCTAAATTCTGATTTCTGATCCATTTTTACCAAGTCAAGATAGCCATCTTCATTT
>JAHSUH010003524.1:0-34205 GCA_025388415.1 Cynanchum wilfordii
TTTGGGGGAGAGACACCTCGTGACACTTACCATAATGAAGAGCTGCAGTGCAATATAATATCTATACCATGAATATCCAGCAACTCTACAGTAATAAAAAGTCTCAAAGTACATGTACGAGTGTTAGTAGCGTATTCTTAAACCCGGTTCATGAATATTCACAATCATCTGGCCATAGGGAATACTGTCTAAAAAACATGTAACAATATGACTATATTTATAGCGTTAACCACTTCAATACTCTCTCCTTCTGCGATAAACCGAAATCTACGAACTATAAGGCACGTAATGAGTAACGGAAGCTTTTGACCTTCTAAGTTGATAGCGAGAATGATGCGCTGATAATATGGTCCCGGAAATAGATTTTAAGGACAATTCAAAAACTATTAAATACATGGAAATCATTACCATACCCGCCCCAAGCACGAAGGAATAGACTTTTGATGAAGCTCAAAATGAATGAAAAGCTAACATGCCGGGTTCTCGTAAGTGGGCTCTTTTGTGTGTAAAATGTGGTTGCATGTTAGAGTTGTCGTCCAGTCCAAATCATCTGTGCATCCAACTCCAGAGTTGCAAGGGTCTTCCCCCCGATGATTCTTGCCATGTTGTACTAATATACTCTTAAATGAGGTTGCGATTGCATAGTGGCCCGAGCTCGAGTTTCCTAGAAATGTTTGAATTGAATGAATCGAGACAATGATCGGTGTAGGATGTAGAAACTTGTGAACTCTATTTTTGTGCCATAGTTGTAAGATTAACAACTATATATATAGAGATGGAGAAAAAGAGTTGAGATCATGAGTGAATTTAAGCGAGGAGAAATAGGGGATGGAATAATAAATGGTTGTATAAAAAGGCAAAGGTGGCATATTTTCCCCATGAGCATGATGCGTGTTGTGCACAAGTGCAGTCATGTTAAACCCGTTTTCAGTATAATGTGATCCAATACAATTTATATGCAATTTAACTTCCGTTGGAACACCCATTATCCCTTTCGATACATCAATTCACACAACAACATCCTATGGGAATATCTGACATCTATTGATTAAAGAAAGTAATCCATATGTTGGAACATCCCAGGTTCTATCATATCGTCATTACTTATCACGCTATGCACTGTGCGGAACCTCTAGCATCTATAAGCATGATCATCCTATGTTGGAACATCGTTATCTATTTAACCATCATTTCAACATCGCTGGAACACATAGTTGCCTATTTGGAACATCTATCATCTACTCGAAATAAACAAGATAATCCTATGATGGAACATCCGAGTCTCTAATAAAATTAATTTATAGCACATAATTCATGTTTGGAACCTCCACGAAATCTCCTCAAGTAAACATAGTAGTCTGAATTGGAACATCCGAGTCTCTAAATAGATAATCATGAAAATCTGATACGAAACATCCGAGTCTCTAAATAAGCAAAATAGACATAAATTCCCGCCCCAAGGAAACCCTGAAGATTAACAAATAAACAAACAAACAAGAACAATAAAAATAACAAGTCTAAGAAAAAAGTCTTAAAAGTAAAAAAACAAGAAAAACAACTAAAATATGAGATTGCCTCCTAGCTTCTTTATTGTTGTTTAGATGGACTTCCTTTCCTTCTCAGTCTAACTGTTATTTAATTCATTTATCAATGCTTGAGGACATTCAAATCTTGAAAATAATTCCAACAAGAAATATTTGCCTGATTAATATGATTTGCACAAGCATGAGATGAAAGGAGTTCTCCCAATGGTAATACTTCTCATAAAAAGAATTTCTTCTTTTGTTGATAAATTAAATATCACTAGGATGTACTTTAGCAACATAATGTGAGCATTATCATGATTGAGCCTTTTCCATAACATTTAACATTTGTAACAAACATAGACTCTCATCAATAAATTTGTCAGAAATAGCACATATTCACCGTGAATCTCTCGATTATAACCTAGACAAAAGATCACCGGCTAGGTTCCCAGTTCTTTCTTATTCTAATCTCAATGTCCAGACTTTTGAAAAAATAATATCCTTTTTTAACCAATGTATAAGTTTAGCATCGGATTAGACAAATATTCAAGTATAGAATGATAGTATAAACAATTGTTTTAGGACAATGTCCTAATATATCAAATGCATCCAAAGTAGCTATCATAGTATATAGCATTTGAAATTCCATACCTTTCTTTGTCCTCAGCAAACTCCCCTCTTCATATTGACTAACATCAAATATCAAAAATCAAATGGTAATTTCCAATCAAGGGGATGTAAAAATGGGTGCAGTAGTGAAAGAATGTCTTTCAATTTATAAAATGCATACTAAAAACATGACTATAAAACACAAAGAAAGATATCTTTCCAACTAGAATTTATTCAAGGTCCTAGAAATCAAAGAATAGTCTTTTATAAATCTCCTATAAAAACAACCATGACCTAAGAAATTTCACAATAGCTCACAACTAAATTAGGTGGAGTTAGTTTTGAAGTCACTTCAATTTTAGTTTATCTACCTCCATACCTAAATGACAAATCTAACATACTTTCTTTTAACATGAGAAGATATTTTTGCATTTAAGCACAAGGGGAGATTTTTGACCATCTTTCATGCATAGATTTGAATTTTCAGAGACAATGCATGAATGTATGACATAAAAGTCATCTTTATTGACTTCCATAGACTCTCTTATAATGTCAGAAAACAATACTTAGCCATAAAAAGCCTATCACGAAAACAATAGAACAGGTGAGATAAAGAATTAGAGATTGATATTTGCCAATATCGGCAATTTTTGTAGCGAGAAGCTCTTTATTACCTCTTTAGTGCATCTAGTGTAAACTTCTTTTAATCCTCAATTATGATGCGCTGAAAGTTTCTTACCTTCATCTTTAGAATCCATACTAAAACGGTTTGGCAAAGACTTCGATTCGATTGGAGGTGGATCCTCGAATGATGATTTTAGGAAAAAATAAAAAGTTGAGGTTTTGAGGTCCCCGAGTTAAAGCGTAATACCAATGACTAGGCATGATGTTTCAAGAAGATAAAAGAAAGAAGAGCACAAAAAAAAAATAAAAGAAAATAAATGACAAAAAACAAAGACAAACAAAAACCAAAAAGTAAAACAAAACAAAAATAATAAACAAAAAGGCTTGACCAAAAGCGAACAAAAAAATATATTTTTAAATTAATAGTTTCAGAAAGTACACAATACTTTTGTTTTCAACTCTAGATAATCTCTGAAAATTTCATAGTGAGATTTTAGAATAAATTTTCTAAAATTTAGATAACCTTTAATTAATTAAATCTAGATAATTTCCTAAAATTAACAATTTAGGAAACCCTATGCTTAGGAAAAATAAGGACTAATTCCACTTAATCAGGTATGTCATAAAAAGATGAATTACGTATTACCAAAATCATAAAGTTTTCAAAATTTCGCAGAAATTTGCAAAAATTCCAATAAATTTAGTATCCACCCAAATAGGCGTAAAATCTATTAATGTGTTTGTTTTGGTTACGTATTATGCATAACATGACAATGATTAAATAAAGTGTAGATGTAAAATAATCACAAAGGGTGTGTCGCTTAATCAGCAAACCTAAAGCAGAAACACCTATCATATACAAATAGTAACATAGTAGCATAAGCAGTTTTCAAATCTATAAATATCGTTTAATCCAAGAACGTTGATAACGGTTTAATAGCATCTACCAATTATTACAAGGCTTTGAGTGCGGAGAGAATTAGTTATGAGCACCAATTCCATTTGAATAAGGTGGAAAAGAAAAGAAAGCAAAAGAAAGCCAAAAAGAATGACAAATAGGAATCTCAATTAAGCTAAATAATTCAATTAGAAGAACTAATATTTGAGGATGGAACTTGCAAGTGGATCTGAGGAAATTATGAATTCAAGTTATCTCACTACCCCATACCTAAGTTATATAAAAATGATTACCAATCTAGGTTCATTGCATGTAATCCTAAATCTTTATGTTGCATATTAAATTAATTCGATTTAATAACATAAACCCTAAGATGTGAGCAATTACAACTCCGGAATTATTAGAGCATCACAACATATTCACGGGAGTAGTCATGTTAACTATTCTAATTTGGCAATAAATTTATAATCACGGAAACCTAAAGTATCCATATGTATAAATTTAAATAGGAAATCAATTAAAGCATAAGATAATAAATAATTCAAAATGTATATGAAATCGGTATCTTTCACAGATTAAGATAAATTTCCTAATTGTTTCCATTATTCCTATAGAAAAGAAGAAAGAGATTTTTAACTATAGAAAGAAAAGGAATACAAGATTGAAAAGAAAATGAAAAAGAAAGTTGTCGTTTCACATGCCTTGCTTCCTGGGGGTAGTTGAATCCTCGAGATCTTTAATAATCCTGCGGTCTGAGATCTTTGTCTTTATCTTCAATAATTACACCTCTCAACTATATTATAGAGCTCTCCCTTATGATTGAGGCCTGAACACTATAATAAAGTATAAAGATATGGAAATTAAAGATCTATGAGAATATTACATAAGATCTAGATTGGGGCTCATAATTTTTAGTGTTCTATGTGAATTCTACTCTCTTGGACCTTTGGAATGACGCCTCCCCTATGATTATTATGAAAAAAAATTTTTTTTTTGATTCCTGTAAAGCATTAAAATCAAATATTATCATCAATTAATTGGGCACGATAATTAGTGGCAAGTAAATTCATCTTCATCCATTATTATCCCTAGAGTCTATTCCACATAGGTATATGTAATTCGAAAAGGCTTTAATCAAACACAATTGTGAAGTGCAATCATTTATCAAAATTACTGACCACAAACTCACAGGTAGTCATAGGACAATTAATATCAATCAAGGGATCAATATAATCAATATAAATCATTCATAAAAGTAAGAACAAAAAAATAAACTCCTAAATTCCCAGATGGAATCTAAATTTATCAATATAAAATTGAAACTTAAAAAAAAAAAAGGCTATTGATTAAAATTAAAAAGTCTAACAGCCTTTTATTACTACATATATATATATATATATATATTATATATTTTAACACAATTAAAATTATCTTAATATATTAAAAAATTTATTAAAAATTTTTTAATTTAACAATAATTTAAAAAACTTAACATTATTCATACAATAAAATATGTATGAGGCTATTAAGACCCTTAAATTTGAGGCCTTTGATAAGAGCAAGAAACTCCTAGATATATGCTTAATTGAACCGTTTAAAAAATATCTTAATAATTTTTTTTTTTTTTTTTTTGGTAGTGTGATATGTGAGACATCAAAATGTTTTAAAAATTAGAATAATGTGTTTTGAGATATCACCCATTTATATATTATGAATTATCAATAAATGTTTATGCAAAACAAATAAATATATTTAATCAAGATTTATATGTGCATATTTATATATTATGAATGAAGTCTGGAGGACTCTCTTTTAGATGCAAATTTTCCTAATATCTATTTTCTAGTTATTTGTTCATAAAATGTTTATGGAAAAGTAATATTCCGGAGACAAATCATGTCATATCTTTTTCGTACCCTATTCAATCATGAATAAATTAGAGTCATATGATGAGCTGTCCTTCATTAGCTTTTTTCTTAGGATTCTTTCTAAAATAATTAAAAGGAAGAATCATCGTGAAACTCATGAAACTCATGAAACTTATTAGAGCGAATATATCTTTAGAGAGTTTCGTCCTTGAGGATAAGTCAATAGTTGATCGGGAATGATCCTTCCATGTAAGCACTGTGGGGCCTGTTCACCATGATGGAGATCCTCAAAAAGGTCAAGTGCTTCGGGGCGGGGGAGGGTGTGTACCCGATAGATAGAAATCAGAATATGTATTTAATCAAGGCGGAGTCAGTCGGGAAGAATAGACTAGAACGGCCCTCTTTACCGAACACCTTTAGAATATACTAAATATACGGTTTTCAACTAATTTGTGTGTGAGTGTGTGTTACCGTTTTATGGAGAAGCGTGGCCAACCCGGGGAAGTGACCTGTTGTGGTCCCTTTGACAATTCTGCAATAGTGGCGCCAAACAGGCTTGTCGGGTAAGGCGCATTAAATGTGAGGTTCATTGCAAATCTCTTGTCGGAGGTCATGCTTCAAGCGTTTTCTACTTTTGTCCCGGATAGACCATGGTGGAATCCTATTCAAGACCACGTCGGTCTTACGCGGACTCCACCTCGATAACTTCGCCTACGCCTACGTGCACTTTAGGTGACCGGTACTCTCGGTGGCCCCTCGCGACGTGCGCGTCGATTCCACCGCGGTCGTCGTACGGAGAACTGAGCGTAATTTGAATTATTTTGACACCTTGCACGTGGCACTTTGAATTCCATCATGATGATCGCGCCATCGCGCCACCTAGGGTTTAGTGCCACCGTACCATTACTGCCAACATTTAATCGGAGATTTCGTGTAAGGGAAGATCTCGTCGGCAATAGGAAGTTTTCGTTTCGTTTCTTGAGTATTGAGCTTTGATTTACGGTTGTAGTTACGGATTAACACTAATTGTTAGGCTGGAACTAGGACAACAATTAGTGCCAAGTTGATTCGATTAGATTTCCTTTTGATGGACCGGAACTAGGATGATTGATGGGAGATTTGATCTTGTCAACATTCAAGTGTTCTTAAATCAATGAATTTCTTGCCGCAATCCGTATGAAAGAAATTCTACTTTAGACTTGAATATTGGTGAGTTTATGATAGTTAATTCATGATTAATCTTGCCCCTAGTAGTTTGTATCCTTCATTTCTCCTATTATTTCTTATGAGTTTCTACCTTCCATTACTTGCTTGATCTTCTACTTTACATTGTTCATTTACTTTGCTTTCTAGGATTTAGAATTTCAATCTTATCATTCTTGATAAAGGTTGGATTACTTGATGATTGATTTATACTTCCTTAATAGACGTCTTGGGGAAAAAGATTTTATAAATATTAAAATCCGAATACTACCTTTATTTACTAAACTATTTCGATAGGTACTCTGCCTAGTTGAGTTTATTTTATTAGTGACAATCCTATTTTAATCTTGAGAATTCCTATTATTTTTAGTATTATTTATTGATAACATCAAATATGATCATGATTTGAGATATAAATTGTGCATGATTTGTGATTATAATTGTATTAAATTGAGATAAATTGATTGATTTTGGGTTTAATTGCAAATATTCTGTTTGAGGTAACTTTTGGGGCAAATTGGGGAAAAAAAGATAAATTAAGAAAGCCAAGCGCATTCATGGAAATTTCGCTCGCCGTGGATGATGTCTTACGCCCGTATATCGAGTAAACGCCCGTTGCCCCTTGTGCATAACGCCGTAGCGGATTAAACGCACGTTGCCACGTGTGCATTACGCCCGTTTGAATTAACCGTCTTCCTTACGCCCGTAGCACTCTGGATCAAACGCCCGTAAGGGAGTAACGCTTCTAAACGCCCGTATAGCATAGAGGGGCTACGCTCGTAAGGATGCCTGTCCAGAATATTTTTTATGTAAAATGACAATTTTACCCCTAGTTTAGTAGATCTATAAATACTAGAATTTTTAGCCTTAATTAGATTGGCTTGAGGATCAAATTATATTACACATTGTTCTTAGATATTTAATATCATATTAGGTTTTCCTTCAATTTCATATATTTTTGGTAGAGACTTTGGGGAATTTCTATTACTTTGATTGAATAACTTTGATTAGATAATTCCCTAGGTTGTTTTAGTGAATAAATGTTTCTAGTTAGGTTATGAAATCTCTCCTTGGTCTATGAGGTAGAGTTTTGTGACTTGATCAAGAGGATTTTGAGCTACTTCAATCATTCAAGCTTCAAGGAACAAGAAGAGGATTCAAGAAGAAAGTTGAGGTGAAGAGATCTTTTCGGATTCAATTGACAACTGGTTTTGGAATTATTTTCTTACCTTCTTCAAGTATTTTTGTTGATAATTCTTGTAATCTAGTTTACCAACCTAATAGGAACTCTCTTCTCCTACATTTCTTTAGGGTAGAAGTGGTTGGTTTTATGTTATGCTTTCACTATGGGATTGATCTATTGTGAGTTGATTGTTATGATTTCATTAACTTTAATTGCAATTTCAATTATGGCTTTGATTTGATTGTTTATCTTGAGATGAGCTATGATTCGATCTTGTGGTTCGGGTTAACACTAATTGTTAAGCCGGACCTTGGATATACGATTAGTGCTAGGTTAGTTGGATTGTCTTCATATTGATGTACCGGACCTTGGATGATTAGTAGGGATTTGATCTTACTAATATATTCGAGTTGTTCTTCACGTATGAATTTCTTTCAACGACACGTATTGAGGAAGTTCATCTTTAGACTCGGATTCGGTGAAATTGTAATAGTTGAATCATGATACTTGATTTTGTTGTGAAGTGTATCCTCCACTCTCTCTAATGTGTTTAGTGAGTTCTTCACATATTCAATATTACCTCATCCATGATTTTACTTTACTTGCTTTTAATTTGCTTTCTAGGATTTAGAAATCAATCTTATCATTCTTGATATTGGTTGGTTTACTTGTTGAATGATCCTTATTCACAAATCATATTCATAATTAGTTTGATTATATTTTCCACACTAGAATTTAATAGAAGTCTTAGGGAAAAAGCGATTTTTATAAATTTAAAATCTGAATATCACCTTATTTACTAAACTATTTCGATAGGTGCTCTGCCTAATTGAGTTATTTTATTAAGTGACAAACCTATTTTAATCATAGAGATTCCTAATATTTTTAATATTATTTATTCGATTATTTTTATTATTTATATTATTATTTATATATAACTCAAATTAACACATCATTTATTCAATTATTTATATTATTTTTATATATGATAAATTCACATCAGATTTTTGGCGTCGTTGCCGGGGATATCTATTATTTAGATTCATGATGTTTTCCTCTTAATTCCTTATAACTTTTGGAAAAAATTTCATAGTAACGGTATGAATCATATAATAGATCAATTATGTTATGATTTGTTACATGGAATCAATCTTAAGTATCTTTGATTTTTCTTGTCTATTTCTTGAAGTATCTTTGATCTTCTTAATAGATCGTTGGATATTTTGATTTTGTTTAGATTGATTTGATTTGTTAGTTGAATCTTATTTTTCATGAATTTTTGTAGTTTAATTTTCAGATTTTAATTGATTTGGTTATTTTTGTTCTTAGATTTCTTACTCTTATTTTAGTACCTTTCTTATGTTACTTGTATTTTGTTTATCTTTCTTTCAATTAATTCGTTTTTCTTAGAATTTTTCTTACTTAGATATTAGATTTTTGGATTTAGATCTTAGGTTAGATGATTTAGTATCATGATTTTTAGGTTTAGTTAGTGTTTTGGTTAGTTTAGACCCCTTAGGTAAACTTATACTTAGAGATTTTGGTTAGATATAGATTAGATATTTTGGATTTAGGTTAATTTGAATTGATTTTGATCTTGATTAGATAGCTTAGTTAGTTTAGGGTCTTAGATTAGGTTAAATAATTTTTAGTTCTTCTAACTTTCATTCTTTAGATTAACTTAGATTTTTAGTTTAACATCTTAATTTGATCTTTAGTTTAGAATTTAGATCTAATTGTTTTTCCTACTTTCTAACTTGACATAGTTTGTTCTAATTTTTCTAACTTTTTCTAATTAGATTCTAGGTATAGTTAGTATAGGATCTAACTAGTTTTCTAACTTGTTCTTCAATATTCTACTTCTAATTCTTATAACTTTAGTGCTTTACTTTCTTGATTGATTCTTTCTTTGATAGATTTCTATTTCATGTTTTTAGATGTATTTTCATGCTTATGTTTCATCAATCCTTTAACTAGGGTAGTTGTTATAAATATTGTCTTGATTTTTAGGTATTATGTTCGAGTAGTTTAGTTTAATTCTTTTCTTAACCTTAGTTTCATTACTTGTCATTCACTTGTTTTACATTTTCATTACTTGTCTTACATTTCTTAGTTAGAATTTCATTTTCATATCATTTTATCTTCATTTTTTTTTTTATATTCTTTAAGTGCTTTCTAGTTTAGTTAGTATTCTAATGATGTCTTCAATTCATGAAGACTATTGTTATTTTAATATTTCCTTTTGATAGATCTTAGATTAATGATTAGGAGTTTTTCACGCCTCTTTACTTTTTGTTAGCCTTGTTATGTGCTTGATATGAATTTAGGTTTGGTTTGCATCTAGCTCTATTGTTTTGCATCTTTAGAACTTAGATTTAGCTTGTATAAATTTGTCTTCAATGAATGGTCACCACTACTTTTTCATTATAATTATATATTTAGGTTACTATTTAACTATGTTTAATCTTCTTAGATGTTTTGATTAGTCTAGTTTTCGAATAAGGTAACATTCTTAGAAATCAATTCTAAGAAATGTTAATTTTAGTGACCAACATTTCTAGTCTAGTTGTTTAATTCACTTCATTAGCTTTGTCACATTTCATTTTCAGATTTCAAGTATATTGCATTAATTGCTCTTGCATATGATTCAGTTAGTTTGCATGTTTTGTTTTTCTTTGCAATTGATTTAATAGATTCGTATGAATATGCATATAATGTTTTGTCTCATATTTTCATAGTTTGCATGACTTTTATTTGATAGATTTCGATTGCATGAATTTGCTGTTCTTTGTTTTCTTTTACTTGGCATATGATTTAGCTGTTTTGATTGTTTTGCCAAACTGCATACTATTTTGTAATAGCACAATTTGTATATCTTTTATTTAGGTACAGTTTGCATAAAGATTCATAACATTTAGGTAAATTATATGTATTGCATGGATCTTACCTTAATACTTTTTGTATTCCAGTAGTTAGATTTAGGTATGTTAGTTATATATATATATATTGCATTTTTCTTTGATTCCCACGTTAATGGCAGTAGCATGTTCGTATATATTTATATGCTACAACTCTTGGTGATTAGTTTTAATTTTCAATATGAATAGTAGTTTAGTTAGTTTTTCATTGCATGGTATTTGTTGATTACATATATTAGTTCTGCATGATTCTATTATGTAATATTATAGTGTGTATATTGCATGAACAGTAGATGTATGATAACACGAAAATGTATAACATTCTTAGGGGTATTTTAGGTATTATTTTGGTATAAATTGATTATAATTGCATAGAAATATCATTAATAGTGTTTACTTTATTGCAGGAACCAGTTTGGGACTCAATTGCATAAAAAGTACAAAGAGAAGGACCAAAGTTGCAATTTCAGCACAACACGGCTACCAACACGGGTGCAACACGCCCGTGTCGCGTATCACCAACACTGGAGGCAGCACGGTCTAAACACGGGCGCTACAGCCGTGTCGCGCATAGCTAACACGGGCACAACACGGGTGCAACACGCCCGTGTAGAGCCAAATTTCCAGATTCTTTTGTACAAAATTACAATTTTACCCCTGTTTCGGTTTTCTATAAATTATAGGATTTTTACCATTATTAGGGGTTAGCTTGTAGGTTAGCTTGTAGGTTGAATTAGGGTTAGCTTAGTTGTTAGATTGGTTAGTATCTCACATTGTTTTAGATATTGAATATCACATTGGGTTCTTCTTCAATTTCATATATTTTGGTATAGAATTTGGGGAATTTTCTATTACTTTGATTTAATACTTTTGATTAGATAATTCCCTAGGTTGTTTTAGTGAATAAATGTTTCTAGTTAGGTTATGAAATCTCTCCTTGGTCTATGAGGTAGAGTTTTGTGACTTGATCAAGAGGATTTTGAGCTACTTCGATCATTCAAGCTTCAAGGAGCAAGAAGAGGATTCAAGATGAAATTGAGGTGTAGAGATCTTTCCGGATTCAATTGACAAACTGGTTTTGGAATTAATTTTTTACCTTCTTCAAGTATTTTTTGTTGATAATTCTTGTAATCTAGTTTACCAACCCAATAGGAACTCTCTTCTTCTACATTTCTTTAGAGTAGAAGTGGTTGGTTTCATGTTATACTTTCACTATGAGATTGATCTATTGTGAGTTGATTGTTATGATTTCATTAACTTGAATTGCAATTTCAATTATGGCTTTGATTTGATTGTCTATCTTGAGTTGAGCTCTAATTCGATTTTGTGGTTAGGGTTAACACTAATTGTTAAGCCGGACCTTGGATATACGATGAGTGCTAGATTAGTTTGATTGTCTTCCTATTGATGTACGGACCTTGGATGATTAGTAGGGATTTGATCTTACTAATATATTCGAGTTGTTCTTCACGTATGAATTTCTTTCAACGACACGTATTGAGGAAGTTCATCCTTAGACTTGGATTTGGTGAAATTGTAATAGTTGAATCATGATACTTGATTTTGTTGTGAAGTGTATCCTCCACTCTCTCTAATGTGTTTAGTGAGTTCTTCACATATTCAATATTATCTCATCCATGATTTTACTTTACTTGCTTTTAATTTGCTTTCTAGATTTAGAAATCAATCTTATCATTCTTGATATTGGTTGGTTTACTTGTTGAATGATCGTTATTCACAAATCATATTCATAATTAGTTTGATTATATTTTCCACACTAGAATTTAATAGAAGTCTTAGGGAAAAATGATTTTTATAAATTTAAAATCTGAATACTACTATATTTACTAAACTATTTCGATAGGTGCTCTGCCTAATTGAGTTATTTTATTAGTGACAATCCTATTTTAATCTTAGAGATTCGTATTATTTTTAGTATTATTTATTCAATTATTTATATTATTTTTATATATAACTCAAATACACATCATATTTTTGGCGTTGTTTCGGGGAAGCCTATTAATTTTCGTGATGTTTTTCCTCTAAGTTCGTTGTAATTTTTGGGGAAAAATTTTCATCAACGGTGTGAAATTTATAACGAATTAATTTTGATATGATTTGTTTTATGATATCATTCTCAAGTAACTTTGATAGATTTTGGATATTTGCTTGATCGATTTTATTTCATTTAGTTTAGATGTTTCAATTTCATTTGTTTCTTATTTTTAGTTGAGTAGTTTAACTTTGATTCTTTGATTTTTCTTATTCTTACTTTAGTAGTTTTCTTATGTTACTTGTATTTTGTTTCTCTTGCTTTCATATTGATTTGTTTTTCTTAGAATTTCTTTTGCTTAGATTATAGATTTTTGGATTTAGATCTTAGGTTAGATGATTTAGTATCATGATTTTTAGGTTTAGTTAGTGTTTTGGTTAGTTTAGATCCTTTAGGTAAACTTCTACTTAGAGATTTTGGTTAGATATAGCCTAGATATTTTGGATTTAGGTTAACTTTAGTTGATTTAGATTAGATAGCTTAGTTAGTTTAGTGCTTTAGATTAGGTTAGCTTTTGATTCTTTAGATTCTTAACCTTTAGAATAACTTAGATCTTTGGTTTAATATCTTAGTTTGATCTTTAGTAGAGAATTTTAGATCTAATTGTTTTTCCTACTTTCTAACTTGATATAGTTTGTTCTAATCTTTCTAACTTGTTCTAACTAGTTCTTAGGTATGGATAGTATAAGATCTAACTAGTCTTCTAACTTGACTCTTTCTTTGATTAATTTCTATTTCATGTTCTTAGATGTATTTCCATGCTTTTGTTTTAATGATTCTTGTTAGTTTCTATAGATATTATCTTGATTTTTAGGTATTATGTTAGAGTAGTTTAGTTTACTTCTCTTCTTAATCTTAGTCTCATTTACTTGTCATTTACTTGTTTTGCATTTTCTTTAGTTGTCTTACATTTCTTAGTTAGTTTTGCATTTTCATATCATTTTGTCTTCATTCATTCATTTTCTTTAAGTACTTTCTAGTTTAGTTAGTATTCTAATAATATCTTCAATTCATGAAGAATATTATCTAGATACTTACTTTTGTTAGGTATTGATGACTAGATGTTCTTCATATTTTCTATCTTTTATTTGTTAGCCTTAATATGTACTTAATATGAATTTAGGTATGGTTTTGCATTTAGATTTCTTCTTTTGCATTAGTTGTTAGATTTTGCATGAATAGGATTTTCAATAAATGGTCACTATTATTATTATTTAGTCTTGCATCTTTAGGATTTTATCTAGTATTCTTTGAATTTTTTAGGTAATAATGTAGTATAACTTTTTGTTGAGTAGTAAGTATTCTTAGAAATTAATTCTAAGAAATGCTTGTTTAGTGACCAACATTTTTAGTTTAGTTATTTAATTCACTTCGCTAGCTTGGTTACGTTTCATTTTCAGATTTCAAGTATTTTGTATTGATTTTTTTTGCATATGATTTAGTTAGTTTGCATGTTTTGTTTTTCTTTGCAATTGATTTAATATATTTGTATGAATGTGCATATGATGTTTTGTCTATTATACTTGATTTTCCAGTAGCTAGATTTAGGTATTTTAGTTATATATAGTTTGCATGACCTTCATAATATCTAGATAGATTACATGTTAGCTAGGTGGCTAGAATAAATTGTTTGACTTTTTGTAGCTTCTTGCATGTTTTTGCATGGCCTAGATATATGTATGTATTTTAATTGCAACTTGATTTTTCAGTAGTTTTCTTTTTGCATATACTTAATTATAGGAATAGATGTATATATATATATATATATATATATATATATATATATATATATTATGTATCCTCATTTCCAGTAGGTAGTGCTTATTCTTTGTTCTTTTTGATTTTGCATAGCATTTAATACATATAGATACATTAGATGTATGTCTTATTTCTTTACTATAGCTAATGTTCAGTGTATAGATATAGATATTGTATGCATAATGCATTTCAAAATCTTCCTCCAGTTTGTTCTTTATTTAAATTCATGATGATTTTGTTTGCACTTCAATTTTCCAGTAGCTTAATTAGTTACTTTTTTTGTATACTTTTTTTTTAAAAAAAAAAAAAATTCGGGCAGTCCAGTAGCATTTTGTTTGCCTCACTGCTGCTGAATATTAAATCCAATAGTTTTTGTGTGTTTTGTTCTGTTTTTGCATGAATTGTTTGTAGATGCATTAGTTTGTCTTCTTTGGTAGTTTAGTTTGCATTTAGTTTTCTAATAGTTCCATGGCAGTAGCTTTAGTGTTTAGAATGCATTTTAATTTCAATTTCGTATAGTACATAGCTTTTTGCATGCCATTTTCTTTTGTCCATTTTAATTCTAGTGTACATGTGTTCTGTTTTTGGTGTATAATTTTTTGTGGGCTGCTATTTACTTTGTTTTACAGAAATTTCCAGTAGCTATAATGTTTAATTCCTCTATTTTATTCAAAATTCCAGTAGCCTCAATTTGTACAACTCTGTAATTGTTCTGTTTTGTACAATTTCCAGAACTGAAAATTTCATTTTCCCCTGCTTTTTTCTCTGTTTTTGGTAGTAGCTGATTGCATGCATATTCTCTAATTCAATTCTTTTCTTACATTTTCGTTCAGATCTTTTTGCATGCTATTTATTTCTTTTCTTCCATTTTTAATTCTTTAAGTTTCCTTTTACTGTATGCATTTTGTAAATTAGTATTTAATTCTTTTGCATGATTTGTCCATTTCATTTATTTATTCTGTTTGCTTTTCTTTTCTCATTTGGTATTCCTATTTAATTAATTGATTCTCTTGTATCTTATTCCTAATTTCTTTACTAATATCTCTTTTCTTGTGTTTTGTAGGTACAATAATTCCATCTACTCACGTTTCTTTAATTTTGCTCAATTTCAGTTTTAATTTTTGGATTTTAGACAAAAGAAAATTCTCCCTTATATCTTAAATTTTTTATTTAATTGTATATAACTATTGTTAATTTTAGCATTTATTTTTAAGTCAATTTCCCTTTAATTTGTATTACATCCATTAAGTCGTAAATTTAATGTCTCTTAATTATTCTGCTTACCCTTGATTATATTTTCATAATTCTTAATTAAGTAGTAATTAATTTTATTCATATTGTGTTCTTGATTTTTCAGGTCAAAAGATGAATTTTGACCAAGCTGGTGACGTCAGCAAAATTGCACCGACTGTGTTGATATTATTTTTTTATTTTTTTATTTTTTTTTTTTGGCGGCCGTGCCTCAACACGGGCGGAAGGCGTGTTGAACATGTGCGACACGGGCGTGTTTCCCGCCAGACGCCTATAAATACCTCCATTTTTGAAATTTCAACTCATTTTCTCCTTTACTTTTCCCTCTCAAAATACATTTTAACACTTTCTTTCTTTTTTTTATTTTTACTTTTTTATTCTCTATATTTTTCTTGTCTCCATGGCTCACACTTACACCGAGGTTCGTCATCCCGCACATCCTTTCCTCAACTTTCCAGCTCACCACCTCCTAGCACGAGAACGCCTTCATTCTTTCGAGGGGCGTTGGATTCTCCACGGAAGGCGGATCGACTGGCGAGCTGTTGCAGCACTTGGAGTTGAGACCAAGCTCGTGTGCCTCATGCATACACTTCCTTACCGGCGTATCTTCGAGGCTGAGGGAGGTGTACGTGATTCCGGGTTTGCGAGTTTCTTGCCACTTTTGAGGCTGCTAGCCGATTCCGTCGCGTTTTCGCCGGAGGAGTCGAGAGACATATGTCGATGTAGGAGTTCGGCATCGCATTGGGCATCTGGACACGTGATGATATCACTACTGAGGTATACACCGGTGCAGTCCAGGATTTTGACGAGGACTACCGGATGTACCGGTCGCACATAGCACGTGAGCGTAGTGCCTACCGGCCGACTTCGACGAAAATTTCCGGTTTGCCTCCTTCTCTTTGTTATTTACATTTCATTTTAGCTCATACGATTCATTGGTAGGAGAGATAGCACCCGGGGTAGTCACTACTATAGATTGTATTTTACTTTCGCATATTTCGAGGGGTATCCGGTGAGACATCACTAGGGTTTTTTCACGTCTCGCTAGAGACTACTCTATAGATGTCCGGAAGAAAACTTTAGGTATGAGACCATTTATCACGAGAGTAGCTCGATATTTTGGTATCGATTTTGAGCGAGCTAATCTTAGGCCGGATAGTATTTCTACTCTTCCGGTTGATAGGCAAGTTCTTGTTCATATGAGAATGCTTATGAGGGACGGTAATGATTATGTTTTCATTCGTCCACGAGTTGTAGCACATCCCCCCCCCCCCCCCGTGCACTCCGAGCCCGAGCCCGAGGTTCGGAGAGAGCCACTTCCACCGCTGGTTCTCCCGTTCCACCGATTCCAGAGCCTCATATTTACGTCCCACAGACGCCGTTCGAGCGGAATATTATAGAGAGGATGTACCGAGAGGCCGCTGTTCAGGCTCGCGATACGAGGAGGCTCGGAAATCGCTCATGAGGAGACTCGAGTTGCTCTTCATGATATTTGTGTCACCTTATCTCAAATAACACACGGATGACACGACAACGATGACCTCGGCAACATGTTCGAGGAGTTCCAAGCGGCTTCGGCTAGTCCAGGTTATCCGCCGTTCACCACCACCTCCCGGATGATTAGTATCGTATCACTTCCTTCTCTTTATTTTATTTTCGTCTTTAATTTCGTATTTAAGTGCTCGGCTTGTATTTATTAAGTTGTTATTTCTTTTTATAAAATATTTCTTTTCCTTTTATTTTATTTACTTATTTTTCTACTCTTACTTCTTTGCTTTAATTTAAGTGTGGGGTATACACTGAAGACAGGTGTAAATTCTAAGTGTGGGGGTAGAGAAGCATGTGCTTTTTAAGTTTGAAATATCTCTCTTTTTTGTGCTAATTGTTCCTTTTTAATGCAATTTTTTTTTTGAAAAAAATAATTTTTCAATATTTTCAAATTCTCGATTTACTTGAGAAGATTAATTGATGAATTATGTAGTGTTATTTACTTCGCCGATGATAGATAATAATCGTTGAAATGTTATGATTTCGAGACGTAATTTGTCACTATTTCATTGATGCTTGATACTAGCCGGTTATAGGAAATTTTCCTGAATGATTTTAAGCACATCTTATTTTGATAAATTGTTTGATTAGTAAATTACTTTTGGACACTTGGTCAATGGTATGAAATCTCTTGGATTTTGTGATAGCTTGCATGATTACTTGATAGACTCTTGAGAAACATGCCACTAATTGTTTACCTTTTGCTAGAATAAAAAGAGTCCCCTGCATGTGTCCTTTGATTACTCGAGAAATACTCCCGAGGGGAATTTTATTCGTTGCCCTAAGGTTTTGAAACCGGGAGCCCCCGGAGTAGATCTCGTTAAAAGGGTAATTGAGGTTGACATTGTTAAGTAGAGTATCTCTTTCAAAAACAAAAAAAAAAAAAATAATATATAAAAAAAAAAAAAAATATAATATATATATATATATATATATATATTTATTCGAATAAAAGTGGTTTTGTAACTTGAGGTTTCTTAAAGTGATTGTGTTTAGTTGTTATGACTTTCATTTGATTGAAACTATTGTTGATTGAGTTGCTTTGAGAGGAAATTTATTGATTGAATGATGAGTCGGAGTAAGAAACACACACACACCTCGGAAAATTCTATAGCTAGGTTGGTAGTTGAGATTGATTTGAATTTTTCAAATTCTTACTTGAAATTGTGCATGAAATGATTAGTGAGGCACTTTGAAATATTTCACTCTATACTTTCAAAAAGAGATCTTTGAAACGTAAATTGAATAATTTGAATTGTTTGAGAAATTGAAATACCCTTTATTTTTGATAAAACTTTTAGATTTACATTTTAGTGTTATAATCCTTTCCGAACTTTCATTGCATATTTGCTTGAGGACAAGCAAAGCTTAAGTGTGGGGTTATATGATAACACGAAAATGTATAACATTCTTAGGGGTATTTTAGGTATTATTTTGGTATAAATTGATTATAATTGCATAGAAATATCATTAATAGTGTTTACTATATTGCAGGAACCAGTTTGGGACTCAATTGCATAAAAAGTACAAAGAGAAGGACCAAAGTTGCAATTCCAGCACAACACGGCTGCCAACACGGGTGCAACACGCCCGTGTCGCGTATCACCAACACGGGAGGTAGCACGGTCTAAACACGGGCGCGACAGTCGTGTCGCGCATAGCCAACACGGGCACAACACGGGTGCAACATGCCCGTGTTGAGCCAAATTTCCAGATTCTTTTGTACAAAATTACAATTTTACCCCTGTTTCGGTTTTATATAAATTATAGGAATTTTTTCCATTATTAGGGGTTAGCTTGTAGGTTAGCTTGTAGGTTAGCTTGTAGGTTGAATTAGGGTTAGCTTAGTGGTTAGATTGGTTAGTATCTCACATTGTTTTAGATATTGAATATCACATTGGGTTCTTCTTCAATTTCATATATTTTGGTATAGAATTTGGGGAATTTTCTATTACTTTGATTTAATACTTTTGATTAGATAATTCCCTAGGTTGTTTTAGTGAATAAATGTTTCTAGTTAGGTTATGAAATCTCTCCTTGGTCTATGAGGTAGAGTTTTGTGACTTGATCAAGAGGATTTTGAGCTACTTCAATCATTCAAGCTTCAAGGAGCAAGAAGAGGATTCAAGAAGAAAGTTGAGGTGTAGAGATCTTTCCGGATTCAATTGACAACTGGTTTTGGAATTAATTTCTTACCTTCTTCAAGTATTTTTGTTGATAATTCTTGTAATCTAGTTTACCAACCCAATAGGAACTCTCTTCTTCTACATTTCTTTAGAGTAGAAGTGGTTGGTTTCATGTTATACTTTCACTATGAGATTGATCTATTGTGAGTTGATTGTTATGATTTCATTAACTTGAATTGCAATTTCAATTATGGCTTTGATTTGATTGTCTATCTTGAGTTGAGCTCTAATTCGATTTTGTGGTTCGGGTTAACACTAATTGTTAAGCCGGACCTTGGATATACGATTAGTGCTAGATTAGTTTGATTGTCTTCCTATTGATGTACGGACCTTGGATGATTAGTAGGGATTTGATCTTACTAATATATTCGAGTTGTTCTTCACGTATGAATTTCTTTCAACGACACGTATTGAGGAAGTTCATCCTTAGACTTGGATTTGGTGAAATTGTAATAGTTGAATCATGATACTTTATTTTGTTGTGAAGTGTATCCTCCACTCTCTCTAATGTGTTTAGTGAGTTCTTCACATATTCAATATTATCTCATCCATGATTTTACTTTACTTGCTTTTAATTTGCTTTCTAGATTTAGAAATCAATCTTATCATTCTTGATATTGGTTGGTTTACTTGTTGAATGATCGTTATTCACAAATCATATTCATAATTAGTTTGATTATATTTTCCACACTAGAATTTAATAGAAGTCTTAGGGAAAAACGATTTTTATAAATTTAAAATATGAATACTACTATATTTACTAAACTATTTCGATAGGTGCTCTGCCTAATTGAGTTATTTTATTAGTGACAATCCTATTTTAATCTTAGAGATTCCTATTATTTTTAGTATTATTTATTCAATTATTTATATTATTTTTATATATAACTCAAATACACATCAATGTACTCTCAAGAGTTTCTCTTTTTCTTTGTACGACTTTGCATGCTTTTGTATATATATTAGTTGCATATTTACTTGTTAGTGGAATTTTCATTTTACGTTTTGTCTTATATAGTATGCATGGTTTCTTTGGTTTGCATGGTATATTTATGTATGTATATATTACAACTTGTAGTTTCTAGTAGTTCTTTTTGCATGCACTTGATTAATTGATGTATATATAATGTATTCCAATTTCCAGTAGGTAGTGTATGTTCTTTGTTCTTTTTGTTTTTGCATGAGCTGTAGGTAGCTTGCTAAAATTTTCATGGTAGTAGCTTATAGATTTATGCGTACAGTAGGATTTATGAATTGCATTTACTTTACTTCTCACGTTAGTAGTAGAAGTATGTATTTGTAATCAATTCACTTCATTCTGTTTTAGTTCATTAGGTAGATTGTTTGAAAAAAGCTAGAATGATTTTATTATATAGCACTTTGCATGATTTGCATGGCATTTAGGTTATTATGTTCCAATAGATTAGTGCTGCATGTTTTGATCTTACAATAAGCATTTTGCATGTCTTTGCATGGTTTTATTGTAATATACATTTGCGTGTTTTTGCATGGTGAGTATATATGTATTTTAGTGATTCATCTTTCACTTTAGCTTGCATGTATCTACTTTACTTTCCATGTCATAAGTATGTATATTAGTTCATAAAGATTGCATTTAATCATTTTGCATAGTTAATAACATTTTGCATAATTAGTTTAGCTTAGCTTAGTTTGTCTTTGCATTACAATAGTTTTTGTATGTTTTGTTTTTCACTTCATTTAGTTAGCCCGCGTGATTTGTTATTTGCATGAGTTTTATGGCTTTTATATAGATTTCATTTGCATGGATATTTTAGGAAGTTTGCATGTGTCACATGGCTAATTTTAAATTTACTATAGTTGGAAATTCGTTTGTAAACCTTCCATGATTGAATAATGCATGCAGTATATACTTCAATTCCAATTTCGTGCAAGTTCAGTAGGTTTGTATATATTTTCCTTTTGATTTACAATTACTTTACAGTAGCAAATGCATGATGTTTTCTGTTTGTACTACATTTTCCAGTAGGTTAGTTCATGGTTGTATTGTAATTTCTTTTTGCATGGTTTTGCATGAATTGTTTGTAGATGCATTAGTTTGTCTTCCTTGGTAGTTTAGTTTGCATTTAGTTTTCTAAAGTTCCATGGCAGTAGCTTTAGTGTTTAGAATGCATTTTAATTTCAATCTCGTGTAGTACATAGCTTTTTGCATTCCATTTTCCTTTGTGCATTTTAATTCTAGTGTACATGTGTTCTGTTTTTGGTGTATAAATTTTAGTGGGCTGCTATTTCCTCTGTTTTGCAGAAATTTCCAGTAACTATGTGGTTAATTCCTCTGTTTTTTACAAAATTTCAGTAGCCTCACTATTTATAACTCTGTATTTGCTCTGTTCTCAAAAATTCCAGAACTGAAATTTCATTTTTCCCTGCACTTTCCCCTGCTTTTTCCCCTGTTTTTGGCAGTAACCGAATGCATGGATACTTTCTAATTCAATTATTTTCCTCCTTCTTCGTTCAGTTTTATTGCATTTCATTCCTTTTTCTTTTAAATTCAATTCTTTTTGCATGCTTATCAAATATTTTTATTTCTCCCTCCATTTTCATTCTTTCAAAACTTCTTTCTATCTTATACATTTCATTCCATTCTTCTTTGTCATTCTTTTATTCTTGTTCTTCTTTCTTTCATTCAATTAATTTAATTCATTTTCTTTTCCTTATTTTTGATTATATTAGCATTATTTAATAATCTTATATTTTATTTCCTTTTATCCTTACTAATCTCTCTTTTCTTGTTTTGTAGGTAATGTGAGTTCTTTCTCTTGTTTTTCTTGTTCTTTTAATTTCTTTAATAGATTTTTTTTTTGTAGTAGGAAATTTTTTATACCTCTTGTAATCTCTTTTATTTAGTATTTTGTTGTATTCTATGTTTCTTGGTTGTTTGTTGAAAGTATTACGGGATGATAGGCTTCGCTACAAAACCCGGAAATGCAAGTGTGACAATTTTCAGAACGAGCAAAAATGAGTACTCCCTAATAGCACCAAACAAAATTACGTTCAATGAATCGAAAGATGAGGTTGTTAGGGAGGACAAAGCGAGCCTTATAAAAATCATTGAAGAAGGAAGAAGCTCCTAAGAAGGGAACAAATAAGTTCCAAGCATGCTTGCTCGGGAACAAGATTTGTCTTTCTTCCCTTTTCTTTTACCGCTTTTATCGAGTCATACTTGGTTTTTGGAGTTCAATATTTGTCTATATCGCTTTATTAGTGACTGGATGTTCCAGTATAGGTTTTATTATCTTATTTGTTATATTAGTCCCGGATTTTCCGGATAGGGTCTATTTGCTTTATTTATTCACTTTTTAGCTAGTGTATGTATTTGTTTTTGCTCGAGATGTACTATTTGATTTATTTGGATTCTTATGATTATCTTTTGTGTTCATAGTTTACTTTTCCATTTTGAATAAAATTTTCTTATTTTTATTTTTCTAGTTTTTCGCACTTATTCCCGTTTTGTATTTATAGTTTTCTCGCACTTATTTATTTTTCAAATAAGTTGTGGGGTACTCGCTTTTTACACCGAGGAAAGTGTAATATTCAAGTTGTGGGGTAGGTGTGTGCTCGTTTTATCTCAATTTACAAATATTTAAAAAAAAAAATTGCTAAATTTTTCAAAGTGATTAGTTTACTTGAAAAGATTGTTTTGTGAACTTTTTGTGGGAATTTGATTTTCTTAGCCAATGATATAAACTATTTGTTGATTGTTAAAAGTCTCGAGATTTGATTTGTTTCATCTTGTTGATACTTGCTACGAGCATGATTATAGGAAAATCCTGAAAAAACTCTTTTGACATAGCTATTTTTGGTTGATTGTTCCGATTAGTGAACTACTTTTGGACAATTTATTTGAATAGTATTAAGTCTTTTGGGAATGAAAATGACTTGCGTTTTCACTTGAAAATTCTTTGAGATACTTGCCACACTTTTAATTTTCGTTGAATAAATTGTTGAATAAAAGGTTATTTTGCATGTATCCTTTGCTACTTGAGCACCACTCCTTCCGGGAATTGAATGCCTAGTGCCCTAAGGTCCTCGGGATCCGGGAGTCATCGGAGTGAAACTCGTTACAAGGGTAGTTAAAGTTCATATTGTTAAGCAAATGTTTAAAAACCTTGAAAAAAAAAGAGAAAATTAATAATAAAAGTTTATTTTTTGAATAAGTGGCTTGTTTCTTGAGATTTGATTGTGTTTATATCTCGTTGTTGAAGTTTTCGATCGATCGAACCACTATTTGAGTATTTTGCTTTGAAAGAAAATTTGCTATTTGGATCATCAATTGAAAAAGAGCGAACACTTCACTCGGGATGCTTTTATGATCGTTTTTCGTATTTAAGTTGAAAATGTTTTGTTCAAATTGAGTTTTCTTGACTTAGACATAAAACATTTGATGAGGCATAGAGGTGAATCATTCCTTAACGCTTTGTTTATGAAATCTTTGAAAAGTAAACTAGTTAGTTTGAATTCTTTGAGAAAACATTTATTCACTTCTCTTCAATGATTTGTTTGTTCAAATTCCTTCTTTGATTTGCTTGAGGACAAGCAAAGGTTAAGTTGTGGGGTATTATAATAACGCTAAATTTGATAATGTTTTGGAAGGGTAATTGTGCATAATTGTTGAGGTTTATTGTATTAAATTGAGATAAATTGATTGATTTTTGGTTTAATTGCAAATATTATTTTGGGTAACCTCGGGGCAAATTGGATTAAAAAGATAAATTCGAGAGGCAAAAGTGCAACATTCCGGAAATATGCTACGCCCGTTGCCCTTTTGTGCATCACGCCCGTAGGAGCTATACGCCAGTTTCCCTTTTGTGCATAACGCCCGTATAAAATAACTGCCTTCTCTACGGCCGTTGCACTCTGGACTCTACGTCCGGTAGGACTTAATCGTATCAATATGCCCGTAGAGAGTAAAGGGCAACGCCCGTATTCATGCCAGAATCTCTGTTTTCTATGTAAAATGACGATTTTACCCCTGGTTTCGATTACCTATAAATATTAGGATTTCCAGCAGTGTTGAGGCTGGCTAGTATTTTGGAAGGGTTATGCTATCAAAGTAATTTTGTAATTTTTGTTTAGGGTTTTGAATTAGATCTACACTTTGCTATTTTCTATACTTTGAGATCTCTTTCACTTGTTGCAAGTTGTAAGAATCTCTTGTGAGTCTTTGTGTGAAGTTGCCTCGAATCGTAAGGAATTTCCTTGAAGTTTTGAAAGAGAGGAATAAACTCCATCAACTTGAAGATTTAAAGAAGAACAAGAAGTTTGACAAAGAGGAGGTTGAAGAGGTTACTCTTCTTCTTTTATTTGTTAGAATTTCTATCTTGTAATTAGAGACCAACCCTAGGAACTCTTCTCTCTACATTTCTTTTCGGTAGAAATGGTTGGTATTATTCTACAATTACTTTGGGCAAATTATGATTTTCATGGATGATTGTTGTAGTGTTATTAATTTGAATTGCAATTTCATTCATAGCTTTGAATCTGAATTTTATCTTGAGTATTGAGCTTTGATTTGAGGTTGTAGTTCCGGATTAACACGAATTGTTAGGCCGGAACTAGGACAACAATTAGTGCCAAGTTGATTCGATTAGATTTCCTTTTGATGGACCGGAACTAGGATGATTGATGGGAGATTTGATCTTGTCAACATTAAAGTGTTCTTAAATCAATGAATTTCTTGCCACAATCCGTATGCAAGAAATTCTACTTTAGACTTGAATATTGGTGAGATTATGATAGTTAATTCATGATTAATCTTGTCCCTAGTAGTTTGTATCCTTCATTTCTCCTATTATTTCTTATGAGTTTCTACCTTCCATTACTTGCTTGATCTTTTACTTTACATTGTTCATTACTTTGCTTTCTAGGATTTAGAATTTCAATCTTATCATTCTTGATAAAGGTTGGATTACTTGATGATTGATTCATACTTCCAAATCATATTCATAATTGATTTAATTATATTTTCTACACTAGAATTTAATAGACGTCTTGGGGAAACCGATTTTATAAATATTAAAATCTGAATACTACCTTTATTTACTAAACTATTTCGATAGGTGCTCTACCTAGTTGAGTTTATTTTATTAGTGACAATCCTATTCTAATCTTGAGAATTCCTATTATTTTTAGTATTATTTATTCAATTATTTATATTATTTTTATATATGATAAATTCACATCATTAATTCATGATTAATCTTGCCCCTAGTAGTTTGTATCCTTCATTTCTCCTATTATTTCTTATGAGTTTCTACCTTCCATTACTTGCTTTCCATCTACTCTACTTTACATAATTCATTTACCTTGCTTTCTAGGATTTAGAATTCAATCTTATCATTCTTGATAAAGGTTGGATTACTTGATGATTGATTCATACTTCCAAATCATATTCATAATTGATTTAATTATATTTTCCACACTAGAATTTAATAGACGTCTTGGGGAAAACGATTTTATAAATATTAAAATCTGAATACTACATTTATTTACTAAACTATTTTGATAGGTGCTCTGCCTAGTTGAGTTTATTTTATTAGTGACAATCCTATTTTAATCTTGAGAATTCCTATTATTTTTAGTATTAATTATTCAATTATTTATATTAATTTTATATACATAACTCACACATCAAGGCGGCAGCCAAGCCTTTGACACCAACCACCAACACACCGGAGAGTACAGAGTTGCGAGAGAATCCGAGGGATTTCGAGTCTCTACTTCCGTAGATTCTCGGAAATTACCCTCATAGTTAAATATTTTCTAGTTTTTATATTTTTCTTCTTAGCTTAGGGTTTGAGCCTCAACCATAAGGGAGAGCTCTATAGCTTAGTTGAGAGGTGTGATTCTAGAAGATTTCGTGGGCAAGACAAGGAGGAAGGCTGGTAGGGTTCGAGAATAATCGGAGGTCAAGTCCCGCCATCGAAGTAGTGAGAACTAGACGACAACTTTTCTTTCCCCTCTTCTCAAGTCTATTATTTTTCATTCTTTATTTACTCTATCTCTGTCTCATGGGATTCATTTATTATTAATGATACAATTAGAGCTTTTATTAATTTCTCGGGAAGGATACTGTTTGTGATTATCATTGTGATTATTATTGCTTTATGCTTTCAACTTAGTTTCTTATTCAATTTATGCCATGAAACATAGGTTTGCATCTAGTTGAGCACATAATTGGAATAATTAATTAATTGATTGTTTGTTAAGGAGACCCAACCATAGGAGAATTAATGAATTGTCGGATTAGGTCTAATAACTTGTGGCAACCATACTGAAGTTAGGCAACCTAATAATCTCGAGTTCATAATCATTGCAAATCTTAAGATTAACTTATTAAATTCAAGACTTAATAATTAATCTACAAAGGTTTAGGATTACTTGCGACAACCATATGGAGGTAATCATATTAGATAACTTGGGTACGGTAGTAAAGTTAATATTAATCATAATTGCCTTAGATCTTCTTAAAGCTATGATGTGTGGTTTATTATATATAAAATTAATATAAATAATAGAATAAATAATACTAAAAATAATAGGAATCTTTAAGATTAAAATAGGATTATCACTAATAAAATAAACTCAACTAGGCGGAGCACCTATCGAAATAGTTTAGCAAATAAGGTGGTATTCAGATTTTAAAATTTATAAAAATCGTTTTCCCCAAGACTTCTATTAAATTCTAGTGTGGAAAATATAATCAAACTAATTATGAATATGATTTGGGAATAAGAATCATTCAACAAGTAAACCAACCATTATCAAGAATGATAAGATTGAATTCTAAATCCTAGAAAGCAAAGTAAAATAAAGCAAAGTAGAAGATCAAGCAAGTAATGGAAGGTAGAAACTCATAAGAAATAATAGGAGAAATGAAGGATACAAACTACTAGGGGCAAGATTAATCATGAATTAACTATCATAATCTCACCAATATTCAAGTCTAAAGTAGAATTTCTTCCATATGGATTGTGGCAAGAAATTCATTGATTTAAGAACACTTGAATGTTGACAAGATCAAATCTCCCATCAATCATCCTAGTTTCGGTCCATCAATAGGAAATCTAATCTAATCAACTTGGCACTAATTGTTGTCCTAGTTTCGGCCTAACAATTAGTGTTAATCCGGAACTACAACCTCAAATCAAAGCTCAATACTCAAGACAAAATTCAGATCCAAAGCTATGAATGAAATTGCAATTCAAATTAATAACACTACAACAATAATCCATGAAAACCATAGTTTGCCCAAAGTAATAAGTAACATAAAACCAACCATTTCTTCCTAAGAGAAATGTAGAGAGAAGAGTTCCTAAGGTTGGTAGCTAGATACAAGATAGAAATTACGAAAAGTAATAGAAGTTGAGAAACCTCTTCAACTCCCTTCTTGTAAATCTTCTTGTTCTTCTTCAAATCTTCAAGTTGAGATAGTTGAATCCTCTCTTGCAAAACTTCAAGGAAATTCCTTACGTTTCGAGGCAACTTCTCACAAGAGACTCTTACAACTACAACAATGTAGAGAAAGATCCCAAGAGAAATGGAAATTACAAATTATAGATCTAATCTCAAAGCCTAACCAACAATGCTCTAATTGATAATCTAAGTATAAACTAAGCAACCATCTATTCTACAAGCCAACCTCTAAATAATGGTAAAAATCTCAATATTTATAGATAACCAAAACAGGGGTAAAATAGTCATTTTTACAAAGAATTCTCTAAACACTCGGAACAGAGCATCAACACGGGCTCAATGGTATAAGCAACATGGGCTCGGTGACGGGTTTATCAGCGCGCGTGTTCTTCTGGCCTTGTTCTTCCTTCTGTCTGGGCGTGTTCATACACCGAGCCCGTGTTCTTGACCCGGGCATGTATAACTTTCCAGAAATTGCATATTTAGTCCTTCTTTTGTGCTTTTTATTCAATTCAGTCCCAAAAATAACCTGAAACAGAATATTTGCAATTAAACCCAAAATCAATCAGTTTATCTCAATTTAATACAATAATCCTCAACAATTATGCACAATTATCCTTCCAAAACATTATCAAATTTAGCGTTATCAAGCTACATCTTCGAATATGGTCATTCTAATTGAATCATCGAACTGAATAAGAATCCTAAACCATATATGTTTCAATTCTATTTATGTTCTAGCAACAATCTCATGAATTGATTCTTATCATAGGGTTAACTCTTGTTAATAAATTCTTGTCATATTTAATAATTGCTTATAACTTTTGTCAACATCTTTGAGTCTATATGATATTATAAATGTAAAATTGTTGATGTTTCCATGTTACTATCTGCATAGGATAGGTACTCTGCCTTAGATTTTGGTTATTTAAGTGACAACCTATTTGTTTTCCTTGAATTAATCTCAATCATAATCTATGCTAAAAATATAGTAACCAAAATTCACATCAGTTGTATATGGTCTAATTGAACCAACCCAACGAACAAAGATAGGTCCTCAATGAAGATTGGAGATATATGTTGGGTATGACTCTCCGTCTATTATAAGGTATTTTGAACCGTCGATAGGGGATGTTTTTATAGCAAGAGTTGCTAATTGTAATTTTAATGAAAATTTGTTTCCCAAATTAGGGGGAGAGAATAAATGACATAAAATTGAACTGGCGTGGAGAACATTTTTGAGTTATTTAGATCCACGTACTAATGTGAGTGAACTGGAAGTTCAAAAGATAATTCATTTGCAAAAAATTGCAAATCAACTTCTAGATTCTATTGTTGACTCCGGAAGAGTCACTAAATCGCATATTCCAACTATAGATGCTGCTATATGAATAGAAGTCTTTGAAGGACAAAAAGTAAATCTTATAGCTATTGAGTCAAAAATACGCGGAAGCGTTGCGAGATCCCTTGGTTCTAAAGATAAAAATCTTCAAAAGAAAAGAGGATTAAATTATCCAAAAGATCATATTGAAGAAATAAAAAATGAAAACCAAGGGACAAACCGATGAAAAGATTCCAACTACAAATGATGAAGAGAATTCATAAATCTTTATTAATTATACAACTTCAAATAAAAGTTTGGATCGAAAGAAAATTGTTATTGATAATCCTTTTGCATATAATGTAGCCTTTGATATTGTCAACGATAATAAGGATTTAGATCCTTCATCGGTTGAAGAATGTCGACATAGAATTGATTAGCCTCAATGGAAAGATATAATTCAATCGGAGTTAAATTCTCTTGCAAAGCAAGATGTTTTTTTACTCCGTAGTCCAAACGCTAAATGGTGTGAAACCCGGTGGTTATAATTGAGAACAATGAAGTCGTGAGATATAAAGAACGACTCGTAGCACGAGGCTTTTCACAAAAGCCAAGAATTGAAAACCCCTCTCTTATAAAACCTATCGGGCCCACCTCAAAGAAATGGAAAGCGAGGGCCCAGCGGCCGTTTATTTGATAAACTTTTACGGGCACGGATCGCTATGAAGTCCCCTTAGAGACTTCGTTGGGGGACCAAGGAGGTATTATACTGCCGAGAGGCGAAGACCAGAGACAAAGACCGAGGAAGTCGAAGTCGAAGGTCGTAACCTGTAGGGAAGTAGTTATCTTTCTTTTTCGGGTAACAGTCACTCTTCACTAGGGGGTGAGTTGTCGCTTAGCTCAAAGTGGAGGTTTATAAATAGAGGAGTACCCTCCGGGGGGACCTTAAGCGCCGGGCAGGCTCCACTATATTAGCTCGTGGCCCTTAATCGTCGGGGGCTCCCAACGCTGCATACATGAGCTGTGGTTTAGTGGGAATATATTCACATATAAGCGGTCGGTCTAAATAAAGACTTCATCGGGGGACCAAGGAGGAATTATACTGCCAAAAGGCGAAGACCGGAGACCGAGACCGAGGAAGTCGAAGGTCGTAACCCATAGGGAAGTAGTTATCTTTCTTTTTTGGGCTACAGTCACTCTTCACTAAGTGGGTGAGCTGTCGCTCATCGCTTCCAATGCTAAGGCATTTACAATCGCCCTCCCTGCGCACCTTATCGGGTGTGCGACTCGAGTGCGGCCTTGTATGACAAGTCCTTGCCCCTGTCTGGCCTTGAGTGTGTGTGCTCAGCCAAGGATACCCCAACCCGACGCCGCCCATAGCTACAACTACAATTTCATGAACCTATTTCGATACAACTATTATCTTTGGGTTAAATACCGTATTATACCCGGGTGGTGGATCAACAGACATAGGCGGCCCTCGTGTTGGGGTTTGTGTTCGGGAGCCTCATTTAAACACTATTGTGTATGTTTACCTTATTGGTTTATTGTCTTTGACTTTTGGTATCAATAGAAAATGGGCTTTTATGATCAAACTTATTCACTCGTTATTGATGCTATTACACTCTCATGTCTCATAAGTTTGGCAGTTCATGAAAAGGTGGACACGCTAAATTTGATAATGTTTTTGAAGGGTAATTGTGCATAATTGTTGAGGATTATTAGAGTAAATTGAGATAAATATGTTAATTGTGCACTTAATTGTGATATTTCTATTTTCGGGAAGTTTGTGGAGTCAATTGATCAAAAGAGCGAAGTTCGGGGACTAAATATGCAATTTGGGAAAGATTTACACAACCGCCCAGGAACACGCGCTCGGACCAAGAACACGCCCTGCCAAGCCATTTAACACGCGCTCGGTCCAAGAACACGGCCATAAAGAAGCAATAACACGGCCAGAGTCAACACGCGCTCAATGATAAACCCGTCACTGAGCCCGTGTTACGTATACCACTGAGCCCGTGTTTGGCTCTCTGCCCGAGATTTTAGAGAATTTTGTGTAAAATTACTATTTTACCCCTGTTTTGGTTATCTATAAATATTGGGATTTTTACCATTATTTGAGGTTGGATAGAGGTTTGATTAGGCTGAATAGCTAAGTAATTTTAGAGGTTTGGTAGAACTTAGAGAGAGATCTATACTTTGATTTTCCAATTTTCTTAAAGATTACTCTCTACTTGTTGTAGTATTGAGTATCTTGGGATTAATTTGGTAGGTTTGCCTCGATCCGTAAGGAAATTTACTGAATATATTCTAGGGTATTTGGGCTACACAAATTGAAGATCCAAGTTGAAGAAGCAAAGAAGAATCAAGAGAAGGAGTTGAAGAGGAAGAATGTTTAATGTCTATGTTTCACTTTCCCCTTTTCTTCTATTATTCCTTGTTATTCTTTGTAATTAGTTAACCAACCTTAGGAATTCTCATTTCTACATTTCTTATAGGTAGATTTGGTTGGTTTTATTTTACAAATTACTTGAGATATTGTGATGTTCTTTGATTGAATGATTGTGGTTTTATTGATTCGAATTGCAATTTCATTGATGACTTTAGATCTGAATTTTATCTTTAGCACAAGTCTTGATGTGAGATTGTGGTTTCGGATTAACATTAATTGTTAGGTTGGAACCAGGATATACGATTAGTGCCAAGTTGATGTGATTAGTTTCCTATTGTTGGACCGGAACCAGGATGATTGATGGGAGATTTGATCTTGTCAACATTCAAGTGTTCTTAATCTAGGAATTTCTTGCCACGAACCGTATGGAAGAGATTCTACTTTAGACTTGATTTTGGTGGAGCTATGATACTAGATCCAAGATTATCCTATACTTGGTATTTTGTATCCTCTTATCTCACCTATATTTTACAAAGAATTCCTCCCAACCTTTTTACTTGCTTTATTCCTTACATTGTTCTTTACTTTGCTTTCTAGGATTTAGAATTCAATCTTATCATTCTTGATATTGGTTGATTTACTTGTTGAATGATCCTTATTCACAAATCATATTCATAATTAGTTTGATTATATTTTCCACACTAGAATTTAATAGAAGCTTAGGGAAAAATGATTTTTATAAATTTAAAAATGAATATCACCTTATTTACTAAACTATTTCGATAGGTGCTCTGCCTAATTTAGTTATTTTATTAAGTGACAAACCTATTTTAATCTTAGAGATTCTTATTATTTTTAGTATTATTTATTCGATTATTTTTATTATTTATATTAATATTATATATAACTCAAATAACACATCATGGTACAATCGCCTTAGTGAATTTTTATTCAATTCGGGATATAAGATTGACCAAATATGTCCATGAGTTTATAATAAGAAATCAGATTTTGGTTTTCTGATTCATGCTATATATGTTGACGATATTAATCTCAATGGAACTCCAGAAGAGCTCCGAGAAGCTATAGAATGTTTGAAGCTAGAATTTGAAGTTAAAGATTTTTGAAAAACCAAGTTTTGTCTTGGGCTTCAAATTGAACATGTAAAAGATAGAATTTTTGTCCATCAATCAACATATACAGCTAAAGTTTTGAAAAGATTTTTCATGGACAAAGCACATCCATTAAGTATTCCAATGATCGTGAGGTCACTGGATGTAAATAAAGATATTTTTAGACCTTGAAAATGATGAACTACTTGGTCATGAAGTACCATATTTGAGTGCTATTGGTGCATTAATGTATCTTGCAAATAACACTCGACCTGATATAGCATTTGCTATAAATTTATTAGCAAGATTTAGTTCTTTGCCAACACGACAACATAGGAACGGTGTTAAACATGTCCTTAGATACCTCCAAGGAACTATTGACCTCATATTATTTTATTCAAGTGAAAATGATCCGCAGTTAATTAGGTATATTGATGCCGATTATCTTTCCGACCCGCATAAGGCACGTTCTCAAACTGGCTATTTATTTACATATGGCAATACTGCTATATCATGGTGCAGTACAAAGTAAAGTATAACATCAACTTCTTCTAATCATGCCGAGTTAATAGTCATTTATGAAGCAAGTCGAGAATGTGTATGGTTGAGGTCAATAATACATTAAATTAGAGAGAGTTGTGGTTTATCTCCCGGAAGAGAGATTCCAACTCCTCTATACGAAGATAATGCAGCTTGTATAACTCAATTGAAAGGAGGGTATATCAAAGGAGATAGGACAAAACACATTTCACCTAAATTTTTCTTTATTCATGAACATCAAAAGAAGGGTGATATTGATGTGCTTCAAATACGGTCATGTGATAATCTTGAGAAATTGAGATATAAACTTGGTTTGCGTCGATTCAAAGATCTCGAGAGTTCATCTCATCACGGGGAGAGATTTACGCATTTAGGATAGTGTACTCTTTTTCCTTTACTAGAATTTTTTTCCCACTGGGTTTTTATCTAGTAAGGTTTTAACGAGACATATTCTTTATGCAATGGACATCAAAAGGGGAGTGTTATGAATCCTGAAGATTCATCGAGTAATATGAATCCTGAAGATTTATTGAATTCAAAGATTTATTAAATTTAGTGGATGTTCATCTAATGGTTATTTTTATCCTTTAATGTCGAGATCAATGATATTATTAAAACAATATTTCTTGTATAATGGATATTCAAGGGGGAATGTTATAAATCTATCTATTTATTATGTGAATATTCATTGAGATATTTTATACCTTCTAGACTTCTTTATTATCTTGTTGCCTAGTTTATCCAAACTAGAGTTTCAT
>JAHSUH010003531.1:0-150523 GCA_025388415.1 Cynanchum wilfordii
TATACCAAGAAAGTAGGATCTAATTCCACTAATTGTGTCTTAATTGATAAATACTACCGTTACCAAATCAAAAAATTTATAAAATTTTGTGCGGAATTTAAAAAATATTATGAATTTAGCTTCCCCGGCAACGACGCCAAAAATCTGGTGTATGTTTTGAGTGAGTAAAAAAAATATAGTATCATATAAAGCAAATAATCTCACAAAACAGTGTCATATAATCAAACACAACTAAGGCAGAGTACTTATCGCATGCAGATAGTAACACGGGAGTACCACAATTTTAAATTTATAAATATCATATCCACGGAACGCTGGTAACGACTGGTTAGTTTCTACCAATTATGACGAACTTTAAAGTTCAGGGAATTAGTCCTATGTGTCCATTCAATTCGGATAAGTTGTTTGAAGAATAATTAAAACAAGAATGGAGAATAATTGACTAAGATCTCTAATGAAGTACGTATGATTAATTAAGGTGAACAATGTTCGAAAGTTCAATTTGCAAATGGATCTAAGGCAATTATGAATTCGAATTATCTTACTACCATACCTGAGTTGTCTAGAATGATTACCTCAATACTGGTCGTTGTAAGTAATCCTAAACTTCTTTAGATTAGTTATTAAGGCGTCAATTTAATAACATAACCTTAAGATTTTCATTAATTCCAAACCCAAGATTATTAGGATGTCTAACCTCAGTACGGTCGCTATAAGTTATTAGTCCTAATCTGGCAACTCATTAAATCTCCTACGGTCGGGATTCATTAACAAATCGTCAATTTAATTAACTATTGTAGTATCATGCATCAACCTAAGTTTCATAGCATAAACTCAATACGAGAATCAAATCGAAAGCGTAAAACAATAAGCAATTCATAATGTATATTAAAACATATCCTTCCCGGGAATATATAAATCATTAATCAATCAATCTAACTAAAGAGTATCTTAGGACACAAAATCATAACATATAAAGGAAAAGAAATACAAGAACGAAAAGAAAAGGAAAGAGAAAGTTGTCGTGTTGCTCTCACTGCTTCCACGGACTGGCTTAATCCTCCAGACCTCATCGAGACTTGTGCTCTGGATCCTTATCTCACTCTACAGATCTTCAGAGATCACTTCCTCTCAACTAAACTATAGAGATATTCCTTACGGTCGAGGTTCAACCCCTACACTCGAGAAGAAAGAAAAATAATGAAAACTGAATCTCGACTAGAGCTTATCACGAAATTCCTATTGGTTAGGAAATCGGAAATGCTCCTGTTCTAAGTGATTCTGGTGTGCTTCAACAACTGGGGGAGTGCATCTATATATAGGAGTGAAATAGAGGTGAAAAGAGGTAAAATTTCCATGTGGGACATTGAAAAACGTCATTCTGCCTTCAACACGCCCGTGTCGCGTGTCCCCAACACGCCCTAAGACCGTGTTGAGCATCTTCAACACTCCACAAGCCCGTGTTGAGATTCTTCAACACGCCCATGTTGAGAAAAAATTGCAATTTAGTCCCCGATTTCTTCATTTCTTCAATTTTGGTCCTTGAAACTTCCGAAATTAAAACAGAAAGAATTTGTGTAATTTCCATTTAATTAATTCCAATTAACTCCATAATTAACTCGAATTGAACACAATTAATGTATAAAAACACGATATAAAATCGAGTTATCACCGATCTAAGGAAATTGTGATTAATATTAACTTTACTACCATACCCGAGTTATCTAATGTGATTACCTTAATACGGGTCGTTGCAAGTAATCCTAAACCTTTGTAGATTAATTATTAAGTCGTGAATTTAATAAGTTACTCTTAAGATTTGCATTGATTACTAACTCGAGATTATTAGGCTTCCTAACCTCATTATGGTCGATGCAAGCTATTAGACCTAATCCAGCAATTCATTAATTCTCCTATGGTCGGGTCTCCTTAACAAACTGTCAATTAATTAATTATTCCAATCATATGCTCAACTAGATGTAAACCTATGTGTCAAGGAATAAATTGAATAAGAAACTAAGTTGAAAGCATAAAGCAATAATAATCACAATGATAATCACAAACAGTATCCTTCCCGGGAAATTAATAAAAGCTCTAATTCGGAGATAGAGTAAATAAAGAATGAAAAATAATAGACTTGAGAAGAGGGAAAAGAAAAGTTGTCGTCTAGTTGTCACTACTTCAACGGCGGGACTTGACCTCCGATTCTTCTCGAACCCTACTAGCCTTCCTCCTTGTCTTGCCCACGAAATCTCCTAGAATCACACCTCTCAACTAAGTTATAGAGCTCTCCCTTATGGTCGAGGCTCAAACCCTAAGCTAGGAAGAAAAATATAATAACTAGAAAATATTTAACTATGAGGGTAATTTATGAGAATCCACGGGAGTGGAGACTCGAAATCCCTCAAATTCTCTGCACTCTGCACTCTTTGGTGGGTTAGTGGTTTATGGCAAAGGCTTGGCTGCCGCCTCTATTTATAGGAGTAGAAAAGGAGCTGAAAACAGTAAAAATTCAATGTTGGGACGCCAAATCTGTCTTCAACACGGGCAGGAACACGCCGTGCGTGCGTGTCTCCAACACGGGCAGGAAGATGCCCGTGCCAGGTGCAACACGGGCTTCAACACGGGTAGGAACAAGCCCGTGTTGAACATTTTTCCAAAAATTACACTTTTAGTCCCCGATTTCTTCATTTCTTCTATTTGAGTCTTGAAACTTCCAAAAAGCGAAAACAAAGCAAATTTGCTTAATTTCCATTTAATTAAGTCCGATTAGACTTTAAATTAAACATAATTACCCCTTAAAAACACAATATAAATCCGACATATCAGATTACCCCACACTTAACCTTTTGTTTGTCCTCAAGCAAATTACTTAAACACAGAATAATCTTCCAAACTTCATATATCAGGAAATCAAAAAGTAAAACTTTCCAAAAATTTACTCCTTAGAAAATCAATTCTATCAAGACTTTTCAATTATGCACAAAGCATATAATACTCTTGCTTGCCTCATAAACTATTCTTTGCAAAGATCAAATAGAAACAACTTGAAACTTATATTCATTCAACACTTGTCAAACCATAGAATTTCCCTAAGGTGTAGTGTGTGATTTTGACTTTACTAATTCAATCAATAGGTTCTCCCCAAACAACAAGAAATAATAGCACGTCAATCTTTTAGGATTCACAACAACTCATCATAATCACTCTAGGAACCCAAGTTGAATGCCAAATAATCTAAACTTGTTTTTCTTTTCTTGCATGAATGCTTTTTTTTAAAAAAAAATAAAAACTCTAAATGTAAAAAGAATGTTGTTGCCTAACAATATCAACATTAACTACGCTTGTAACGAGTCCCAATCCGGTGGCTCCCAAACATCAAAGACCTTAGGGCACCGGGCATTTAATTCCTTCAAGAATGGTTCTCAAGTAGCAAAGGATACATGCAAACAGACCACAATAGCTATCATGCATTCCAAAAGATATCATGCTATGACCTCAAGTGTCCGAAAATAATCTATCAATCAAACAGTTAATCAAATTTTGTGCTAAAAAATCTTTCAAGAATTTCCTATAAAAGGACTTGTATCAAACTTCTATAAAGATTTCTCATCATCTCCAAAAGACGTAAGCATTGAATTAGTTAATTTATATCATAGGATGAGTAAATAATCATTCTGAATAAAATACTTATTCAAGATAGATTTTGAAAAACTTTATTTTTTTTTTCAAAAAGAATTTGAAAATTTTCGAGACAAGTAGAAACATTCTAAGACACCCCACACTTATTCGAAAACAAGGGAAAAACGAAAAACGAAAAATAGAAAAACATAAAGGAAAAGGGAAGGGAAAAGAACCAGGAATCTAATGATGATTCTTGTTGTCCGAATATCGTCCTTCAAAGTCATATCACAAAATTACCTAAGAAATTCTCAGAATAAAATGGTGATGTTATTTAGTATCTTTTTATCAAATGATAAACAATTTAAAAAGATAGAATATCAAAGGATAAATTAATACTAAATAATTTGGAGAAGTATAGATCAAGAGATTTATAGAGTAACTCAAAATTCTTTCAATAATAAATCCCTATAAAGCTTTTAGAAGCCTCAAAAGTAGAAGAACATTGCCATGTCTTCTCAATAAGATTCCTATAATGAAAGAATATCCTACTTAAGTTACCTGTATGGTTAATTGATTGCAATTTTATCCATAATGACTTTGATTATAATGACAAGTATCCTCAACAATAGATATACCTTGTAGATGAAATCAAGTTGTGCATGCATTCACAATAATTTCATAACACTCAATATCTATGTAGAAAAATATTTATCTGGAACATCCAACAATTCAAACAATTTATAGCACATAAGTCCTATCTGGAACATCCAGATTCTATTCATGAAAACCCTAAACTGGAGCATCCAGTCTTCTAATAAAACAGAGTAGTCATGAATTACGCCAAAATACCAAATAAGACTCTTTAAAGAATGTAAAGAATAATTCATCAAATATGCTTATTTGCAAAAAGAAAGAGAGAATCCAAAAATGAAATAAAGGAAATAACGAAAACTAAGAAATAACGAGAAAGAAAGAGAAAGGGACTAATTAATTGGAGAATGACTTGCAGTAGAATATTCTTCTTCCACATCTTCATCCGCAGAATCGTAGTATGGAGTTGTTATTTTCAGCTTCATATTTGGTTGTAAGGATTTATAATAACTATTCATACTTTTTTCCTCTAACCTCTTTAGGCGAATATCTTGTTAATATGCTACTTCCTTTTGATCATCAATAGCATCCATCATAAATTTCTCGAACTCATTCTTAGGAATATAAGATATATTCTTGTCCGACTTTCGTTGCTTTTCTTCTTCCTTGGGACTTGGGGGTATGATTACATGGGTTATCCTAATATCCTGCAGAATACTAGAATTGACTGGTGTCGTGGAATCACTTACCCTTGTCAAGTTCTCCTTTTCAAATTCCACTCCTATTGATCTTGCAAGTCTTGTAACAAAAGGTCCAAAACCTAAAGGTTGTGTCGCACATTCCTTAACACGTCTATTAATAATCTGGGCAAAAACTTGGCCTAAATCAATAGGTTTTTCATGGTACATGTGTGAGAAGACAACTATTTCCAAAGGACTAAGAATTGTCTTACTTTCAATCTTCCTAGTAACTGTATATGGAAACATAGTATGTAGATAATGAAGGAGATGAATATCTGAAACTCTTGTTGTATCTACATTATACTCTTTCCGAGTAGTTCTAATATGATCCCAATACATTGATGTATTGTCCGAGAATTCTCTTACTGCACTATGATAAATGTATGATGTAACTTCTTCTTGAGTCCAAATTCCTAAATGCACACCAAACTCTTTAGTACTCATATTATGTTCCAAATAATCAAGACGAAATCTAACTCTCTCGTTTTCATAGCTAAATGTCGAATAAAATTCGAAAACCAGCTCAGCATAGATAGGCTCATCTACCATAAAAATGCGAGCATAAGGACGAACACGCATCATTCTCCTTAGATCAGTTTCTATTCCTAACAAAAAAGCAGTCCCCCAATCAATCCTATGACCTTACGCTATTTGTCTGTCTAAAAGTGCCACATACCTGTCTTCATATTCCTTCTCATTTGGTGGAAAAATGAGACAACAGGAATGTTCATTTTTAGAATGGTCAAAACTTTTAGTGACATACTTATTATCTTTATCCTTATCCTTATCGGGTAATTCCAATTTCCTCTTTGCCCTAACCTTGCGAATTAGTTGTTATGGGTTATCAAACATATCTCCTAACTTGCTTGTAGTAGTCCGAGTCATCTTCCTATCAAAAGCAAAGAATAAGAGTTAGTAATAAATTTTCCAAGACTTTAGAATTTAGGGTTTTTAAGAATTTTTTAGATTTTTATAGGTTTTTTAGAATATTTATTTTTTATGGGTTTTTTAAATTTTATGAAAGCTCTTTGGATGATATCCAGAATAACTCCTAGTATGATTCTAGAATGTATTTTCTAAAATTTAGATAATCTAAAATTAAAAATTTTAGGAAATCCTATACTTAGGAGGATCGAGTTTACTTTCCTTAATCAAATTATGTCATAAAGAATAATTACTATCGTTATCAAATCATAAAACTTCTAAAATTTGGATCAGGAATTCTAAAAATCTTATGAATTTTGCATCCCCGACAACGGCGCCAAAAACCTGATGTCAATTTTGGTTACTATATTTTTAGCATAGATTATTATTGAGATTAACTCAAGGAGAACAAATAGGTTGTCACTTAAATAACCAAAATCTAAGGCAGAGTACCTATCGTATGTAGATAGTAACATGGAAGCATCAACGATTTTACATTTATAAAATATCGTATAAACCCAAAGACGTTGACAACAGTTATAGACAATTATTAAATATGACAAGAATTTATTAACAAAAGTTAACCCTAGGATAAGAATCAATTCATGAGATTGTTGCTAGAACATAAATAGAATTGAAACAGATATGGTTTAGGATTCTTATTCAGTTCTATGATTCAATTAGAATGACCATATTCGAAGATGTAGCTTTAAGCAGATCTAAGGCAAGTGTGATTACATTAACTTTACTACCGTACATGAGTTATCTAATGTGATTACCTCAATACGGGTCGTTGCAAGTAATCCTAAACCTTTGTAAATTAATTATTAAGTCGTGAATTTAATAAGTTAATCTTAAGATTTGCATTGATTACTAACTCAAGATTATTAAGTTGCCTAACATCATTATGGTTGATGCAAGCTATTAGACCTAATCCGACAATTCATTAATTCTCCTATGGTCGGGTCTCCTTAACAAACTGTCAATTAATTAATTATTCCAATCATATGCCCAACTAGATGCAAACCTATGTGTCAAGGCATAAATTGAATAAGAAACTAAGTAGCATAAAGCAATAATAATCACAATGATAATCACAAACAGTATCCTTCCCTGGAAATTAATAAAAGCTCTAATTGCATCATTAATAATAAAAGAATCTCATGAGACAGAGATAGAGTAAATAAAGAATGAAAAATAATAGACTTGAGAAGAGGGAAAAGAAAAGTTGTCGTCTGGTTGTCACTACTTCAACGGCGGGACTTGATCTTCGATTCTTCTCAAACCTTACTAGCCTTCCTCCTTGTTTTGCCCACGAAATCTCCTAGAATCACACCTCTCAACTAAGCTATAGAGCTCTCCCTTATGGTCGAGGCTCAAACCCTAAGCTAAGAATAAAAATATAATAACTAGAAAATATTTAACTATGAGGGTAATTTCTGAGAATCCACGGGAGTGGAGACTCGAAATCCCTCAAATTCTCTACACTCTGCACTCTCTGGTGGGTTGGTGGTTTATGGCAAGCTTGGTTGCAGCCTCTATTTATAGGAGTAGAAAAGGAGCTGAAAATAGTAAAAATTCGAAGTGGGACGCCAAATCTGTCTTCAACACGGGCCGCAACACGGGCAGGAACACGCCCGTGCCGCGTGTCTTCAACACGGGCTCAACACGGGAAGCAACACGCCCGTGCCGGGTGCAACACGGGCTTCAACACGGGTAGGAACACGCCCGTGTTGAACATTTTTTCAAAAAATTGCACTTTTAGTCCCTAATTTTTTCATTTCTTCAATTTCAGTCCTCGAAACTTCTAAAAAGCGAAAACAGAGCAAATTTGCGTAATTTCGATTTAATTAAGTCAGATCGGACTTTAAATTAAACATAATTAAACATAATTACCCCTTAAAAACACGATATAAATCCGACATATCAAATCTTCTAAAAAACCAGCGTGACCTAAGAAACTTCTGACAGCTTTAACAGAATTAGGTGGAGGTAGCTTAGAAATAACTTCAATCTTAGCTTTATCTACCTCCATACTTAAACGGGAAATTTTATGACCAAGCACAATTCGTTCTTTTACCATAAAGTGGCATTTCTCCCAATTAACCACTAAGGAAACCCGACCGTAGGAGAATTAACGAATTACCGGATTAGGTGTAATAACTTACAGCGACTGTACTAAGGTTAGGCAACCTAATAATCTTGAGTTAATGCTTAATGCAAATCTTGGATTACTTTATTAAATTGACGCCTTAATAAACAATCTAAAAATATTTAGAGTTACTTACAACGACCGTACTGAGGTAACTACATTAGATAACTTGGGTACGGTAGTAAAGTTAATATTAATCACAATTGCCTTAGATCTGCTTAAAGCTACATCTTCGAATATGGTCATTCTAATTGAATCATCGAACTGAATAAGAATCCTAAATCATATCTATTTCAATTCTATTTATGTTCTAGCTATAATCTCATGAATTGATTCTTATCCTAGGGTTAACTTTTGTTAATAAATTCTTGTCTTATCTAATAATTGCTTATAACTGTTGTCAACGTCTTTGGGTCTATACGATATTTTATAAATGTAAAATCGTTGATGCTTCCATCTTACTATCTGCATACGATAGGTACTCTGCCTTAGATTTTGGTTATTTAAGTGACAACCTATTTGTTTTGCTTGAATTAATCTCAATCATAATCTATGATAAAAATATAGTAACCAAAATTCACATCAAGATTCATAAAAAACTTTTCTCTGATTGCTAGACCTATGAATAATCTTTTAGGGAAAGATGTTCCTTTTGAGTTTGATGAGAAATGCATGAAAGCTTTTAACAAACTGAAGGAACTTAGTGTGTGTTTTGAGTGAGTTATCATATAAAGCAAATAATCTCACAAAACAGTGTCACATAATCAAACACAACTAAGGCAGAGTACCTATCGCATGCAGATAGTAACACGGGAGTATCACGATTTTAAATTTATAAATATCGTATCCTCGGGAACGTTGGTGACGGCTAGTTAGTTTCTACCAATTATGACAATCTTTAAGGTTCGGGAGAATTAGTCCTATGTGTCCATTCAATTCGGATATGTTGTTTATAGAATATTTAAAACAAGAATGGAAAGTGATAACGCTAAATTTGATAATGTTTTTGAAGGGTAATTGTGCATAATTGTTGAGGTTTAATAAAGTAAATTGAGATGAATTTGTCAAGTGTGTACTTAATTGTGATATTTCTATTTTCGGTAAGTTTGTGGAGTCAATTGATCAAAAGAGCAAAGTTCAGGGACTAAATATGCAATTTCCGGAAAGATATACACATCTAGTCCAGGAACACGTGCTCGGACCAAGAACACGGCCATCAAGAAGACTCAACACGCCCTTACAAGCTTTAGAACACGTGCTCGGTGTATGAACACACCCAGACAGAAGGAAGAGAAGAACACGTGCGCAGGGAAAAACCCGTCACTGAGCCCGTGTTGATGCTCTGTTCCGAGTTTTAGAGAATTCTTTGTAAAAATGACTATTTTACCCCTGTTTTGGTTATCTATAAATATTGGGATTTTTACCATTATTTAGAAGTTCGAAAAGTGGCATAAGGTTGAGAGTTGGCTAGTATTGGAAGTGTTATGCTATCAAAGTAATTTTGTAATTCTTTTAGGGTTTTGAATTAGATCTATATTTTGCTATTTTCTATATTTTGAGATCTCTTTCATAAGTTGTAAGTTGTGAGAATCTCTTGTGAGTCTTTGTGTGAAGTTGCCTCAAATCGTAAGGAATTTCCTTGAAGTTTTGCAAGAGAGGAACCAACTCCATCAACTTGAAGATTTGAAGAAGAATAAGAAGTTTGACAAAGAGGAGGTTGAAGAGGTTACTCTTCTTCTTTTATTTGTTATAATTTCCATCTTGTAATTAGACACCAACCATAGGAACTCTTCTCTCTATATTTCTTTTAGGTAGAATTGGTTGGTATTATTCTACAATTACTTTGGGCAAATTATGGTTTTCATGGATGATTGTTGTAGTGTTATTAATTTGAATTTCAATTTCATTCATAGCTTTGAATCTGAATTTTATCTTGAGTATTGAGCTTTGATTTGAGGTTGTAGTTCCGGATTAACACTAATTGTTAGGCCGGAACTAGGACAACAATTAGTGCTTAGTTTATTCGATTAAATTTCCTATTGATGGAATGGAACTAGGATGATTGATGGGAGATTTGATCTTGTCAACATTCAAGTGTTCTTAAATCAATGAATTTCTTGCCACAATAAGTATGGAAGAAATTCTACTTTAGACTTGAATATTTGTGAGATTATGATAGTTAATTCATGATTAATCTTGTCCCTAGTAGTTTGTATCCTTCATTTCTCCTATTATTTCTTATGAGTTTCTACCTTCCATTACTTGCTTGATCTTCTACTTTGCTTTATTTTACTTTGCTTTCTAGGATTTAGAATTCAATCTCATCATTCTTGATACTGGTTGGATTACTTGATGAATGATTCATATTCCCAAATCATATTCATAATTAGTTTAATTATATTTTCCACACTAGAATTTAATAGAAGTCTTGGGGAAAAACGATTTTTATAAATTTTAAAATCCGAATACTACTATATTTACTAAACTATTTCGATAGGTGTCTGCCTAGTTGAGTTTATTTTATTAGTGACAATCTTATTTTAATATTGAGAATTCCTATTATTTTTAGTATTATTTATTCAATTATTTATATTATTTTTGTATATAATAAACCACACATCATATTTTTGGCGCCGTTGCCGGGGAAGCCTATTATTTTTCGTGATGTTTTTCCTCTAAGTTCGTTGTAATTTTTGGGAAACAATTTCATCAACGGTGTGAATTATATAACGAATTAATTTTGATATGATTTGTTTTATGAAATCATTCTCAAGTAACTTTTATTTTTCATGTCTAATTCTTAAAATATCTTTGATCTCTTTGATAGATCTTGGATATTTTCTTGATCAATTTTATCTCATTTAGTTTAGATGTTTCGATTTCACTTGTTTCTTATTTTTAGTTGAGTAGTTTAATTTTGATTCTTTGATTTTTCTTATTCTTACTTTAGTAGTTTTCTTATGTTACTTGTATTTTGTTTCTCTTGCTTTCATATTGATTCGTTTTCTTAGAATTTTTCTTGCTTAGATTATAGATTTTTGAATTTAGCTTTTAGGTTAGATGATTTAGTATCATGATTTTTAGGTTTAGTTAGTGTTTTGGTTAGTTTAGATCCCTTAGGTAAACTTTTACTTAGAGATTTTGGTTAAATATAGCTTAGATATTTTGGATTTAGGTTAACTTTAGTTGATTTAGATTAGATAGCTTAGTTAGTTTAGTGCTTTAGATTAGGTTAGCTTTTGATTCTTTAGATCCTTATCCTTTAGAATAACTTAGATCTTTGGTTTTAATATCTTAGTTTGATCTTTAGTTTAGAATTTTAGATCTAATTGTTTCTCCTACTTTCTAACTTGATATAGTTTGTTCTAATCTTTTCTAACTTGTTCTAACTAGTTTTTAGGTATGGTTAGTATAAGATCTAACTAGTTTTCTAACTTGATTCTCTCCTTGATTGATTTCTATTTCATGTTCTTAGATGTATTTCTATGCTTTCGTTTTATGATTTTTGATAGTTGTAATAGATATTATCTTGATTTTTAGGTATTATGTTAGAGTAGTTTAGTTTACTTCTCTTCTTAATCTTAGTCTCATTACTTGTCATTTACTTGTTTTGCATTTTCATTAGTTGTCTTACATTTCTTAGTTAGTTTTGCATTTTCATATCATTTTATCTTCATTCCTTTATTTTCTTTAAGTACTTTCTAGTTTAGATAGTATTCTAATAATATCTTCAATTCATGAAGATTATTATCTAGATACTTACTTTTGTTAGGCATTGATGTTAGATGTATTCATATTTTCTATCTTTTATTTGTTAGCCTTAATATGTGCTTGATATGAATTTAGGTATGGCTTTGCATTTAGATTTTTTCTTTTGCATTTATTGTTTGAGTTAGTTTTAGATTTTTGCATGAGTAGGTTTTCAATGAATGGTCACCATTATTACTATTAGTCTTGCATCTTTAGGATTTTATTTAGTATTCTTTGAGTTCTTTAGATAATAATATAGTATAGTTCTTTCTATTGAATAGGTAACATTCTTAGAAATTAATTCTAAGAAATGCTGTTTTAGTGACCAACATTTCATTCCAGTAATTTTATTCCATTTCAATCTTCAATTCTTAGATTATTATTCCAGTAGCTTTGGTTGATTTGTATGTTTTGCTTTTCTGTGCATGTTATTTTGTAGTACTTTGCATGATTTGCATGGCATTTAAGTTACTATGTTCTAATAAGTTTAGTGCTTCATGTTTTGATTTTACAATAGGCGTTTTTACATACTTTTGCATGGCTTATATATGTATATGTATATACTCTATTTTGCAACTTGTAATTTCCAGTAGATAGTATATGTTCTTTGTTATCTTTGTTTTTGCATAGTATTGTAATTAATGATATATAGATACATTAGTTGTATATAATCTCATTTCTTTTGTTTTTTAATTTCCAGTAGTTAGATGATGTTTATATATATTTGTTCACTGAAAGTTTCGGTCAGTACAGTGGCAGATTTTTACATCACTGCTGCCTTATATTTAATCCAGTAGATGTTGCATGTTTTGTTCTGTTTTTGTGTAAAATTTCAGTGAGCTTTCTTCACTGCCTCTACTTTAATGTTTCCAGAAAATTGCAATATGCAAACTGCCCTGTTCCTTAGGTAAATTCCAGCATGCACTTTCCTCTGTTTTGCAGAGAAATCTAGCATTTATTCAACGAGGATTCTAGCATTTATTGGCGACACATCACGGCTGATCCTTCCATCGTCTATGATCCTACATGCTCGAAAGCATCCGGTATCCATCTACCTTTGTGCTACTTACACAATATTCTTGCTCACACTTTTACGGGCCGGAAAGACAGTTCCGGGGTAGTCAACACCACCGAGGTTGCCATACTTTTCCATATTTGGCGTGGAATTCTAGTAGACCTCACGAGGCCTATCGTTCGTATTTTCCGGGACTAGGCCACAGATCCGAGGAAGATGACTCTCGGATTAGGCCATTTCATCACCAACATGGCTCGGTACTTCGACATCGACATTGATAGAGAGATCTCACGATGTTGAGCGGAAACATGATTCCAGTAGATAACAAATGTCTTGTGCGTATGAATATCGCACAGAAGGTCGGAGACAGCTTTGTTTTACGATCATCGGATCAGCTTCCTACTGCTGCACCACCACCGAGATACCGGTCTCATTCTCCTCCACATGCTGCTGTTTTATTTACTTCACGAGCTTCATCTTCCGAGAAGGCTACTACAACACGTCTTGATAAAATGAAGAGAGATGTCCTTCAGCTTCATATGCAGCAGTCTGTACTTCAGCAGACTTGTCAAAACATCCTGCAACAATCAATTAAATGCACTAGATGGTGCTGCAGATTCAGGAGAGTTTCCCTCGACCCTCAGCTCCTTCGGATATGTCGGGTATACTTAGTCCATGGCTCGATGCACTTCATGGCACGATCCCATCTGAGTATAGCTCACCGAGATTTCCTCACGTCTCACCCACAGGACCCTCCGGCTCCTACGGATTAGTTTCTGATTTTATTTTCTGCTTTCGTTTTATTTCGTTATTTTGTTTGTATTGTTTTTCGTTATTTTCGGGCTGTACTTTTTGAAATTCCCTGGCTCTATTTGGTTATCTTTTGAGTATTTTCGTTTTAGTTTTCTTTTTTTTTTTAATTTTAGTCTTTTTATGCTTATCTTCATATTTGATATTTCTTGCATATTTCTTTTCCGCACCTATTCTCTTTCTTTTTTTTTATAGTTTTTCTCGCTTTCTTATTTTTCTAAAATAAGTTGTGGGGTATTAGCTTTTACACCGAGGACAGTGCAATTTTCAAGTTGTGGGGTAGGTGTGTATGCTCGTTTTATCTCAATTTGCAAATATTTTCAAAAAATTGCTTAATTTTTCAAATTTTTCAAAATGATTAGTTTACTTGAAAATATTATTTTGTGAACTTTGTTTTGGAATTTGATTTTCTTAGCCGATGATAGATATCGGTTGTTGATTGTTGAAGTCTCGAGATTTGATTTAACACGGGCTCAACATGGGAAGCAACACGCCCGTGCCGGGTGCAACACGGGCTTCAACACGGGTAGGAACACGCCCGTGTTGAACCTTTTTCCAAAAATTGCACTTTTAGTCCCTAATTTTTTTCATTTCTTCAATTTCAGTCCTGAAACTTCTAAAAAGCGAAAACAGAGCAAATTTGCGTAATTTCGATTTAATTAAGTCTGATCGGACTTTAAATTAAACATAATTAAACATAATTACCCCTTAAAAACACGATATAAATCGACATATCAAATCTTCTAAAAAACCAGCGTGACCTAAGAAACTTCTGACAGCTTTAACAGAATTAGGTGGAGGTAGCTTAGAAATAACTTCAATCTTAGCTTTATCTACCTCCATACTTAAACAGGAAATTTTATGACCAAGCACAATTCGTTCTTTTACCATAAAGTGGCATTTCTCCCAATTAACCACTAAGGAAACCCGACCGTAGGAGAATTAACGAATTTCCGGATTAGGTGTAATAACTTATAGCGACTGTACTAAGGTTAGGCAACCTAATAATCTTGAGTTAATGCTTAATGCAAATCTTGGATTACTTTATTAAATTGACGCCTTAATAAACAATCTAAAAAGATTTAGAGTTACTTACAACGACCGTACTGAGGTAACTACATTAGATAACTTGGGTACGGTAGTAAAGTTAATATTAATCACAATTGCCTTAGATCTGCTTAAAGCTACATCTTCGAATATGGTCATACTAATTGAATCATCGAACTGAATAAGAATCATAAATCATATCTATTTCAATTCTATTTATGTTCTAGCTATAATCTCATGAATTGATTCTTATCCTAGGGTTAACTTTTGTTAATAAATTCTTGTCTTATCTAATAATTGCTTATAACTGTTGTCAACGTCTTTGGGTCTATACGATATTTTATAAATGTAAAATCGTTGATGCTTCCATGTTTCTATCTGCATACGATAGGTACTCTGTCTTAGATTTTGGTTATTTAAGTGACAACCTATTTGTTTTGCTTGAATTAATCTCAATCATAATCTATGCTAAAAATATAGTAACCAAAATTCACATCAAGATTCATAAAAAACTTTTCTCTCGGTTGCTAGACCTATGAATAATCTTTTAGGGAAAGATGTTCCTTTTGAGTTTGATGAGAAATGCATGAAAGCTTTTAACAAACTGAAGGAACTTAGTGTGTGTTTTGAGTGAGTTATCATATAAAGCAAATAATCTCACAAAACAGTGTCACATAATCAAACACAACTAAGGCAGAGTACCTATCTCATGCAGATAGTAACACAGGAGTATCACGATTTTAAATTTATAAATATCGTATCCTCGGGAACATTGGTGACGGCTGGTTAGTTTATACCAATTATGACAATCTTTAAGGTTCGAGAGAATTAGTCCTATGTGTCCATTCAATTCGGATATGTTGTTTATAGAATATTTAAAACAAGAATGGAAAGTGATAACGCTAAATTTGATAATGTTTTTGAAGGGTAATTGTGCATAATTGTTGAGGTTTAATAAAGTAAATTGAGATGAATTTGTCAAGTGTGTACTTAATTGTGATATTTCTGTTTTCGGGAAGTTTGTGGAGTCAATTGATCAAAAGAGCAAAGTTCAAGGACTAAATATGCAATTTCCGGAAAGATATACACATCTAGTCCAGGAACACGTGCTCGGACCAAGAACACGGCCATCAAGAAGACTCAACACGCCCTTACAAGCTTTAGAACACGTGCTCAGTGTATGAACACACCCAGACAGAAGGAAGAACACGTGCTCGGGGAAAAACCTGTCACCGAGCCCGTGTTGATGATCTGTTCCGAGTTTTAGAGAATTCTTTGTAAAAATGACTATTTTACCCCTGTTTTGGTTATCTATAAATATTGGGATTTTTACCATTATTTAGAGGTTGGAAAAGTGGCATAAGGTTGAGAGTTGGCTAGTATTGGAAGTGTTATGCTATCAAAGTAATTTTGTAATTCTTTTAGGGTTTTGAATTAGATCTATATTTTGCTATTTTCTATATTTTGAGATCTCTTTCATAAGTTGTAAGTTGTGAGAATCTCTTGTGAGTCTTTGTGTGAAGTTGCCTCAAATCGTAAGGAATTTCCTTGAAGTTTTGCAAGAGAGGAACCAACTCCATCAACTTGAAGATTTGAAGAAGAATAAGAAGTTTGACAAAGAGGAGGTTGAAGAGGTTACTCTTCTTCTTTTATTTGTTATAATTTCCATCTTGTAATTAGACATGATAACGCTAAATTTGGTAATGTTTTGGAAGGGTATTTGTGCATAATTGTTGAGGATTATTAGAGTAAATTGAGATAAATATGTTAATTGTGCACTTAATTGTGATATTTATGTTTTCAGGAAGTTTATGGAGCTAATTGATCAAAAGAGAAAAGTTCAGGGACTAAATATGCAATTTTTGGAAAGATATAGAAATCCAGTCAAGCAACACGCGCTCAGCTCTGAACACGCCTATCCGGGAGGCTGAACACGCCCATAAACACGCCCATCAACACGACCATGAACACGCCCGTGTTGATGATTTTGCAATTTTTTATTTTATGCCCGTTGCCCTTTTTGTTCTACGCCCGTTGCCTTTAACCGCTTCAAACGCCCGTAATTCCAAGGGGCCACGCCCGTAATGATGCTCTGTCCGGAATCTTTTTTTTGTAAAAATTACTATTTTACCCCTGTTTTGGTTATCTATAAATATTGGGATTTTTACCATTATTTGAGGTTGGATTAGGTAGGATTAGGGTTGTATTAGGTTGGCTTGAGGATCGGATTATATTTCACATTGTTCTTAGATATTGAATATCATATTAGGTTTTTATTCAATTTCATATATTTTTGGTATAGACTTTGGGGAATTTTTCTATCACTTTGATTGAATAACTTTGATTAGATAATTCCCTAGATTGTTTTAGTGAATAAATGTTTCTAGTTAGGTTATGAAATCTCTCCTTGGTCTATGAGGTAGAGTTTTGTGACTTGATCAAGAGGATTTTGAGCTACTTCAATCATTCAAGCTTCAAGGAACAAGAAGAGGATTCAAGAAGAAAGTTGAGGTGTAGAGATCTTTCTGGATTCAATTGACAACCGGTTTTGGAATTATTTTTTTACCTTCTTCAAGTACTTTTGTTGATAATTCTTGTAATCTAGTTTACCAACCTAATAGGAACTCTCTTCTCCTACATTTCTTTAGGGTAGAAGTGGTTGGTTTCATGTTATACTTTCACTATGGGATTGATCTATTGTTAGTTGATTGTTATGATTTCATTAACTTGAATTGCAATTTCAATTATGGCCTTGATTTGATTGTTTATCTTGAGTTGAGCTCTAATTCGATCTTGTGGTTCGGGTTAACACTAATTGTTAAGCCGGACCTTGGATATACGATTAGTGCTAGGTTAGTTGGATTGTCTTCCTATTGATGTACCGGACCTTGGATGATTAGTAGGGATTTGATCTTACTAATATATTCGAGTTGTTCTTCACGTATGAATTTCTTTCAACGACACGTATTGAGGAAGTTCATCATTAGACTCGGATTTGGTGAAATTGTAATAGTTGAATCATGATACTTGATTTTGTTGTGAAGTGTATCCTCCACTCTCTCTAATGTGTTTAGTGAGTTCTTCAAATATTCAATATTCTCTCATCCATGATTTTACTTTACTTGCTTTTAATTTGCTTTCTAGGATGTAGAATTCAATCTTATCATTCTTGATATTGGTTGATTTACTTGTTGAATGATCCTTATTCACAAATCATATTCATAATTAGTTTGATTATATTTTCCACACTAGAATTTAATAGAAGTCTTAGGGAAAAACTATTTTTATAAATTTAAAATCCGAATATCACCTTATTTACTAAACTATTTCGATAGGTGCTCTACCTAATTGAGTTATTTTATTAAGTGACAAACCTATTTTAATCATAGAGATTCTTATTATTTTTAGTATTATTTATTCTATTATTTATATTATTTATATTAATATTATATGTAACTCAAAAAACACATCAAATTTTTGGCGCCATTGCCGGGGAAGCCTATTAATTTTCGTGATGTTTTTCCTCTAAGTTCGTTGTAATTTTTGGAAAAAATTTTCATCAAAAATTTTTGAAATCTATAACAAATTAATTTTGATATGATTTTTTTTATGATATCATTCTCAAGTAACTTTTATTTTTCATGTTTGATTCTTAGAATATCTTTTATCTCTTTGATAGATCTTGGATATTTGCTTGATCGATTTTATTTCATTTAGTTTAGATGATTCAATTTCATTTGTTTCTTATTTTTAGTTGAGTAGTTTAATTTTGATTCTTTGATTTTTCTTATTCTTACTTTAGTAGTTTTCTTTTGTTACTTTTTTTGTTTTTTGTTTCTCTTGCTTTCATATTGATTCATTTTCTTAGAATTTCTTTTGCTTAGATTATAGATTTTTGGATTTAGATCTTAGGTTAGATGATTTAGTAGCATGATTTTTAGGTTTAGTTAGTGTTTTGGTTAGTTTAGATCCCTTAGGTAAACTTTTACTTAGAGATTTTGGTTAGATATAGTTTAGATATTTTAGATTTAGGTTAACTTTAGTTGATCTAGATTTTATAGCTTAGTTAGTTTAGTGTTTTAGATTAGGTTAACTTTTGATTCTTTAGATCCTTATCCTTTAGAATAACTTAGATCTTAGGTTTAACGTCTTAGTTTGATCTTTAGTTTAGAATTTTTAGATCTAATTGTTTTTCTTACTTGCTAACTTGACATAGTTTGTTCTAATCCTTCTAACTTTTTCTAACTAATTCTTAGGTATGGTTAGTATAGGATCTAACTAGTTTTCTAACTTGACTCTTTCTTTGATTGATTCATATTTCATGTTCTTAGATGTATTTCCATGTTTTCGTCTCTTGATTTTTGATAGTTGTTATAGAAATTATCTTGATTTTTAGGTATTATGTTAGAGTAGTTTAGTATTACTTCTTTTCTTAATCTTAGTCTCATTTACTTGTCATTTACTTGTTTTGCATCTTCTTTAGTTGTTTTACATTTCTGTTTTTTTTTTTCTTTGCATGTTATTTAGTAGACTTGCATGAATTTGCATGATGTTTTGTTTTATGTTTTATGCTTACATGAATACGTTGCTCTTTGTTTTCTTTTACTTAGCTTATGATTTAGTTGTTTTGATAGTTTTGACAAATTGCATATTATTTTGTAGTAGTACAGTTTGCATAGCTTTTACTTAGGTATAGTTTGCATGGTGATTTAGGTAAATATTATTACATGGATTTCTCCTTAATTACCTTTTTGCATTCCAGTAGTTAGATTTAGGTTAATATGTTCTATATAGAATAGTACTGCATGATTTGATTTTTACTAGTAGGTAATTTTTGCATGTTTCTGCATGGCATATATATATGTATGTACTATAATTGCACCTTGTAGTTTTCAGTAGTTCATATATAATTATATATATGTACAGCTTTGTTGAATTGCAAAATTCTTCCAGATTTAGTCCTTGTTTGCTTGCTGAATTTTCTTTTGTTTGCAAAAATTTCGTCCAGTACTTCTTCTTGCATACACCTTATTAGATTAAGTTGATGTATATATAATGTATTTCAATTTCCAGTAGGTAGAATTTCGTTCTTTGTTTTCTTTGTTTTTGCATGTTATTGTAATTAATGATGTATAGATACATTAGTTGTATGTAATCTCGTTTCTTTTGTTTTTCAATTTTCCAGTAGCTTAATTAGTTACTTTTTGTATACTGTTTTTGAAAAAAAAAAATTTGGTAGTCCAGCAGCATTTTGTGTACCTCACTGCTGCTGAATTATTAAATCCAGAAGTTTATTGCATGTTTGGTTTTGTTCTGTTTTTGCATGAGCTGTAGGTAGCTTGTTAAAATTCTCATGGTAGTAGCTTATAGATTCATGCGTACAGTAGGATTTATGAATTGCATTTACTTTACTTTCCATGTCATAAGTTTGTATATTAGTTCATAAAGATTGCATTTAATCATTTTTCATAGTTAATAACATTTTGCATAATTAGTTTACTTTAGCTTAGTTTGTCTTTGCATTACAATAGTTTTTGTATGTTTTGTTTTTCACTTCATTTAGTTAGCTTAATGCATGATGTTTTCTGTTTGTACTACATTTTCCAGTAGATTAGTTCATGGTTGTATTGTACTTTCTTTTGCATGGTTGTGCATGAATTGTTTGTAGATGCATTAGTTTGTCTTCTTTGGTAGTTTAGTTTGCATTTAGTTTTCTAATAGTTCCATGGCAGTAGCTTTAGTGTTTAGAATGCATTTTAATTTCAATTTCGTATAGTACAGAGCTTTTTGCATGCCATTTTCCTTTGTGCATTTTAACTCTAGTGTACATGTGTTCTATTTTTTGTGTAAAAATTCCAGTGAGCTACCTTACTGCCACTGCTGTAATTTCTTTCTAGCAATTGCAGTATGCAAACTGCCTTGTTCCTTAGGTAAAATTCTAGTAGCTATATGGCTAATTCCTCTGTTTTTTACAAAATTCCAGTAGCTAACATATGTGCAACTCTCTCTGTTTTGTCAAAATTCCAGAACTGAAATTTTAACCCCCTGCTCTCTCCCCTGTTTTTGCACTACCCGAGAGCATGCATATTTTTCTTTTCATTTTATTTCTTCAAATTTTCGTTCAGATTCCTTTTGCATTCCATTTCTTTTCTATTTCTTTTCCTTTTCTATTCAATCTTGCATGCTTATCAAATCTTTTCATTTCTTCCTCCATTTTTATTTCCTTCAAACCTTTTTTCTTTCTTATACATTTCATTCCTTACTTATTTATCATTCTTTTATTCTTTCTTTCTTTTTCTTCTTTCTTTCATTCAATTAATTTAATTCATTTTCTTTTCCTTATTTTTTATTAGATTAGCATTATGTAATAATCTTATATTTTATATCCTTTTATCCTTACTAATCTCTCTTTTCTTGTTTTGTAGGTATTGAGATTTCCTTCTTTAATTTTTCTTGATTTTGTGTTTTCCTCTAGATCGTTTGTAGTAGGACATTTTTAATTTTGTAATTTCTTTCTTTCTTTGTTTTGTTCTATTCTATTTTTCTTGATTGTTTGTTGAAGGTAAAACAGGAATAAATAGGCTTCGCTACAAAACCTGAAAATGCAAGTGGGACAATTGTCCAGGAAATTTTCAGAACAAGCAAAAATGACTACTACCTAACAGCATCAAACAAAATTCTATTGAATAAATCGAAAGATGATGTTGTTAGGGAGGACAAAGCGAGCCTTATAAAAGTCTTGAAGAAGGAAGAAGCTCCTAAGAAAGGAACAATATAAGTTCCAAGCATGCCTGCTCGGAAACAAGATTTGTCTTTCTTCCCTTTCCTTTTACCGCTTTTATCGAGTCATACTTGATTTTTGGCGTTCAATATTTGTCTATATCGCTTTATTAGTGGCTGGATGTTCCAAGATAGGTTTTATTATCTTGTTTGTTATATTATTCCCGGATGTTCCGGATAGGGTTTATTTGTTTTATTTATTTACTTTTTAGTTGATTTTATTTGTTTTTACTCGGCATTTACTATTTGATTTATTTAGGATTTTTATGATTATCTTTCGTGTTCATATTTTACTTTCCCGTTTTGAATAAAATTTTCTTGTTTTTATTTTTCTAGTTTTTCACACTTATTCCCGTTTTGTATTTATAGTTTTCTCGTATTTATTTTTCAAATAAGTTGTGGGGTATTAGCTTTTACACTGAGGACAGTGCAATTTTCAAGTTATGGGGTAGGTGTGTGTGTTCGTTTATCTCAATTTACAAATTTTTCAAAAAATTGATTAAATTTTCAAATTTTTCAAAATGATTAGTTTACTTGAAAAGATTATTTTGTGAGCTTTGTTTAGAAATTTGATTTGCTTAGTCGATGATAGATATCGGTTGTTGATTGTTGAAAGTCTCGAGATTTGATTTAGTTCATTTTGTTGATACTTGATACGAACACGATTATAGGAAAATCCTGAAAAAACTCATTTTGACACAGCTATTTTTGGTTGGTTGTTCTGATTAGTGGACTACTTTTGGACATTTATTTGAATAGTATGAAGTCTTTTGGGAATGAAAATAACTTGCGTTTTCACTTGAAAATTCTTTGAGAGACTTGCCACATTTTTTATTATTTTTGTTGAAAAAAAAATTGAATAAAAGGTTGTTTTGCATGTATCCTTTGCTACTTGAGCACCACTTCTTATGGGAATTGAATGCCCGGTGCCCTAAGGTCCTCGGGATCTGGGAGTCATCGGAGTGGAACTCGTTACAAGGGTAGTTAAAGTTGATATTGTTAAGCAAACAATAAAAACCTTGAATAAAAGAGAATAAATTGAATAAAAATTTACTTTTGAATAAGTGGTTTGTTTCTTGAGATTTGATTGTGATTATGTCTCATTGTTGAAGTTTTCGATCGACCGAACCACTATTTGAGTAATTTGCTTCGGGAAGAAATTTGCTATTTGGATCACTAATTGAGATAGAACACACACTTCACTCAGGATGCTTTTATGATCATATCTTGTATTTAAGTTGAAAATGATTTGTTCAAATTGATTTTTCTTGACTTAAACATGAAAACACTTGATGAGGTATAAAAGTGAATCATTCCTTAAACACTTTGTTTATGAGATCTTTGAAAAGTAACCTAGTTAGTTTGAATTCTTTGAGAAAACATTTATGCACTTCTATTCAATGATTTGTTTGTTCAAATTCTTTCTTTGATTTGCTTGAGGACAAGCAAAGGTTAAGTTGTGGGGTATTATGATAACGCTAAATTTGGTAATGTTTTGGAAGGGTATTTGTGCATAATTGTTGAGGATTATTAGAGTAAATTGAGAAAAATATGTTAATTGTGCACTTAATTGTGATATTTATGTTTTCGGGAAGTTTATGGAGCTAATTGATCAAAAGAGCAAAGTTCGGGGACTAAATATGCAATTTCTGGAAAGATATAGAAATCCAGTCCAGCAACACGCGCTCAGCTCCGAACACGCCTATCCCAGAGAGGTGAACACGCCCATCCACACGGGCTCGGCCATCAACACGGCCGGATCAACACGCCCGTGTTGAAGATTTTGCAATTTTTTTATTTTACGCTCGTTGCCCCTTTTTGTTCTACGCTCGTTTTTACCTCGCCTCAAACGCCGCGTAATGCCAAGGGCCACGCCCGTAATGATGCTCTGTCCAGAATCTTTTTTTTGTAAAAATTACTATTTTACCCCCTGTTTTGGTTATCTATAAATATTGGGATTTTTACCATTATTTGAGGTTGGATTAGGTAGGATTAGGGTTGTATTAGGTTGGCTTGAGGATCAGATTATATTTCACATTGTTCTTAGATATTGAATATCATATTAGGTTTTTCTTCAATTTCATATATTTTTGGTATAGACTTTGGGGAATTTTTCTATCACTTTGATTGAATAACTTTGATTAGATAATTCCCTAGATTGTTTTAGTGAATAAATGTTTCTAGTTAGGTTATGAAATCTCTCCTTGGTCTATGAGGTAGAGTTTTGTGACTTGATCAAGAGGATTTTGAGCTACTTCAATCATTCAAGCTTCAAGGAACAAGAAGAGGATTCAAGAAGAAAGTTGAGGTGTAGAGATCTTTCCGGATTCAATTGACAACTGGTTTTGGAATTATTTTCTTACCTTCTTCAAGTACTTTTGTTGATAATTCTTGTAATCTAGTTTACCAACCTAATAGGAACTCTCTTCTCCTACATTTCTTTAGGGTAGAAGTGGTTGGTTTCATGTTATACTTTCACTATGGGATTGATCTATTGTTAGTTGATTGTTATGATTTCATTAACTTGAATTGCAATTTCAATTATGGCCTTGATTTGATTGTTTATCTTGAGTTGAGCTCTAATTCGATCTTGTGGTTCGGGTTAACACTAATTGTTAAGCCGGACCTTGGATATACGATTAGTGCTAGGTTAGTTGGATTGTCTTCCTATTGATGTACCGGACCTTGGATGATTAGTAGGGATTTGATCTTACTAATATATTCGAGTTGTTCTTCACGTATGAATTTCTTTCAACGACACGTATTGAGGAAGTTCATCATTAGACTCGGATTTGGTGAAATTGTAATAGTTGAATCATGATACTTGATTTTGTTGTGAAGTGTATCCTCCACTCTCTCTAATGTGTTTAGTGAGTTCTTCAAATATTCAATATTCTCTCATCCATGATTTTACTTTACTTGCTTTTAATTTGCTTTCTAGGATTTAGAATTCAATCTTATCATTCTTGATATTGGTTGATTTACTTGTTGAATGATCCTTATTCACAAATCATATTCATAATTAGTTTGATTATATTTTCCACACTAGAATTTAATAGAAGTCTTAGGGAAAAACGATTTTTATAAATTTAAAATCTGAATATCACCTTATTTACTAAACTATTTCGATAGGTGCTCTGCCTAATTGAGTTATTTTATTAAGTGACAAACCTATTTTAATCATAGAGATTCTTATTATTTTTAGTATTATTTATTCGATTATTTATATTATTTTTATTAATATTATATGTAACTCAAATAACACATCAAGACACCAACCTTAGGAACTCTTCTCTCTATATTTCTTTTAGGTAGAATTGGTTGGTATTATTCTACAATTACTTTGGGCAAATTATAGTTTTCATGGATGATTGTTGTAGTGTTATTAATTTGAATTGCAATTTCATTCATATATTTGAATCTGAATTTTATCTTGAGTATTGAGCTTTGATTTGAGGTTGTAGTTCCGGATTAACACTAATTGTTAGGCCGGAACTAGGACAACAATTAGTGCCAAGTTGATTCGATTAAATTTCCTATTGATGGACTGGATTTTCTTCTGAAGTTTACAATTTAAAAAAATAAAAACAAATTCCAAAGAAAAATTTTACCACTATGAATAATATTTTTCAAATAAAAGAGGATTTATTATTTTTGTTTTGGTATTTCTTCCTTAACTGAAATAAATTTCTTGATAATTTAAAATACATAGGTTTGAATCATATACATAATAATAATAATTCATATACAATATTATAATCCATTAATTATTGTAGTTGTAGGGGGGAAGTCAATGGAAATATGATCAAAGAACGAGTTACCAGTAATAAATAGGAGAATGCATTCAAGGATATTTAAGATGCATCCTTAGGGAAAGTAAATAAAAACTACATGTTTTAAAATCAAACATAATCCACAAAGGTTATATCAAAGTGAAATTTATCAAAACGTTTCATTCCCTTATTTCTTGAGTGCTCATACTCTCAACATATTCATTTGAAAGTTGTAGAAAAATAGAAATTACTCACTTCATTAGAAGGTTCTAGATGGAGTTGTTCAAGATGATGTGGTTTGAGCTTAACTTCTGCACAAGCTTTCATCTTCAAATTGATAGACAAACTAAGAGAGTGAATATACACTATTAGAGCTATACTTGAGACACTACGTAACTGTCAATCCAAGTGCTTATACAAAATTACTTGATGTCACTTAATTTTCATATAATCTCTAAAAGAGCGAGTCCATTTGAGACAACAAAGGGACAACAACCATTGACTCTCCACATGTTGGCCATCATCTATAAAGGTCCAAATCTCGTAACTTTCAAGTTTGTCAAGAGATGGCATGAAAAGATCAAATGGCACAAGCACACTAGGAGAAGGTCACAAGAAAATTGAAGAAGTGACCCAACAAGAAAAGGAGGAACTTTTTTTTTTTTTTCGATAAATGGTTGATTCATTAAAGGAAGGAATGTTGAAATACATCAAACAAGGGTCCCCCAAAAGTGAGGACACCTTCGAAACACAACAGGAAAACCGAAAAAACTAAGAAAAGAAAAAAAAAACTAAATGCAGGAAAGAGAAAGAAAAACACTAAGAAAGCAGCAAACAGCCATGGGGATTAGTATCCTCCCCTATCACACCACACTGCAGGGGGCATTGTAGTAACTTCAAGTGATCCACACATAAGCAGAGGGGTATCCGATAACGCTAAATTTGGTAATGTTTTGGAAGGGTATTTGTGCATAATTGTTGAGGATTATTAGAGTAAATTGAGATAAATATGTTAATTGTGCACTTAATTGTGATATTTCTATTTTCGGGAAGTTTGTGAAGCTAATTGATCAAAAGAGCAAAGTTCAGGGACTAAATATGCAATTTCCGAAAAGATATACAAATCCAGCCAGCAACACGCGCGCGCAACCGAACACGCCCAACAACACGGACTCGACCATTCATCAAACGGCCATGAACACGCCCGTGTTCATGATTTTGCAAATTTTTATTTTATGCTCGTTGCCCTTTTTGTTCTACGCCCGTCACCCTTAACCGCTTCACTACGCCCGTAGTGATGCTCTGTTCCAGATTCTTTGTAAAAATGACGATTTTACCCATGTTTCAGTTATCTATAAATATTAGGTTTTTACCATTATTTAGAGGTTGGATGAGGTTGGATGACGTTGGCTAGGAGGTTGGATTAATGTTGGATTAGGGTTAGATTAAAAGTTAGATTGGCTTGTATTTGGAAGGATTATGCTATCAAAGTGATTTTGTGATACTTGTTTTAGGGTTTTGAATTAGATCTATATTTTGCTATCTTCATATTTTGAGATCTCTTTCATAAGTTTTGGAGTTGAGAGATTATCTTGTGAGCCTTTGTGAGAAGTTGCCTCAACCATAAGGAATTTCCTTGAAGTCTTGCAAGAGAAGAACCAACTCCATCAACTTGAAGATTTGAAGAAGAATAAGAAGTTTGACAAAGAGGAGGTTGAAGAGGTTACTCTTCTTCTTTGATTTGTTATAATTTCCATCTTGTAATTAGACACCAACCCTAGGAACTCTTCTCTCTACATTTCTTATAGGTAGAATTGGTTGGTATTATTCTACAAATTACTTTGGGCAAATTATGGTTTTCATGGATGATTGTTGTAGTGTTATTAATTTGAATTGCAATTTCATTCATAGTTTTGTATCTGAATTTTATCTTGAGTATTGAGCTTTGAATTGAAGTTGTAGTTCCGGATTAACACTAATTGTTAGGCCGGACTAGGACAACAATTAGTGCCAAGTTGATTCGATTAGATTTCCTGTTGATGGACCGAACTAGGATGATTGATGGGAGATTTGATCTTGTCAACATTCAAGTGTTCTTAAATCAATGAGTTTCTTGCGACAATCCGTATGGAAAAAATTCTACTTTAGACTTGAATATTGGTGAGATTATGATAGTTAATTCATGATTAATCTTGCCCCTAGTAGTTTGTATCCTTCATTTCTCCTATTATTTCTTATGAGTTTCTACCTTCCATTACTTGTTTGATCTTCTACCTTGCTTTATTTTACTTTGCTTTCTAGATATAGAATTCAATCTTATCATTCTTGATAATGGTTGGTTTACTTGTTGAATGATCTTTATTCACAAATCATATTCATAATTAGTTCAATTATATTTTCCACACTAGAATTTAATAGAAGTCTTGGGAAATAACGATTTTTATAAATTTAAAATCCGAATACCACCTTATTTACTAAACTATTTCGATAGGTGCTCTGCCTAGTTGAGTTTATTTTATTAGTGACAATCCTATTTTAATCTTGAAGATTCCTATTATTTTTAGTATTATTTATTCGATTATTTATATTATTTTTATATACAATAAACCACACATCAGTATCCCATTTGGCCAAATTGTGAACACACATATTTCCCTCGCGGAGGACATGCTTCATTGTCCAGAGGCGGTGTTGATTCGGAAGATCCCTTCCTCTTTGGATATTCATTCTTGCTTTCCAGTCATACCACTCGGTGACATGATCACGTTGAAAGCATCGCCTTCCAATTCCACACTTTCCAGTTTCAAATCATTTGCATTCTTTAGGGCTTGGATAGCCGCTTCGGTCTCAACACAAAACGCATTTCGGAGTCAAAGCGGTTCACCCAAGCCCTCGGAATGTTCCCTTCATGGTTTTGCAAAATTACTCTAGTCACCGCTTTACCATCTCGAAAAGTTGCATCAAAATTCATTTTTAGATGTCCTTCTCTAGGTTTTTGCCATGCTATCGGGATACCTGGCCTACATCGCCCCTTCCTCTTATGCATCTTCTATTCACTGCCTTGCCAGTATTTTATGAAGGATCGGTTGATTGAAGATGAAATATCAGTCCAGTTCGGTAGGTTTTTGCCCTTGAGCACTTCATTTCTTTCCATCCATAATCTCTCCATCATTACTACTGACATCTTATGTTTAATGGAGGAAGTGGAGAAAAGGAGGCACTTGAAGTTTAATGAATGAGACTTAGTAATGATAAAGCTCCTTTCTCAACAAAGTCACATAAAGGTCTAGTAAGGCCCAGTAAGCAACCGTTCCCCACAAAAAATAATAATAATAATAATAATTGGGTAAGTTAATCTATCATCTGACATTACTCTTCATCATGTGTTCCACAAAGAAGTTTGACATTACTCTTCATCATGTGTTCCACAAAGTTAAGTTTTGAAACTATGAAAGCACCTTGTACACCAGGAATGTCGTACTTCTATGGGTGAATCCTCTGAGGTTCCCACTACGGTTGTACCTGCTTGTTCTCTCATCTTCTAATAAATGAAACTCTATCCTTTTTACCAAAAAAAAAATATCTTTTTCTTCTTTTTTTTTTTTTTTTTGTGTGTTGTTAGTATTTTAATTTTTCTACAAATTTTAAGTATTATCATTATTTTAATGTTGCTCCAGTTTCTTAAACCTCCACTACCATACCAGCAATTCATGAACGCGTTGCTTGAGGAATTGATTGTTCAACAGCGAATGGAATTATTAATATTATTAAATTCTTCTTTTCTTTCCTTTGCGTTTGCTTAGATTTTGACATGGTTTAATATGTTACAATCCATTCACCCAAAAAACCTATTAATGGAAAAACTGCTAAAAAATTTTATAATACTTAATATCAAAAGTTACACAGCTATATAACACAAAACTCTTCGTGAATCCACAATAGAGTTGGTTAAAAGAGTACCAACAATCTAAAAGGGTAAAAAAAAAAGACAATCTACTGCAAACACGGGTAAAAAGGATCAAGCAACCCTAAAATGCTAGGAAGGTTTTTAACTGTGATGTAGATTTTTCATTGACTGAAAGAGAGTTCACCATATGAACTAAGCCAATAGGCTTTTTATACTGCTACAGATTTGGTAGGGATTTCCACCATAACTATGCCGGTGTAAAATACAACAAAATGGGCAAAACCACAACAACAGCTGCATCATCTACTACTGAATAAATTATGCGCCAAAAGCACTCTACTTGGACTACCACCAAATACTTGGATCAAGAATAGAATTTTAACTGAATGAATTTTGAAAACTTACTCAACATCATACAGAGGAGGAGGAGGCTGCAACAATGCATCAGAAGCAGCATCACAATTTGATTCAAAATGCTTTTTTAAGCAATTGCATATGTAACTGTCTCAATCTCCTTGGGACGCCAAATCGTTTTCTGGGCACAAAGTAATCCTTCATTGTCTTTTGAATACGTCATCCGAATCTCCCAGTGCATTGACCTCAACATGCCTTCCAGTTCAGTAATAGCTTCAACATTGTCTCTAACGATCAGCTTTCCTTCAGGTCTTAAAATACGATCCACTTCCGCAACAAAGGCAAGATAGTTGCACCTTAAAATACCAAGAAGATGATAGACGCAAAATTAGTAATATGACAGGAGATGAGAGAAAGATAGTTACAGTTGCTTAAACCTTTTCTAAAGCATTTCTTTCTGCACTTAAAAACCATCTAATTATATTGTAAAACAGTTTTTTCAGATACATTTTTTATTTTTCTTTTTTCCTTCAATGAGGAAAAAGAAACTTAAACAACTTAATGGATTGTCGTCACTTACTTCCTTTTAATCTTAGAGAAGAGATGATCTGCATGGAGAAGATCATAAGTTCTTGGGTAAGTACTGAATGACTCACACCAGTCGTGATACATTCCAAATAATCCACGTTCGTAAATGACGGGTAACGTGTCTGGAGCATCAATAGCCACTATGTTCATGACCCACACATTCATTTCTTTCAAAGCAGCAGCAAATCTGCAGGAAAAGCACAAAACCATGACTAAAACCATAACAGACCAGGGAATTATTAAAAGATGCACCGACAAAAGCAGTAAAGATCACAAAGCACTAGAGAAGTTAAGATCATAAAATCCCCAACTCAAAATAGATGCTGGTTGTTGAAAGGCAGATATCAAAGTAAAAAATTATACCCTCCATAGACTGCTCGCATGTCCATGACATTCCTCACTGTGGACCAGTTTATTCCCAGTCCATTTACATAAGATTTTGTGACCACACGCTTCCAGTGTTCATAATCTACAGCAAAATCCTCGGGTTGGGGTTTTCCATAGACACCAACCTCTGAACTCTGTAACCAATAAGGTGGTTTTCCCAACCTCGCTGGCCACAATTCTGGCCATTGAGACCCACGCTCTGTTTCGCCCACTGGCACCTTGTGCAAGCATGCTTGTAAAGGTACATTCCTAAAAAAAACATTTTGTGTCATAATCGTAGTAATGAAGAATCCAAAAAGAAAGGAAACGAAAAAACTCTTTATTTGAAATTAGGTCAAAATTCCAGGCTTAGTTTTACTTTCAAGACCTTCAGGGAGCAGCTGAAGTTCCATTGTCTGTTTTCTTTTTTTTTTTTTTTTTTATTTACCTTCTTTTAGGTTATTTTTTCTGCCGGAAAAGATTAATTGGAATCTCAGACTCATAAACCCTCTCCCATCTTTTCAGCCTACCACAAATAAAAAATTAAAGGAAAAGAAAGATTACCAAGCTGCATTTGGATCATCAGATTCTGAGCAAACTGGAGGTTCATTAGCTGATCTTTGCTCGTAGCATTCATTAGTAGTGGGTTTTTGAAATACAGCTACACCTACTCCATTTACTTTATCCTTGTTAACTGTCACAGTCTCCCAGCACATTGATTTTGTTAGTTTCTTCATTTCTGCAGAGGCACAGCCAAGAAAATGCACAATAACTTAGAGCCAGTAACCAATAAAATGGAAGGACTATAGATTTTTTCAGTATCCAGAAAAGATATGTACCCTCCCAAATCTCAACATCTTCAGGAAGCTTTTGGTAGACTGGAGTAGCAGACCACACAAAATAACCTCCAGGACGGAGTAAACGGTTGAGCTCCAAGAGAAGTTTACCTCCTGCACATTGTACCCTTGCAATTTAAATTTATATTACCCAAGAGAAAGGAAAAAGGAAATTTCTTATACCCAAAATGCAGGGTCACTGAGAATCGTTGGGCATTGAATAAGCTTGCAGATGCCAGTGTTCAAATTTCATAGGTCAGAAAGCTACTATACCTTCAATATGCCATGGTACTCTACACCTTGCACAGTGGACTATATCAAAAACTCTCCCCGGATATGGAAGTCTCTTTGTACCCATCACTGCAGATATTGCAGGGATCCCCCTTTCAAGTGCAAACTGAACTTGTGCTTCATGTTCATCTTTAGGAGCAAGTGACATGGTCAGGACATCTCTATCGAAAAGATAGCCACCAAAACTGGCAACACCGCATCCAACATCTAGCACAACTCGTGAGCGTTTTCCCCATGCAATAGGAGGGGTAATCTGCAAACCATTATAAGCATGTCATTTAAAAAAAAAAAAAATCGTAAATTTGCATAGACTCTGGGGAGGAATGGAAGTCAGTTTCTTCCATGATTAATCATGAATACTTTAGTCCCCTAATAACATCATAAAGTAAAAAAACAATGCCAAAATGTACAATAAACAAGTTTACAATAGATCTATGATTGGCTTTACAATTATGCCTATCTTCCAGTTCACTGGAATTAGAAATCAAACATTGAGGATGGAAAAAGATCAGAAAAGTGCAAGAATGAAATACGTCAGGATGAATATTCACCTGCTGTATGAAATCTATGTAATGAAGAGCACCATGCTTGAACTGCGTCCCACCTCCAGGAAAAGTAAGGTATTCACCGCTAAATTTAACCCAGTTTTGATGACCCTTAACTTCAGCGAGCTTGGTATGGGGGACATTATGGTACCATATCTGCAAAGAAAAGGTGTCAAAAACCTCTTCTGTTTTTTTTTTTTTTTTAAATCTTTTTAAAGAATGAAATTATGGAAGGAGATAATGAAACTTATATCCTACCTTCTCCCTGCTAGTGGACCATGCAATAGGGCGCCGGTATCCTTCAGGCAGAACAACGAGGCATGTGGGAGGATTATCCGGGCAGTGCCTCTCCCTGTGCTCATAATGTTTAGTACTACGAAGATTTCTTATAGCTTCTATATTATCAAGACATGGAATGTAATCTGTCCCAGCTGTAACATTACAGACTTTCCAACTATATGTTTTTTGTTCCTCTGCTTCAGAAGATTGTTTATCCTTTTCATTCTTTGACAAAGTTGCCTGAGTTGAAAATGACCCATTTCCAGTTGTCGTTTCATTCAAAAGCTCTGATTGAGCTCCAGAAGGAAACACTTCATTTCCAGGCTGTTCTTTTGATTGAACATCTCCCTTATCCCCATCTTTTATTTCATCAGAATTTTCTTCTGATTTCTTCTCACCGTCATTGTCATTCTTTTCTACATTGCTATCATTAGTTTCCCCAGCTTCAGAATCCTTTTCTTCACTCTTTGATTCCTCCTCGTCATCCTTCTTCTCCTGCTCCTTTGAAGTTTCAGTCTTTGGCACTTCTTCTGAGTTAGGTTCACCTTCGTCTTTCTTCTCATCTTCCCCAGACTTCTCTGTTTGATTTTCCGCCTGGAGATTAGTGTTGTTCTCTTCCTTTGGGGGGTTCTCATTACTGTCCCCTTTTGTGGCATCGTCAGGTAAATCGCCAGAACCATCCTCAAACTGCTTTGATTTACCGTCATTATCATTTGAGTTAGTGTCACTACCAGTATCCTCTTTACTTCCGTTGCTGGCACTCTCAATACTATTATCATTCACATTGCTTTCACCAACTTGTGTCTTCTGATTCACATCGTTCTTGGCTTCAGGCTGCTGTGAAACGTCTGAATTTTGAACGGGGACCACAGATGACGATGTCATCATCCATACCCCAACCAAACAAAGGGCAACAAATACAACTATGGTCACAGTGGAACAATAATTAGAAGATGACTTTCTACCGTCAACTCTAGAATACTTCCCTAACGCCATGAGATTTACTCACTAAACTACTTGAAACACTCAGGATCAAAATTTGTAACCTGGAAAATGTGAGAAAATAATCACTCCGTCAAAATCCCGAACCAAACCAAAATTACAAAGCAAATAGTCATCAAATACTTAAACAACAGATCAGAATCCAGAGTATATTAAGACACCAAGAGGAACTGAAATGGGATTTTGTAGACCTAAACAAAGATCCAATCTTGAGCTAAGAACTAATCAATGTAGCGAAAATTCCGGGGAAAGAAAAAAGATTAGCATGAAGCTACAAAATAACCAAGAAGCAAAAGCAAAGAAACAACCATCTACAATAACAAATGAGCAATATTGCAACAACAGAAAAGTTCAGATCTGCAAACAATCTTAAAAAGTGTACAATAACTCAAATCTCACAGATTCCCCACACTGTCAAAGGAAAAGATTGTATTAACAAGAAACCCTTTCTGTAAGAAAAAGCATCAGATCTGCAAAAGGAAACTACAATACGGAAAACATAATTAAAAATTAGAGCGCAACAGAGTGCCCTCTCATTGAAGACCACAAAATTCCATTCCCAAAATAAAATAAAATAAACTAAACAGATCCCCATGAACAAAACTGATGTTTTCAGTCAATCTTGCAAATAAGAACTCGAAAGTACCTTCTATAATTCCTCTTGATGTTGAACTCTCACAGATCTGACGCAGAAATAGACAAGTCCAGCCTCATTGGCTCGTATTTCCGAGTCTGATAATCCAAAAAAGGCAGCAAGAATTCAGACAATGATGAACAGGCAAAATGGGATCTTCTTTCCCTATAAGAAAAAAAAACAGAAAGATTGAACAAGTACAGATGAATGTGAGGCTGGTGATGATATAGAGAGAGGGAGCGCTATAGAGACAATCAAAGATCTGAAAGATATTAATATATATTAAAAAAAAAAAAATTTATTTATTCACGGTCAAAAAGGGGGAAAAAAAAAAGAAATTTCATAAACATTAATTACAGCAATAATTGTTAATTGTTATTGATTGCTTCCATTGTACAACTACTTAAATTAAAAAATTTTATTACTAAACAATGAAAAGAGAGTCGGTGATTACAAATATAGGAAAATATACACTGAAAGGCCGTGAAATTCTGAACATAAGAAGATGAGCGATTTAATGCATGCCTTCACTTCCGCATTATATATATATAAGTCCATGAAAATTTAATGTCTGGAACTCGTCTTTTTAAAATATTTAAACGACAGATAATCAATCCTATAAATTTCTGTTCAGATTTTTTTTTTTTTGTAATAATATATTTCTTTCTGTTTAGATTGAGAGTAAATTAAAATTTTTGTAGTTATGATATAATTAGCAAACTTAATAATTCATATTTTAAATAAATAAAAAATAATCAAATGTTTAGAATTCTTTAAAAAGATAATAATAATTTTTATATATTTAATAGGTACTGCTTTTAAGAGACAAATAAAAATAAGATGTGTCTCATTCTAATTAATTAAAAAAGTTGATGTAGTTATTTTTCATTAAATGAATATTTATAATATTGTTTTAAATAAAAAATAATAATTGTACTAAAAATTTATTCAATTATTTAAAGTGATGAAAATTATATTTTGAATGTCTTTATAAATCTTTTAATAAAATTATAATGGAAGATAATTATATTTTATATATATATATATTAATTAAGGTAACATGTGTCTTAAGAGATCTTACATCATTTAATTAGACTTCTCATGTCAGTGTGGGATCTCTTATTGGGTTAAACCCAAGTTTGGCTTAATGTATTGATCAAATTACACACATGACTCATACTTCAAAACCATTGCACAAAATGGCTTCATCGCAGCCAAGATCTACTTCTTTAAATTGAAGTCGCATTCTGAGAATGCAACTTACTAAAAATAGAAATCGCATCTTCAAAATGTTACTTCACTTTTCCATTAATGGAAAGTTGCATTCCGAAAATGCAATTTCCGTATAAATTTCACAATAAGTGAAACGACGTCGTTTTATGTAAATGAAATGGTGTTGTTTGGGTTCGTTAGCAGATGTCACTTCAATATTAATTTAAACGACGTCGTTTTGTGAAATTACATTTTCAAAATGCAACTTCGTGTAAATTTCACAACTAAATGAAACGACGTCGTTTTGTACAATTAAAATGACGTCGTTTTGAACAAACAGACGCATCTTCTCCATTTCCCCTTTTTTTCTTTCCATCTCTCGCAACCGAATTTCTTTCTTTTTTTTCTTTCTTTCTTTCACCCATCATCTCCATGTCGTTTTTTCCATCTCTACATCAAGGTCTCAATTTTTCCGGGTAATAAGGTAAGTGTTTTAGTCTTTTTTTTTACGAGTACACGTTTTTTGAGAAATTTAGAGTGTAGTCAATATCTTAGTTGAATTGTCCTTATTTTGTAATATACATAAACCTTTAAAATTCAATAGTAAATCTAAACACAAACTCTAATAGGATAAATATTAATATAAAAATAATCTCTTATTAAAAAAATTATTTAAAGTAAAACTACTAAACCATATATATATGGAAGATTGTTAAATAATAAATTATTAAACAAACGAATCTTAATATGAATTTAATTCTTAAATTTTATTTTTTCCTTTAAAGATTTTAAATTAATATTAATACTTCATATTTTATATTTAAGATTCATTTAATATTATTATTATTTATAAATAGAAATTGAATAAAACATAAAGTGATTAAAAAAATTTCTAATAAATTTAAACAAATTCATATAAACTAAAATCAAATTACAATGTAAAATAACTATCCCGGAGTGTATCTACTTGTAGGCTTTCTAATCCTACGTAATCTATCTCTAAAAGAGACCATATCTTGTGTCACATCATCCATTACTCGAGAAGGTCCCTCATCTGCAACCTCTGTGTGAACAACATAATCTGCTTCAGTAACATGTTCATCAAAAGACTGTGTATCTCCCTCTAAAGTCTCATCAATATGTGAAAGCATTTGAGTTTGAGTCTGTATTGGCTCGTGAGGTTGTTCAATTGTTTGTGATGAGGGGCCTACCTCGGTTGAACCTCTCTCAACTGGACACCGTTTAGCTCCTCGTTTCACCCATTTCGCACCTCGACTTGGAATACGAGTCTTAGGACGACGAATGGGTCTAGGGACACCATCTTGTCCATCAAGGAGAGGAACATGTGTTAGACTTCTAGCACCCATAGGCCCTCCAATAGCGGTAAGCGCTCGAGTCAACGTGGATTTGATCTTTTCCAATGTTGCACGTAAAACTGGACTAGAAGCTCCAGAGGACTCATCAACATATCGAACACAAGTCTCTGCTGCATCAGTCTGCAAAATAAAATTAAAAACTAAAATTAAACCAAGTTAATACTAAACAAACAAAATATAATATATGATATAAAAAAAATTACCAATACAACTCCCCCAAAACCACTGATAGCGTATCCATCGACATGTGCGCGCCTATGGATCGGGTTACCAACTAATAGGCGGGTAATCCGTCGGTACTATGCAACATAATCAATAGAAGTATCCTCATACTCGGTAACATGTAGTCCAACGATAATCCTTTGTAATCGAGTGTTCCACTCCTCAATATAACTCTATGTCGGCTACGCCAATCTACATTTGCATTTCCTCTCATCCGAAGTCTATGCAATTGATCCAACGAAGGAGGAACCGAGAGTGGAATCGGTTGTATGAAACTGAATTGTCGCATAACTCTATCTCGGTCGATGCAACTCAACGATCTCCTAACAAATTAATGGGACAACTGCTCCCCAAAATTCACTGCCGACTAAGTATTGTGTGGCATCCTAGATACCAACTCAATCTGATATGGTCTCCAAATAAACTAAAAATAATAATAATAATATGTATCAACTAATAATAATTTTAAAAAGTAATAATTTATTATATGTATTAAATTATACCTTGTCGGGAGCCATCGAATCTAATTGATCTCGGTATGTAATTAAGACATGAGTCGCTAATCGAGTGAGATCGAATTTTGCATTCCATCGTGCTCCATATGGTGCCATATCGGGTAATTCATGCAAAACTTCAACATCAAATTGAGGACGTAAGATGGGAAGTCTCTCCCAAGCCCACAACAAAAAAAAAAAAAAAAAATTAAATAATTATTTATTTATTTTAATTAAAAAAACAATGAAAATATATACAAGATTATAAATATACCTGTAGAAGTACTAATGGACCACGTATCTCACGAGCTGATCCGCACGAAGCATTACACATGGCTCTGTAAAGATATGCCAATACACCGATACCCCAGCTAATTGGGACTGGTCTTTTTAAGTCCTCTAAAAATTGCAAATATCTAAGGTTGACTTTGCTTCCCGATCCATCACAAAACAGTAAGCCACCAATTAAAAGTAGGACTAGAGATCTTGCTTGTAACATACACTGCTCATCTGTTGGATTATTAGGAGCATCTAGCAAAACATGGTCCATAAGATATCTTTTCAGCATCCGGTTGCCATCAAATGCTTCTACGGGTAAATGTATACCTAATAATCTAACGCACTCTCTTTGCCAATAGTCCACTGAGTACACACATGGGGCTCCTATCAATGCATCGCCATCTATAAGAAAACCCCATAAAAGATCCACGTCTTGAAGAGTGATAGTAGCCTCTCTGGAGGTGAAGTGGAAGGTGTGGGTTTGTGGTCTCCATCTCTCTATCAATGCAGTAATTAAGCCCCAATCAAGAGTGTGGTGACCTACACGAGATACTCCTCTGAACCCAAGCATGTCAATATACTCCTTCACTCGAATAGATGAAGTATCATATAAGTGCCAAAATTTAGAATCCCATTGCCGTACTACTAAGCAAGTCTCCGACGTGTCATTATCACCAAGTTCCCAAATAATTTGACTTCCGTGATCAAATTGTCTCACTAACACACTAGAATCGAGAGGACCTGGATTAGCTGTCATCTGTTCATAATATACAATGATATAAGTCAATTTCACACTAAACTAAGACTATTTCAAAGCAAGTAAACTAGATCCAAAACCATACCTAAACCTTACACTAAACACACAAGAAGGCTAACATAAAGAAAAGACATGCCAAAAGAGATGAAAAGTAAAAGAGCCAACCCTTAATATCATCTACAATTCAACAATACATCACAACAATTCAAAAGCACAATAACCCTCAAAACTAATACATTCTTCAATTGTGAAATTAAAATAAAGACAAATTCAGTTTCGAATCTATTGGCAACATTCACAAATTTCAAGTGCAAACTTTGCTTCATTATAGTTCTTATTGCCTACTTAAAGCAAGCCAAATCCGAATGATATAATGGAAGAGAACTAGCTAGAAACTAAATGAAATGAGATAATTATAAAAGAGTAACTAGCTTAATGAGGTCCTTTTGTTGTTGTTCTTGTATTTAAAGTTTGGCTGACCTAAGAAATTTGCAAACATAATTGCTAAAAGATATACATAAAATATTAAAACCAAATAAAGTAGTAAAACAACAAAACAATCATTAAATATGAAGAAGAAACAACACACACATTATTATTATTTATTCATTTTCTGTGGTGTTTAAATATTGATATATATATATATATATACATACATATATATATATATATATATATATAAAAATAATAAAATATTAACATTTGGATGTGTCTCTTGAGGAGATGCAAATTTGCAATTACACGAGAAATATATATATATATATATATATATATATATATATATATATATATATCCTTTCTTTTGCAGATCAGCAGCAGGTAGCTAATTCCTGTATCATACAAAGTTTGAAGATTCATCAACAAAGTCAAAAACAAATCTTTCTCACATGTTTCATTTCCCAAAACATCAAGACTTTCACTTTTTTTTCGGGGAAAAAAAATATATATCCAACCAAGCCTTCAAGTTCATATATATATATATATATTTGCTACAAATAGTACATAAATTAGCAAAGAGAAAGATTTAAAGAAAAAAAAATTTGATCACTCAAATGAAAAATATGTTACCAAAACTAATACATTTCCAAAATTAAACAGCTAGAAGACTAATAATGTCGGATGACTATCAAATTTTTTTAACAAAATTTTCCAAATCTAGTTGATGTTCCTTTTAGAAAAATTTTCCAAATCAGTAGAACTGAAGAACCAAACCAAAGAACCAAAAAAATGTCTCCATGGACATACCATTCAAAACCCTTATTCAAAAATTTCCTTCATTTTCATTTTCTTCCAATCAATTAAAACTATTGAAAAACTGAAATACAAAAAAAAAAAAAAGAGTAAAACACTTACCTTGTTACTCGGGAAAATTGAGACCTTGATGTAGAGATGAAAAAAACGACATGGAGATGATTGGCGAAAGAAAGAAAGAAAAAAAAGAAAGAAATTCGATTGCAGAGATCGAAAGAAAAAAAGGGGGGGAATGGAGAAGATGAGTCTGTTTGTTCAAAACGACGATGTTTCATTTAGTTGTGAAATTTACACGACTTCACAAAACGACGTTGTTTAAATTAATATTGAAGTGACATATGCTAAACGACACCGTTTCATTTACATAAAACGACGTAGTTTCACTTATTGTGAAATTTATACATAAGTTGCATTTTTAGAATGCAACTTTCCATTAATGGAAAGGTGAAGTAGCATTTTGGAGATGTGACTTCTATTTTTAGTAAGTTACATTCTCGGAATGCGACTTCAGTTTATAGACGCAGATCTTGACTGCGATGAAGCCATTTTGTCCAGTGGTTTTGATGTATGGATCGGGTGTGTAATTTGACAAATAAATTGGGTCAAACTTGAGATAAACCCTCTTTTATTACATACTGTAAGATAAAACACCAATAAAAATAATACATATTAATTTAAGTCCAAAACAATGTCTGAATTGCATATGCTTGTTATATACTCTAACTTTCCAAAATAATTTATTATTTATTTCTATTTTTTGTGTTCTAAATAGCTTGTGAATATTTCATATAAAAGAATTTATTTAATGCTATTTATATATATCCTTTTTTAATCCACATCTCTTACATTTCTAATAATAATAATAAACTATTTGGATATAAATTTTTTTGGCGAAAACAATTTTGTTTTCTTCAATTTGACCATTTATTATTATTATTATTAAAGAATAAAATTAGAAGTATTAATTATATTGTAAGTATAAAATTTTTGAATTCAAATATGTAAAATTCATAAAGTTTGCATTTTTATCAAATTTTTAATATAAAAAATTACTCTTGAATACATCTTTAAATATTTTTTAAAAAATTATATTAGTTATTTTAATTTTTATATTGTATTTATTTAAATTTCAACCTTTTTTTTTAACAAAATCAAATATTGATAAAAAATGTTGGAATGTGAGGAATATTAGATTTTGAATTACATTAAGAAATCAATATTGACGGTATTGTGGTTTGTATTTCTTTTTTCCTTTTTTCATAAAAAACAATAATTAATCATACAAATTAATTTGTGATCTTACAACCATCACTTAAATAAGATTTTTGATAATAAAGAAATTATTAAGCTTTAAAATATCAAATGTGCAGCAAAATGATGAAGATGATATGAAGATCCAGCCATGCAAACCTTGTTCAAATCCTTGCTTCAATCCTACAAAACAAGTTCAAACATTCAACGATCGGATCAGTAGAAAAGATTTAAAAATAACAAGAAGAATAAGAAGTTTATGAACTTCTTATATACTTTTTGAAGACAAAATAAAGGGTTTTGAATTTATGAAGAGAAAACTCTAATTTGCATGTAGAACTTAAATGTAAACTAATTTGTATATAATACCCAAATTTTTTATATATTCCCAAAAGAAGATCCCTAAAATGATAAGTTCTTTCCCTTTTTATAAGAAAAATTCATTATCATTTAATGGAATAATGTCATGAGATTTGTACCACTTGTCAATTGAAGAGCATGCAGCCTTTAATTTTTAATCATTTGATTTGTTGTAGGTCTCACCATTGATTTCTCTTGATTCTTGACGAATTTTGATAAATGTTTTACTTCGAGTTCTTTGTTGCTTGCTCATCCTTCTAAGTAGTATAACATATGGTCTCTTTACACTTCGACTTCGAATTATGCACTTCGCTAAAGGTCTTTTTGGTCTTTTTCAAGTCCTTAATTACTGAATTTTCGATAATTAAGTGTATAAAATTGTCACGTGTCATCTTATATCTTCAATTTATTTTTAAAATAAAATATTTAAAATAAATTTTATCTTTTGAAAATATTTTCGAGAAAATTCTAATAAAAAGTTAACTTAATGTTATTAAATTTTTGTCTTAAATTTTCAAATTAAGCGTTATAAAATTTAAATAAATTAAAATTCTATCTCCCTTGTCTTTGGAAGTTTGATCCTTCATGTATTTTATTGTTTATTTTGTTCATCTTTTCTAAGTTATCTTAATCCTTTCAATCAATGTTGGTTGAGCAAGGAGGGAAAAATTGATCCATACATACGGTTAGTAATTTCGATCTCCATTTCTCATAATTTACAATCAATTGTTTCCGTTAAATCCACGCGGTAGCTAGCTGGTAAGGTTTTAAATTTGCGGTTGTGGTCAAACCAACCAAAATTAATTAAAAATTAAATAATCAAAAATATAGTGTATTCACCAAGTCGTTTCCCTAAGAAGTCTAAATCGTAATCAATAAATAAGAAATCAACAATAATAAAAAGGGGTTTTGTATTTACAAAATCATAAAATAGTAAATTAATTAAAATAAGAGAAAAACGAAAATATGAGATTGAGATTTTGAATCCAAGATCAATGTTTCGAATTGAATACTTCCTTGTTTGTTAATAAATTATTGGTTAACACACCAATTCCTTGATTGAATACTAAATGGAATCCCTAATTAGCATTTACATCATCTACTAAAAAACCCGTTAAGATTCGATTAAACAATAAAACGCATTCAATCAATCAATTCAAATTTAATCTAAAATCCATTATAAATCAAGACAATTCATGAATCCATAAAACTGTCTAAAATTAAAATCAATCATAAATAATAATTTTTCAACTCAATTTAATCAATAATCACCAAAAGAATTAAGTCATGTATTAACAATATTTAATCAATCAATTTAAACATTGAACCTAAGAACAATGAAATCAAAATTGAAAATTAGTATAAAACCCAATATTGATGTTGAACAATAAATTCAAATTTGCATCAAATTTATTTCTTGGACCGAAATAGGTTTTAGGCGGCAATCTTCTCTTCCATCGCTCTATTTTCTCTCTCTAGAATCTCCAAATTAAGAAAATTTGAATGAATGATGTGTTTTTTTTTCTAATCCCCATTTTCTCTAAAATATCTATTTCTTACCCTTCAATAAAAAAGTTCAAGAATGGGCTTTATACTTGGGCTTCACGCTTGAACTTTTAATTCTTGACATTCTTAACCCAAATTTTCTTGCTTTTTGGGTTAACTCGGGTATTATATTCATAATACTGAACAAGAATTTACACTCCACCCATACAAGTGGATAATCATACAAAAGGACCTATCTGTGAGTACCGATAACACGATTTTATATCATATTTTTATACATTAATTGTGTTTAATTCGAGTTAATTATGGAGTTAATTGGACTTAATTGAATGGAAATTTTCTTACAGTTTTCAATTTCGGAAGTTTCAAGGACCAAAATTGAAGAAATGAAGAAATCGGAGACTAAATTGCAATTTAAGAGTAACGCGTGCAACATCGTGCCACACATGCGAAGCACTATGCCACACAAGTGTCATGCAACAATGCGCGAGCACCGCGCCGCAACGCGCAAACACCGTGCCGCTATGACCTAGTAAATGTCCCACATTGGAAAATTTCTATTTTCCAGCCCAACTCACCCCTATAAATAGAGGCATCATGTGCAAGCTTTGACACACCGGAATCACTCGGAACAGGAGCGTTTCCGAGTTTCTAGCCAATAGGAATTTCGTGATAAGCTCCAATCTAGTTTTCAGTTTTCATTTCTCTTTCTTCTCGAGTGTAGGGTTGAGCCTCGACCATAAGGGATACCCTATAGTTTAGTTGAGAGGGAGTGATCTTTGAAGATCTTTAGAGCGAGATAAGGATCCGGAGTACAAGTCTCGCGAGAGTCCCGGAGGATTAAGCCACCCGGGTGGAAGCAAGTGAGAGCAACACGACAACTTTTTCTTTCCTTTTCTTTTCGTTCTTGTATTACTTTTCCTTTATATGTTATGATTCTGTGTCCAATGATTCTTTTTATTTAGATTGATTGATTAATGATTTATACATTTCCGGAAAGGATACGTTTTAATATACATTATGAATTGCTTATTGTTTTACGCTTTCGATTTGATTCTCGTATTGAGTTTATGCTATGAAACTTAGGTTGATGCATGATACTACAATAGTTAATTAAATTGACGGTTTGTTTAGGAGACCCGACCATAGGAGAATTTACAAATTGCCGGATTAGGTCTAATAACTTGCATCGACCATAATGAAGTTAGGAAGCCTAATAATCTCAAGTAAGTAATCAATGCAAATCTTAAGATTAACTTATTAAATTCACGACTTAATAATTAATCTACAAAGGTTTAGGATTACTTGCAACGACCCGTATTAAGGTAATCACTTTAGATAACTCGGGTATGATAGTAAAACGATTCGAATTCATAATTGCCTTAGATCCGTTTGCAAACTGAACTTTCAAATATTGTTCACCTTAATTAATCATACGTACATCATTAGAGATCTTAGTCAATTATTTTCCATTCTTGTCTTAAATATTCTTTAAACAACATATCTGAATCTAATAGACACATAAGACTAATTCCCCAAACCTTAAAGATTGTCATAATTGGTAGAAACTAACCAACCATCACCAACGTTCCCGAGGATACGATATTTATAAATTTAAAATCGTGGTACTCCCGTGTTACTATCTCGCATGCGATAGGTACTCTACTTTATTTGTGTTTGCTTATGTGACACTGTTTTGTGAGATTATTTGCTTTATATGATACTATATTTTACTAACTCAAAACACACACTAGATTTTTGGCGCCGTTGCCGGGGACGCTAAATTCATAATATTTTTGAAATTCCGCGCAAAATTTTAGAAATTTTATGATTTGGTAACGATAGTATTTATCAATTAAGTCGCAATTAGTGGAATTAGATCCTACTTTCTTGGTATAGGATTTCCTAAATTAAGTAATTAAGGCTATCCATGTTTTAGAAAATTCATTCTAAAATCATACTACGAAATTTTCTAGAAATTATCTAGAATATTATAAAAAAAAAATCCAAAAAAAAAAGAAAAAAAGAAACCCAAAAATATTTAATCTTCTATCTTATAACTTCTAACTATTTTTGCATCTTATCTATCTTTGTATTCTTTGTTTGTAGTTGTATGACTTGAGCCTCTTGGGCTGAACTCCGAGAAAGGCTTGACAATCCTGAAATCTTAATTCGCAGAGCTAGAGGTGAAAGGAGAAAACTAATCTTACTAGAAATGGCAGCTCAACCATCACCACCACCGATGGAAACTTACATCCAGCCGCAGAACATACCTATGTGCAGTGCTATAAGGTTACCCGAAGGAGATAGGTATGACTTGAAACCAGGAGTTCTCCAACTGGTAATCACAAGGTCACAATTCGGAGGATTACCATATGAGGACCCAATTAAACATTTATCCGAGTTCGCTGCGCTGTGTGATGCTTTTAAAGGGGATAGTCCTATTGAGTTGGTAATGCTGACCTTATTCCCATACACTCTAAGGGATAGAGCAAAGAAATGGTTACTCCGAGTCCCTACTGGTTCAATTACAACATGGGACCAACTGAGCAAGGCATTCTTAACCGAGTACTACCCAGCTGCTAGAATCTTGGAAATGAGGAAAGCAATATCAAGTTTCTCGCAAGGAGAGGATGAAACTGTTGTTAACGCTTGAGAAAGAATGAAGGAGCTATTAAGAGCATGCCCTCAACATGGATTTCGTAAACCACTCGTATTACAACAGTTCTACGGAGGAATGAACGAGCGGGGAAAGCAAATACTAGATGGGCTGAACCCTCAAGGAGGTTTTAATGGAATGAACGAGATAGATGCAACTAATGCATTGGAAAGGATGAGCAAAACAAATAAAAATTGGAGGACAAGTGTAAGGGCGAAACCTCGGAAACAACTAGCTAACATGACAAACTCCTCTTTGGACGAGCAAATTGAGAGTATAAAGGCTCAATTTAATAATCAATTGTCCGCTCTTCAAGGAAGAAACGTTCAAACGGTATATCAAGTCTGTGAGTTTTGTCAAGGACCGCATTTAGTGGTGATTGTTTTGGAAATGGAATTCTAACTATTCCGGAAGAAATAGAGTATGTGGATGCTGCTAATACAACACCTACGGGGAATTCTTATAACCCCAGTTGGAGGAATCATCCTGGGTTTAGTTGGAAGAATAATGTTGGAGCCATGAATTATCCAAGGAATTACCATAATGCTCCTTTCCCGCAATCACAACAATTGACATTACCACCTGCGAGAAATTTCAATCAACCTCAAGATCCAATGCAAGAAATGAGGGAGATGATGAAAGGAATAATGAACTCAAATAAGGAAATGATTAAATCGGGTAAAAAGATTCAGGAGATTAATGAACAAAGAATTAGAGAATCGGATGAGAGGATGAGACAGACGGATGAAAGGTTGAGGCAGACCGAGACCTTTGCCAGAAACACACAAACCTCTCTACAAACTCTAGAAAGACAAATGGAGCAGCTGACAAATCAGATTTCAGGAAGAGCTCATGGTGCATTATCGAGCAATACTAAGAACAACCCAATAAGAGAATGCAAGACTTTAACTATGAGATCCGGTAAAATTCTAGACCCTCCTATTCCAAAAATTACTAACCCTACTATTTTTGTGCAGGAAGAAGGAGAGAGTTCCAAGGACTCAACGCCAACGGAAGTCGAAAAAGAGAAACTAGCCGAGGAACAAAAGATACCCACACAGGAGTATCGACCGAAGGCCCCATATCCTTAGAGATTGTAGCAAAATAAAGAGAAGGAACAATTTGAGAAGTTTCTACAAATTTTTAGTTAAATTCATGTTAATTTACCTTTGCTTGATGTTGTTTCTGAAATGCCTAAGTATGCTAAGTTTTTAAAAGAAATTGTTAGTAATAAGAGAAAGCTAGACATAGATAAAGTTGTTTTAAATGAATGTGTTTTTGCTATTCTTTTAAACAAATTGCCTTCAAAACAAAAAAGATCCCGGCGCGTTTTACTTTACCATGCACTATAGGAAATATTACTAACATAAATGCTTTAGCCGATTTAGGAGCTAGTATTAATTTAATGCCATCTAGTCTATTTGATAAACTAGGATTGCATAGTCTGAAGGGAAACAGAATGTGTGTACAACTTGCCGATAGATCACCAAAATCCCTAGGGGAATTGTAGAGGACATACTTGTTAAAGTAGATAAATTTGTCTTCCCCTGCTGATTTTGTTGTGATGGATATGAGTGGTGAAAGTAGTATACCATTAATTCTAGGTAGACCTTTTCTAGCTACCTCTAAGGCATTGATAGATGTAAGCAGTGGTCGGATAAGATTGAGGGTGAACAACGAAGATATTACTTTAAATTTGAAATCTACTCTTAGACACCTTGCACATTTAGACGATATCCCCTTTTTTTGTGGATATTATTGATCATTATGTATAAAGAAAGAAGGTCGTTAAGGTCTTTGATGGGATTGCATATATGTACATATATTTTGTATTAAGCATATTTAAAAGTGTAATGACATAAATACTCTTGAATTATTATTATTTTATTATTATTATTATTTTTAAAACTTAATGGTTGTTTTAATAGATTTTTGGATGGAAATACCAATCTCACAATATTTACATAATATAGGGACTAATTCCACCAAAAAATTAATTTAGTGACCAATTTCACCAAAGATCTATAGGTCGGTGACTATTTTTGCCAATTTTTCAATAGATTTTACTCAATTTTTTCGTATATTAAAATAGAGTTATAACATAAATATCTTTGAAGTTTTTTTTTCTTCTTTTTTGAACTTAGTACATGTTTTAATAGATTTTTAGACGAAAAAATCAATCTTACAATATTTACTTAATATAGAGATCAAGTTAAAAAAAAAAATTAATTTAGGGACTAATTTCATCAAACATCCATAGTTTGGAGGAGATTATTTTTGCCAAAAAAGCCTATATAACTCTATTATTCTTCATGAATATGGAGCATTATAAAACTAATTATAGGAGTTTATGAAAACTCAAAAGACAATAGTATAAATAGATATACAAATACAATGGAAGTTAATAAATTATAACACTTTGTTTAGTATTTTTTTAATGATTGCAAATTAGGTTCATATATTCTCTTAAATCATAATTTTTAATAACTATATTTTTCAACAAAATGTTCAAAAATATATTCTTTGTCACAATCAACTAAATAATTAAGAATATTTTATGAAATATGATGTTATTTTTCTATGAAATTAAAATTATTAATATTTTCTTAATATAAAATAAAAAATTTAGTATTAATATATATAAATTGCTATCCATGTTGTAAAATTACTATAATTATAACATAATAAGACAAGAACAAAATGAATCAAAATTACTTGTATATTACTTATTGTTATGTTAACATACAAAATTACCCTCTATTTATAGGGATAACATATATGTAACATATATACACATATACATACAAATATGAATGTATACATATCTTTCCATTATTTATATGAAGATAGTGGAGGTAGTGGAAGTAGTGGAAGTTGGGACATACAAATATTCATAAAACTCCCCCTTTTTTGGATGTCCATTGTACAAGGAATATGCCTCATTAAAACCTTACTAGAGAAAAACCCAGTGGGAAAAAACCCTAGTGAAGGAAAAAGAGAACATCGTTCCTTGTACACTCCCCCGATCATTTCATAATATCTTTCAGCCGATGCATTCCAATATTACGAACCAATCTTTCAAATATTGAAGTCGATAATGCATTTGTGAACAAGTCTGCCAAATTGTTACTTGAACGGATCTGTTGTACATCAATATCACCATTTTTCTGAAGATCATGCGTGAAGAAGAATTTTGGTGAAATATGCTTTGTACGATCTTGTTTGATATACCCCTCCTGTAATTGAGCTATACATGCAGTGTTATCTTCATAAATTATTGTCGGAGATTCTTTGCCTGAAGATAAACCACATGTCTCTCGGATGTGTTGAGACATGGATCTTAACCACACACATTCACGACTTGCTATAATCTCTGCATGATTTGAAGATGTAGCAGCTAGTGTCTGTTTTGTAGAACGCCATGAAATAGCAGTTCCTCCACATGTAAAAACATAGCCTGTTTGAGATTTTGCTTTATGTGGATCGGATAAGTAACCATCATCAGCATAACCAACAAGTTGTGGTTTAGTACTATTGACATATAATAATCCCATATCAATTGTACCTTTGAGGTATCGAAAGACATGTTTAATTCCATTCCAATGTCTTCTAGTTGGACATGAACTAAACCTTGCTAATAAATTAACAACAAAAGCTATATCAGGTCTTGTATTGTTAGCAAGATACATTAGTGCACCTATTGCACTAAGATATGGTACTTCAGGACCAAGAACTTCTTCATTATCCTCACAAGGTCGAAAAATGTCCTTTTTCACATCAAGTGATCGAACAACCATTGGGGTACTCAATGGATGTGCTTTGTCCATGTAAAATGTTTTAAGGACTTTTTCAGTATAATTTGATTGATGAGCAAAAATTCCACTTTCATCTTTCAAGTGCTCAATCTGCAAGCCGAGACAAAATTTTGTTTTTCCGAGATCTTTCATCTCAAATTCTTTCTTCAAAGAATCCACTGCTTTTAAAATTTCTTCAGGAGTTCCAATAATATTTAAATCATCAACTTAGACAACAATTATAGCAAATCCTAAATTTTCCTTTTTAATAAATACACATGGACAAATTTGGTTATTTTGATAACCTTCTTTCAATAAATATTCACTAAGACGATTGTACCACATTCTTCCAGACTGTTTTAAACCATACAAAGATCTTTGTAATTTTATTGAATATAACTCTCGAGAATTTGATTTATATGCTTTAGGCATTCTAAATCCTTCAGGGATTTTCATATAGATATCAATATCAAGTGAGCCATATAAATAGGCTGTAACTACATCCATAAGACGCATATCAAGTTTCTCATTAGCTGCCACACTAAGGAGATAACGAAAAGTAATTGCATCCACCACAGGAGAATAAGTGACCTCATAATCAATTCCCGGTCTTTGAGAAAAACCTTGTGCAACAAGGCGTGCTTTATATCTCACAATTTCATTTTTCTCATTTATTTTCCGCACAAATACCCATTTATACCCTACAGGTTTGACATCTTCGGTGTGTCCGGATTATGGGTCCAAAAACTTCACGTTTTGCAAGTGAGTTTAATTCTTCTTGAATTGCATCTTTCCATTTCAACCAATCACTTCTAAGTCTACATTCATCAACAGATGTAGGCTCATTATAATCATTTTCAGCTTCTTCAGGTATCCGAACTTCTTCTGGATTTCTTTCATTTATTATGTCTCTTGATTCTTCTAGAGTATCAATCTGGGGTTCATTATTAACATTTGCTCCCTTCCTTTTACGAGGATTTTTATCTTTTGAACCAATTGGTCTACCACGTTTCGACGTGCTATACACTCATTTGCTATTTCATTTACAGATTGTCCTATTGGGACTTCAATCCGTATAGGAGCATTTTCAGCCGGTATATGTGACTTAGTCACTCTCTTTAGGTCGGTAAATGCATCTGGCAGTTGATTTGCTATACTTTGCAAGTGTACTATCTTTTGAACTTCGAGTTCACATTGATTTGTACGAGTATAAAGATGTTGCAAAGTATTCCTTGTAATATTTTTACTAGGCGTTTTTTTCTTTTTCCCCCTAATCCCGGGAACATTGATTCATCAAAATGACAATCGGCAAATCGTTCCGAAAAAGATCTCCCATCATAGGTTCAAGATATTTTATAATAGAAGGAGAATCAAAACCAACATATATTCCCAATCTTCTTTGAGGTCCCATTTTTGTGCGTTGTGGTGCAGCTATAGGAACATATACAACACATCCAAAAATTCTAAAATGGGAAATATTTGGCTCCCGACCATAAGCCAATTGTGATGGGGAATATTTATGATAACTTGTTGGTCTAACACGTACAAGTGCTGCTGCATGCAAAATTGCATGTCCCCAAGCTGAAACAGGTAGTTTAGTTCTCATAGTATAGGTCTAGCTATCAATTGAAGTCTTTTAATAAATGACTCAGCTAACCCATTTTGTGTATGAACATGAGCTACAGGATGTTCAAAACTTATACCAATTGACTGACAATAATCATTGAAAGCCCGAGATGAAAATTCACCAAAGATTATCCGGACGTATTGATTTAATTGTCTAATCTGGAAATTGTGCTCGTAGTCTAATAATTTGAGCAAGTAATCTCGCAAACGCCAAGTTCCGAGTTGATAATAAACTTACATGAGACCATCTACTAGATGCGTCTATTAGAACCATAAAATATCGAAATGGTCCACATGAAGGGTGGATTGGTCCACATATATCACCCTAAATTCTTTCTAAAAATGTTGGAGATTCAATTCCAACTTTAACTGGTGATGACTTAATAATCAATTTTCCTTGAGAGCAAGTAGCACAAGAAAATTCTTTTGATTGAAAAATCTTAAGGTTTTTCAATGAGTGCCCATGCGAATTTTCAATAATTTTTCGCATCATACTTGAACCAGGATGGCCTAACCGATCATGCCAAATAGTAAACGTTTTTGAATCAATAAACTCTGGTTTATTGAATGTATTTCAATTTCATTTATTCTTGTGTAGTACAAGCCAGAAGAAAACATATTTAATTTTTCCAATATGATTTTCTTACCCGAAACAATGCTTGTAATATGAAGGTATTCATCATTTCCTTCATTTATAGTCTCCACATGATATCCGTTAAGACGAATATCTTTAAAACTTAACAAATTTCTTTGAGACTTTGATGAGAATAAAGCATTGTTTATATTTAACTTTGTTTCATTGGGTAACATTAGAATTGCTCTCCCGGAGCCTTCAACTATTCTTGTACTACCCGAAATTGTAGTGACATATGCATAACTCATCTTTAGTGCAATGAAATATTTTTTATTTTTAAGAATAGTATGAGTAGTTGCACTATCAGCAAGACATATATCTTCATCCATATTCTTCAAAAAATGTAAAAATAAAAAATAATTTTTCGCATCATACTTGAACCAGGATGGCCTAACCGATCATGCCAAATAGTAAACGTTTTTGAATCAATAAACTTCTGGTTTATTGAATGTATTTCAATTTCATTTATTCTTGTGTAGTACACGCCAGAAGAAAACATATTTAATTTTTCCAATATGATTTTCTTCTCCGAAACAATGCTTGTAATATGAAGGTATTCATCATTTCCTTCATTTATAGTCTCCACATGATATCCGTTAAGACGAATATCTTTAAAACTTAACAAATTTCTTTGAGACTTTGATGAGAATAAAGCATTGTTTATATTTAACTTTGTTTCATTGGGTAACATTAGAATTGCTCTCCCGGAGCCTTCAACTATTCTTGTACTACCCGAAATTGTAGTGACATATGCATAACTCATCTTTAGTGCAATGAAATATTTTTTATTTTTAAGAATAGTATGAGTAGTTACACTATCAGCAAGACATATATCTTCATCCATATTCTTCAAAAAATGTAAAAATAATAAATATTATAATTAAAGAATAAGAAGATAAATGAAAACATAAGGAATAATAATAATAATAACAATAGCAAAATGATAAAATGATAAGTGAACTCGCATATAAAATGTGAAATTTAATAAATGAACAAAAGTACAACTCATGAAAATAACAACAATTATTCTTGAAAACGAAAGAACAATACTTGAAAATTAAATTACAAGTCCCGAAAACTAAACAACAATTATTCTTGAAATTTAAACAACAATACTTGAAAAACAAATCATACTAGGCCAAACCGATTTATGTATTCTCCGTCACTCAAAATATCATTATTTTATTGCGGATTGGCAAAAAAATCGACACATCTAAGTGTGTAGTATCGATAGGATTATTGTCAAGATCATCAAAGAAACTTGCAAAATTTGTTTCTACACCTTTTCCTTTGTCTTTCACTGAAGCTTGATAAAGATCAATAAGGTGTTTTGGCAGTACGACAAGTTCTTGCCCAATGTCCTTTTCATCCCGCAAAACGAAAACATGAAGTTTCATAATTTTTAATAATTTTTTTATGTCCACTTGTGTCTTCTTGTTTGTCCTCTTTATTATTCCATTTTTGGTGGAAAGTAGACACATATTTATTATTACGACCACGTCCACGGCCTCGACCGTAACCACGGCCTCGTCCTCTTTCATTATTATTCATCATAGTCACATTCACTTCGGGGAATGGAACAGAGCCAGTGGGACGAGTTTCATGATTTTTTAACAATAACTCGTTATTTTGTTCAGCCACAAGAAGGCATGAGATTAACTGTGAGTATTTTGTAAAACCTTTTTCTCGATATTGCTGCTGCAGGAGCACATTCGATGCATGAAAAGTAGAGAAAGTTTTCTCTAACATATCATTGTCATTTACATTTTCTCCATATAATTTTAGTTTAGAACTTATACGGAACATAGAGGAGTTATACTCACTAACGGATTTAAAATCTTGCAAACGCAAATGCAACCATTCATAACGAGCCTTTGGAAGAATAACAGTTTTTTGGTGGTCATACCTTTCCTTTAGATTTTTTCAAAGAACAAGTGGATCTTTTACGGTTAGGTATTCGGACTTTAGTCCTTCATGAAGATGGCGACGAAGGAATATCATCGCCTTAGCGCGATTTTGCATTGATGCAATATTTCCTTCTGTTATGGTGTCTCCAAGACCCATAGCATCAAGATGAATTTTAGCATCTAGTATCCATGACAAATAGTTCTTTCCGGAAATATCAAGAGCAACAAATTCGAGTTTTGAGAGATTCGACATGATAAAGAATAACGTACCTTGATAGAAAATATCACAAAACAATTCTCTCCCGAAGAGCAAACTCGTGTTGATAACGTGTTGTAAAATTACTATAATTATAACATAATAAGACAAGAACAAAATGAATCAAAATTACTTATATATTACTTATTGTTATGTTAACATACAAAATTACCCTCTATTTATAGGGATAACATATATGTAACATATATACACATATACATACAAATATTAATGTATACATATCTTTCCATTATTTATATGAAGATAGCGGAGGTATCTTTCCATTATTTATATGAAGATAGTGTAGGTAGTGGAAGTAGTGAAAGTTTTAAAGCTATGTACATTAGATGTTATGAAGATAGTGGAGATAGTGGAAGTAATGAAAGTAAGGACATACAAATATTCATAAAAGTCCAATTTTATTACTACTATATTATAGATAATTTACTAGAACATCTCACACTTATTAATACTAACGAAAATCTACTGGTACATGACTTTTTGTAAGATTAAAAAAAAGAAAAAAGAAAAAAAGACAGCTACAATACTAAAAGAAAATTATTTTATGGTTTTAAAGATATTCATTTTTTTTAATTCTCAAAAAAAAAAATATTCATTTTTATTTTTTTCAAAATAAATTCTAATTAATTTGGTATCAAAACTTTAAAATTTTAGTATATTTAGTTCCAAACATTTTCTAAATAATTTATATTTTAATAATTTTTTTTTTTGGGCAAAAAAGAATTAAGCAAAATAATAAATGTCGAAAAATTATTTTATTTATATATTTACTTAGATTTTTTTTAATAAAAAAAAATCTAATTTATATGGGAAACAAAAAGAAAAAGAAAAAAGTTAACATCAAATATATAAAAACTTTAAATATGGGGGACTAATAAATTAACCCATCTGTTTATAGAATATTTTAGAATATATAGAAACAAATGAGTAACACGTCATTTTTCCAAAAATAAACTGACAGCACCCAATTAGCTTCTGCCATATCACTATTGAAATGAAATAAACTGAACTAATCCCAATTTCCTCGTTGGCTCACTGACCGATCCTATAAAATATCATATTTCCCCCATTTCACCCTTGCAAAAAAACCCTCTGAATCTGAAAATTATTAGCAACTCTAACCATGGTGAGAAGGGGTTTTCCAGGGTTTCTGGCGATTTCATTGTGTATCTTGTTTGTGATTGCTGTATCTTCTGTTGGAGCAGACGAGGAGGCAGGGAAGGAGCATGTCTTGACTTTGGACCATTCCAATTTCACTGACACTGTGGCTAAACACAAATTCATCGTCGTTGAATTCTATGCTCCATGGTATTCATTTCAATTGATTTTTTTTAAGCAATTATTTTATGTTCTTGATTACATTGATTTACTTATGCAGTTTTTATTTTATTTTTTTTTTCCACTAGTTTTTGGGATTTATGTGTAAATTTTGACAAGATCTACAAATATATTAACCTAAATTTTATGATTTACGTTTCTTTCTGCAGTTTATTGTCTTGCATGTCGTTTTGCAAGTAGTTCTTGTTCTGTCTAACTTTGAATTCCCTATCAAGCATCAAATAGATTTATATGTATCTAGTGTTTCGTTTTTGTGAGTGTGTTTTTATTTTATTTTATTTTTTATAAGTTGTTATTTGAAGTTTCTGGAATTAATTTATGAATTTTGGAAATAAATATTGAATGGTCCGTTCTCTTTGCTAAACATCCGAAACTAATGTATCTAGAATTGTATTTGCATTGAACCCTTCATGTGGTTTTGTTTTTGTTTTATTTAATTTTTATATAGATCAGACATTGAATTCTACTTTTGTTTTAATAGGTGTGGGCATTGTCAGAGACTTGCACCGGAGGTAATCAAATTCATTGTTTAATTGAAGTAGAAATGAACGGAGAAAAAAAAGTAGCATTTAGAAGATTAGAATGCCTATGTTAAAGTTCTAATACTGTTTTCATTTTCTTTGTACCTTAGTATGAAAAAGCTGCTTCTGTTTTGAGTGGCCATGAACCTTCCATCACTTTGGCTAAATTCGATGCAAATGTGAATGAAAATAGAGAACTGGCAACAAAATATGAGGTTCGCGGATTTCCCACTATTAAGATCCTGAGAAATGGAGGAGAAACTGTGCAAGATTATAATGGACCACGTGATGCTGATGGCATTGTTGCGTACTTGAAGAGACAAGCTGGGCCTGCATCTGCTGAAATAAAGTCTAAAGAAGATGCTAGCAAATCCATTGACGATAAGAAGATCTTTATTGTTAGTGGTTTTGTTTCCTGTTTTTCCTTTTTTTTTTTTTTTTTTTTTTAATATTAAAGTTAGTCATATGGAACTGAGAGACTTGTGCTGCTTTTAGGTTGGACTCTTTACAGAATTCTCCGGGAAGGAATATGAAAATTTCATTACTCTGGCTGAAAAGCTACGATCTGAATATGATTTTGGTCACACTGTAGATGCCAAATTCCTTCCTCGGGGTGAAACAGTGAAGAAGCCAACTCTTCGCTTGCTTAAGCCATTCGATGAACTAATTGTCGATTTTGAGGCAAGGATTGCTCTGTTCTTATCCTCCCTCCTTCCCCTACTTTGGAGGAAAAAAAAAAAAAAAGCAAAGATTAATCCTGTTTGTTGTCTTCCATTGAAAATTTCTATTTGATGTTTTCACAGGACTTTCAAGTTGATGCAATGGAGAAGTTCATTTCAGAAGCTAGTATTCCTATTATGACTATTTTTAACAAAGATCCAAGCAACTATGAATATGTCAACAAATTCTTTGACAGCTCTAATGATAAGGTCCTTAGCTATTTTTTTGGCTTTTCATATAACAAAATATGTGATTGGCACTGATGCATCAATGATATTGTGCCCTCGTATGTGTGTGTATATATATTTATAATACTTTCATGTCATGGAATGTATGTCAAAATATCTATTTTCACTTCTTAGTCCTTAGTAATCTATTTTGCACACAACTAGGTCATGATGTTTGGCTGATTTCATTTCCGTCTTTCTTTCCTCTTCAATCAATGTTGTGAGACTAATCTTGCACAATTCTTGAATTAATTGGAAATGAGCAGGCAATGCTGTTCCTGAACTTTACCTCTGACCTTGATGCGTTTTCTCCAAAATACAATGATGTGGCAAAGGTCTACAAGGGGAAAGGTGTAAGCTTTTTGATTGGCGATGTTGAGGCTAGTCAAAATGCCTTTCAGGTTGATGCCAGTTTGATAATAGTTTGTGTGTTTCAGTTTTCATTTCTTGATGAGTTATCTTGAGAAGTTTCACTCCTTCAATTTCAGTATTTTGGAGTCAAGGAAGACCAAGTTCCTATAATCATCATACAGACCAATGATGGGAAAAAATATATTAAGGCACACTTGGAACCTGACCACATTGCTTCTTGGCTGAAGGATTTCAAGGTCGTTATTTTGGTTTATGTAACTTCCTAGGAGTATCTTTCTACTATACTTTTTATCTTTATTTTGATCTATTCTTTCCGATGATTGGGATTCACAAATAATTTTTTCCCCTTTAAATCTAAGCATTTATTTTCTTGCTATTTATTGCAGGATGGGAAACTGGAACCATTCATCAAGTCAGAGCCTATCCCTGAAGTTAACAGTGAACCTGTCAAAGTAGTTGTTGCAAACAGCCTGCAGGATATGGTTTTGAACTCTGGAAAGAATGGTGTGTTAACAATACCTTGGCTTTTTCTATATCTTGTTCCCTTAGCTAAGTTTATGCACAACAAAAGATCTCCAATGTCAAATTTAGACAGTTCAATGGTAATATCTTATGGCATTTGGTTCTTTTCAAGATGTTAATATTCCGTTGTTAACCACTAAGATAAAATATCAATCTCTAATCATAAAACTACCGTGATATAGGCTTCAAAGTATACTTTTTTTTTTTTTTTCTAATCATTCCTTTAAAAAAAATTTTTCTATGAAATGTTATGTTATGAATCATTTGATATATTTGTTCAGTGTACTCATAACCGCTGCATTTCTTTCCTAATTTCTCCCTGCACTTTTCTTTTGATTCCACTTCAAAAACGTTGACTATACTTCACATGCTTTCAGTGAATTAAATTGCCAATGCATGTTATTCTAAAGTTATTATTTTTTTTTTTTTTTTATTTTTTTTGTTTATTATATGTAATGCTTAAATATGTCCTCGCTCTCATGCAGTTTTGCTTGAGTTTTATGCACCTTGGTGTGGACACTGCCAGAAACTAGCTCCAATCTTGGATGAAGTTGCCACCTCATTTGAAAATGACCATGATGTCATGATAGCAAAAATGGTATTAATTCCCTTGTCCTACATGATACTGCAGACCTTTTGAGAGTAGCTTGCTTTTACTTTTCTTATAATATTCATGAAGAAAAGTTACCAATGCATAAGTAATGTTCAAAAGGGTAAATCACTCTTGTGATTAATACTTCTGTGAGAGGCTATAATTTGCACCTAGTGATTCAAGGCTACTATGCTTTATCTAATGTCAGTTCCAATAGAGGAAGAACTTGAATTGTGACATAATCTTATTCTTTGGTACAACCAGTTACATGTTGAAAGTAAATCATGGACTTTAACAGATAACACTTTCTCCTCTTGCTTTGTTCTATTGAACATGTTTTTCATCTGTTTTACTTTTTACCTGATCCCATTGTATATCTATATGCATTAGGATTCTGGTTGTATGAATATATATTATATATATGTTATTTAATTATATGCATATGTCAATCTGACATGGGTTGCTATTTCCAGGATGCGACTGCAAATGATATCACAACCAAGTTATTTGATGTTCAAGGTTTTCCAACATTGTACTTCAGATCTGCCAGTGGTAAGTTGTTGCAGTATGATGGAGGTAGAGCAAAGGAGGACATCATTGACTTTATCCAAAAGAATAGGGATGGTCCTGCACAAAAGGACTCCAAATCTGAAAAGCATACTGAATCGGACTCCAAATCTGAAAAGCCTGTGGAATCAGACGCTTCAAATACAGATTTGAAGAAGGATGAACTATGAGGTTGGCTTAATTTTTTGTTATCTTTATACTCTTTGAAAGGAAAAGCTACATTAAAAATTGTGACTTTGCAATATAGTAGAATATGTTATCATTGCATTGTCTCCCTCCCTAATTTGTCACTAAAGTTCATCTTTCTATTAGTTTTGGAGCATTGGTGTTTGTAGGACCTGATTCTGGTGAAGGAGAAAATATTTGTATTTTTTCTTTTTTGGGTCTGAAAAATATTATTAACAGTAGTCGATTATTAATGTTCAGAAATAATAGGTGAGAGAGAGATCCTAAGATGCCCTATGTAAAACTTGTGAATCCTTGGTATCCTTTTGCAAGTCATATCACAATATCAAGGATTGACATATTGATATCCTTTTGCATTTTAGAGAAGTAAAAGCCAATATTCCTTAGATACTACTGGTAGGAGCATTCTGCAATAAAAGCCGTCCTCCACTAGATATTGCGAAGTAAAAGCCCTCCTTCACTAGTCTTTCATTTTCTTTCCCTTAATATAGAAACAGTACTTGTGATCCTTTACCAGCTTAATCTATGTGTGTATCATCTGCAATTTTATACTAAGTGACCGTTACTTTTGCAGGTGTTCACTATAAGACCGCTTCAAAATTTTGTCCGGGATGCTTTATCACCCTATGCTGACCCAACCCCCACCGCTCATCTTTGAATGTAGTAACAATAAGACGATTATATTAGCTTGTTGGTATCTATGATCAGGTTAATGTAATCCCCCTTGTACTCTCTGTTGCTGAAATAAGAAATATAATCATCTTAATATATAGAGATAGATCCATGGAATCTTTACGTGCCTGAATCTTCTTGGATATTCTTAATGATAACGATTTAGTGGAAGGGAATCAAACAAAAGAACTCATATTCATACATGTTTATATATGCGAACTACAAATTATTATTATTATTTTTTTTAATTCGCCAAACTAAATAGAGTCACGAAACCGACAGACACTAAATAGAAAAAAGAAAAAAGGGAATTTATTCAATCATTATCTATTGCAAGAGCATAAGTTACATCACAAGAAAAACTGTCTAACAAACTGTCTAGAACATCAGTTGCTGGAGAAAATATAAAGGAAAGAGAGAATATACCTTAAGAAATTTCAAGAACTTGAGCTTGCACAGCCAGTCCATACCATGATCATGTTTTTTTTTTCCCCTCCTTTCCATAGAGAATAAAAATGATTACTAGAAAATTAATATTTGATTTAAAATAATAATTAATAATAAAGAACATAAGCCATATATATGGGAATTAGTTATGAGTGGTGTGGGTGTTGTTGTAGTTGTCCATGTCCATGGTGCCTGGTGTCATCTCTTGTCCTACCCCATTCATGAAGCCTGAGGTGCAATTCAGCTGCAGCAATCAAGAAATGTACAGCCTGAAAAGGATTCAAAATACCAAGTATTTCGTTGAGTGTTTTAAGTCGTAATTCATCGGCTCTAATTAAGAGGTCAACCAAAGGTTCCTCTTTGGATGCAATTGTGGACTCAACTCTATTATTAGTATTCATAATATCAGCAGAAGGAGGTGGAGGTGGAGCCCGTATCAGCTGGGTTGCAATATGGGATAATTCCACCATAGATGCGTCGGCCACAGTCTCCTGATGTTTGGCAAGTTTCTCATTAATCTCCCTCTCTTCCTGTATAGTCCTTGCTTGTAAATTATCCACCAGAGTTATCTGACGCGGTGACAGGTCTGCCAAATTCCGGAGACGAAATCCCTGCAGCACATCAGACAAACCTGCTTCAAGTTGGATCCCAGATTTGGAATAGAGCAAATGGAAAGCCATGGTAGGCCTCCATCCCCCAATCCACAAGAAAGCATCCTCCAGTGTGCTCCTCCATGAAGGATTGTACATGGCGAGTACATCTTGGCGTACCCACCTCGTCTTGGTTCTGTAATAGTGTTCGTAATGCTTCTTAACGCGGTCGATAAGAGGAATCAACACCCTTCGCTCGTGATCTTCAGGATCATTTGCTGCTACGGCGGCGGCGGCGTCGGCTCTCGTGAGTTCTTCAAGGCAACTGCTTTGTTCACTCACCCATCTTTCGAAGAACTTGCTAAAGCTCTCTTCTCTATTATCTTCTTCTTCTCCACGTCTCATGGCATGAGCCATAATTTCAGTACTTTTCTGTAATACAGACATAAAAATTTTAATAATATGCCTCTGTCGTTGTCACCTTCAATCGTAATATATATACATATAAAACCACTAGCTAGGGGCACGCTTTTGCAGGTGCCAAGATTAATCATAAATAACAAACAAACGGGGGGGAGAGAGAGAGAGTCGGCAGCAGAAAGAATTGATTGTCCATTTCAGAACGTGAGGTGTAACAACGAATGTCGTGCCCAAATCTTGAATTTTGAGACATAGGAATAGTCCAAGTTATGCATAAACTCATTTGTTATATTCAGAATATTATAATAATTAACAAAACGATGTCTAAGGAGAATAGTAACGGATGACAAGAAGATATAACTCAATTGCAAACATTCTCATTTATTCGATGTCAATGTAATGAGTTTGAAACATGAAAATACTTGAAATTAGAAAAAAAAAAAATAATAGCAACATCTCTTACAAGATTGAATTTTACATCTTGTCTTATCCCTGTTTAGTGTTAGGAATTCTGCTGAATTTTTCTCAGCATAATACAGTTAAATTTACTAAATTTGGTCATAATTATATATATATAATTTTGTCATAGCTTACAAATCTTTTTTTTAATTTCTTTTTTTTGTAGTGTGTAAATGACTTACGATTTATTCTATATCAAATATTATAAAATATAGAAGTACTTATAACATATTTTAATTTAAATTGTTTTTTATTTTTGAATTAAATAATGAAAAAAATTCAATAAATTAATATTGTAATTAAATTTAATCTAGTTATTTTATTATTTATTATTTTTTAATATGTATATTTTATTCTACGTTAAGATTTTCTTTTATTTATTTATTCATAACACATTCAAGTAAACTATTTATTAAATTAAATACTCAATACTTGTATTTTGTTTAAATATTTGAGAATGTAGTACTATAATCTTATAAATAACATACTGCATTTTTATATTCTATTAATTTATATATATTTAGTATTTAAAATTATATATTATATATATATAACAAATTAATTACTATTATTATAATTTTATTTATCTTATATATATATTTGAAGGTAGGGATTTAAGAGTAATATCATCCCGCCTGATCCCTCTATCTTCAAACTCGGTCAAATAGAAAATTTTCTCATTATAAAATTAAAAAAAAAAAAAAAAAAAAAGAAGATAGAAATTCATTCAAATAAAATAATAGATTTACTTTTACAAATACAAAGTATTGAACGCAGTCTGTCAAACGATCAACAATACTAGTGCCTGCACGGTATCTTCTGTTCCCACGGTTTCTATATATATATATATATATATTTTTTTTTTTGGTAAACATATATATATATATATATCTTATTATTAAAAAAGAACAAGGAAAACGAAAAAGAAGAAGATGGGTTTACGTACTTCTACTGGTCTTTTTTTCTTTCTTTTTGTCGTTTTGTACGTATTTCCCTTTTCTTCCTTAGCTAATTTATTTAATTATTATTATTATTTTATTTTTTTTGAGAAATTTGTTTGTTGTTTATGTAAATGGAAACTTTTCATTATATTTATCTTTTAATTCTTGTTTCTTTTATGATTATTATTTTTATTTTTTTTTTGTAAATAATTATATTGATTATGATTTGTTAAATTATTTAATCTATCTATTCCATTGATTTTTATCAATATTATATATATATATATATATATATATAATATTTTAATTTTTTTATTTTTTTTATTTTTTTTGAGAAATCCTAACTTCTAGCGTGTCTCGAACAAAGGTCATAAGAGAGTGTTTACCAAATGAGCTACACCTCCTTGACTTGAAAAAAGATTTTACTTGTAACAAAGTTTTCTTTTAATATTTAAGCATGAAGGTTAAGAATGGATAAGTCAATTGTGACTAAGAGGCCATTTGAAATTTGTTAGAGATAAAAATAGTTTAATATATATATATATTTTTTTTAAAATGCAGAAAGTTTAAGGGCACCATTTTATATGTTTTGATTAGAGGATTAAAATAAATTTTAAAAATACTTTATTGAAATAAAAATATTAAAGCATATTTAAAATATAGCTTACAAATCTTTTTTTTAATTTTTTTTTGTAGTGTGTAAATGACTTACGATTTATTCTATATCAAATATTTAAAATATAGAAGTACTTATAACATATTTTAATTTAATTTTTTTTAAAATTTTTTGAATTAAATAATGAAAAAAATTCAATAAATTAATATTGTAATTGTCAAGAAGGTGTAAATCAGTTGGTAGCATCTTCACTTGACATGAGAGGTCATGAGTTCGAGATATGATAGAAGTTAAGATTTTTTAAAAAAAAAAAAATTAATATTGTAATTAAATTTAATCTAGTTATTTTATTATTTATTATTTTTTAATATGTATATTTTATTCTACGTTAAGATTTTCTTTTTTTTATTTATTCATAACACATTCAAGTAAACTATTTATTAAATTAAATACTCAATACTTGTATTTTGTTTAAATATTTGAGAATGTAGTACTATAATCTTATAAATAACATACTGTATTTTTATATTCTATTAATTTATATGTATTTAGTATTTAAAATTTATATATATATATATATAACAAATTAATTACAATTATTATAATATATATATATAAATATATCTTATATAAATATATATATTTATATATTACTATTATTATAATATATATTTGGTATATATATATATATTGTATTTTTTTATTATTATTTTTATTGTATTATTTGATTAGCAAAGCCACCATTAAATTTAGGTCATGTGAATACAAATATCAGCTGGTTTGTCCTCATATGAAATCACAGGAGGATGACTAACCCACGTGCCCCCTACATGCTTTCCATTTCCAGTAACATTAAAAAAGAGAAAAAAAAAAAAAAAGTAACTGCCGCCACTAGCATTGCTTATTTCTTAACTTTTCCAAAAATAGAAATATCTTTGTTCCTTTGTATTAATTTTCGCGTTGGTGCATGCCGCCATTTCTTTTACTCGTAGTTTCAGCATTAACCGACGAAACACTCCCCAAAAGGTGAAACAACTTGAGTACATAGGAAATTGTCCAATCTATCTATATATCTATACATATATAAGTACAATTAATTTTTTTTTTTCACATATATGATCTTAAATTTTTATTTTTAAGGTATTTAATATTCTATTTAATTTATATAGCATAGTGTTTTTGATTGAAAAAAAAAATAAAAAATCAGATATGATGAATGATTTGAAGTAAGTATATAAGGATAAAAATAGAAAAATATAAATTAAATTGATAAATTTAATCTTTAATTTGTTTTTATTTTGACATTTTTAATGATATTCTTCGAACAATACTATATCAATTTAATTAACACTAAAAACTAAGGATACTTCCCTTAATTTTTTTTCCTCTCTTTTCAAATTTAATTTTTTTATTTTTCTATTATTTTTCATTCTTCTTCCTATTTCCGATTTTCTTCTTCTTCTTTCTGTTTCTTCTCTCTCTTCCTCTTCTTCTTTATGGTCATCATTCTTGTAAACCTACCTGCAAACGACATTATACAAGATTACCTCCAAGATTGATCTGAGAAATTAAAAAAGAAAAAAGGAGGAAAAATAAGGTTGTATATAATATTTGTGTGTACATATCGGATATAGTTTTTTAGTTTTTTGATTACATGGGGGAATGGGGGTGTCGAACCCCGATCAAGGAGTTGAGAGGGAGGGCCTTCCACCACTCCCGCACCAACGTCGACATATCGGTTATGGTTATATATCTATATATATACCTGTGTATATAACTACCTCTCTCTATATATAATATCAACAATTTAAATAATTTAAAAATAGAGTCATGTGTGATGTAGAATTAACAAACAATAAATAAATAAATAAAAATGAACAAGCAAAAAAGATGAAATAAAAAAAAAAAACGTATTATATAAAAACGAAGAAAATGAAAAAGTTAAATAACATAAATTGATTAATCTCAATCCCCTTATCTCAAAATTTTTTGAGGGATTTTTTTTTTTTTTATTTTTTTTTTCAGGAAGGGAGAAAGAAAAGAGAGGGGAAAAGAAAAGAAAAAGAAATGGTAATTAAAAAAAAAAGAATTACTCATAGAATAAGTTAGGGGGTGAAAAGTCCATAAATAAATAAAATTAAAAATCATAAAATATATCAATTATTAGATATAGTACATAATATAGATAAGTTAAAGAGTGAAGAACAAAAAGTAAAAAGGTAAAGATTGAAATAGATAAAAATAAAATAAAATAAAAAACAACCATAAGAAATATATACAATTACAATAGGACTATTACAGGAAAAAAAAAAACTTTTAGTAGAATAACAGGTTGTATTCTTATATATATACTAGAGAGATATTCCACAATGAATTCTCAAATTAAAATGTAAAAGATAAAATAATTATATATATATATATATATATATATATATATATATTTTTGATAAGCATAATATATATATTATATATGTATAAAAATTGAAGAGAAAAATAATTATTTATGGCATTATTAGTGATAGTAAATATATATGATGAGTTATATTTATATATAAAAATAATATAAATAATTGAATAAAATAATACCAAAAAATAATAGGAATTCTCAAGATTAAAATAGAATTGTCACTAAGAAAATAAACTCAACTAGGCGGAGAACCTATCGAAATAGTTTAGTAAATAAATGTAGTATTCTAGATTTTAATATTTATAAAATTGTTTTCCCAAGACGTCTATTAATTTTTAGTGTGAAAAATATAATTAAATCAATTATGAAAATGATTTGGAAGTATGAATCAATCATCAAGTAATCCAACCTTTATCAAGAATGATAGGATTGAATTATGATTTCCTAGAAAGCAAAGTAAATGAACAATGTAAAAAATAAAGCAAGTAAAAAGGTTGAAAGGAATTCTTAATAAAATATAGGTGAGATAAAGAGGATACAAAATACCAAGAATAGGATAATCTTGGATCTAGTATCATAGCTCCACCAAATTCAAGTGTAAAGTAGAATTTCCTCCATACGGGTCGTGGCAAGAAATTCCTAGATTAAGAACACTTAAAAATGTTAACACAACTAGATCTCCTATCAATCATCCAAGGTCCGGTCCATCAATAGGAAACTAATCACATTAACTTGGCACTAATCGTATATCCAAGGTCCGGCCTAACAATTATTGTTAATCCGGAACCACAATCTCAAATCAAAGCTTATACTAAAGATAAAATTCAGATCTAAAGCCATCAATGAAATTGCAATTCAAATTAATAAAACCACAATCATTCAATCCAATAATATCACAATATCTCAAGTAAATTGTAAAATGAAACCAACCAAATCTACCTATAAGAAATGTAGAAATGAGAGTTCCTAAGGTTGGTTAACTAATTACAAAGAATAACAAGGAATAATAGAAGAAAAGGAGAAAGTGAAACATAGACATTAAACCTTCTTCCTCTTCAACTCCTTCTCTTGATTCTTCTTTGCTTCTTCAACTTGAATCTTCAATTTGTGTAGTACAAACACCCTAGAATAGATTCAGTAGATTTCCTTACAGTTCGAGGTAAACCTACCTAATACATTCCAAGATACTCAATACTACAACAAGTAGAGAGTAATCTCTAAGAAAATTGGAAAATCAAAGTATAGATTTCTCTCTAAGTTCTACCAAACCTTACAATTAAAATCGCAGAGTAACAATATGTAAAACAAGCCTAATCCAACCTCTATTAATGGTAAAAATCCTATAATTTATAGATAAATGAAAGTAAGGGTAAAATCATCATTTTACAAATAAAACAGTGATTCCGGCATTGCTACGGGCGTTGTCCTTTCTGCTCTACGGGCGTATGAATGTTGTTATGTCCTACGGACGTAAAATCCAGAGTAAAATGGTTGTGGAGCAGTTAGTTACTTTATACGGGCGTGATGCACAAAAGGGCAACAGACGTATAGAGTGTACGGGCGTAGTCCATCTTCCAAGGGTGTAGCACAATTCCAGAATGTTGTTCTTTTGCCTCTGAATTTATCTTTCTAAGCCAATTTGCCCCAGAAGTTACCTGAAATGCAAAATATACAATTAAACCATTAATCACTCAATTTATCTCAATTTAATACAATAAAACTCACAAAACATGCACAATTTATATCCCAAAACATGATCATATTTGATGTTATCAATATATATTATATAATAAATATATATATATATATATATATATATATATATATGTATATTAGATATAAACTTCATTGTGTGAAGTAAATTTAAATCAAATATTTTTAGTGAAGAATATACAAAATTTATTGTTAGAATATAATTGATTTGTTATAATTTTATCCTTACTTATAAGGATTATAAAGTTAAATTTATTGTCGTTATAATATATAATAACATCATATTATATAATAATAATGATAATAAAATGATGTCAACAATATTATTATGATTTTAAAAGTCAACAAAAATATTATAAGTATTTACTTTATTTGTTTAAGAAATTTTGTAGATATCTTTTTCATAATAGTAAAAGAGAGGCATAATAGTCAAATTGATAACTCGGTTTTGGGATATAAATTTTTATACATTAATTGTGTTCAATTCGAGTTGATTATGGAGTTAATTGGACTTAATTGAATGGAAATTATGCAAATTCTTTCTGTCTTCGATTTCGAAGTTTCGGGGACCAAAATTGAAGAAAGGAAGAAATCGGAGACTAAAATTGCAATTTTTTAGAACATGGGCGTGTTAAAAGCAACATGAGCGTCCCACATCAGAATATTTGCTCTGTTCAACCTACTCCTACTCCTATAAATAGATGCACTCCCTCGGTTGTTGAAACACACCAGAATTGCAGAGAACACGTGAGTTTTCGAGTGTCGGGACTCAAGTACTTACGCAGATCTCAGCTTTTCATAGTTTTCGTTTTTATTCTTGAGCTTGAGCCTCCACCATAAGGGATAGCTATGAGAAATATTCGAGAGGCGTGATTATCGAGGATCTGTAGATCGAGATAAAAGATTTGGAGTGTAGGAATCTTTCGGATCCGGAGAAACGAGTCATATCGTTAGGGCGTGACACGAAAACGGCAACCTTACTTTCTCCTTATCTTTTAATTCTTGTATTTCGTTTTCTTTCATTTGTTATAATTCTGTGTCATAGGTTTCTATCTTTAGAATGAACAATTAGAGATTTTATCTCACATTTCCGAAAAGGATACGTTTTAATATACATTGTGAATTGCTTATTGTCTTATGCTTTCGATTTGACAATGAAACCTAGGTTGATGCATGATACTACAATAGTTAATTAAATTGACGGTTTGTTAATGAGTCCCCACCATAGGACCATAACTTGTGGCCACCATACTGAGGTTAGACAGCCTAATAATCTCGGGTTTGGAATCAATGCAAATCTTAAGATTATGTTGTTAAATTGACGCCTTAATAACTAATCTAGAAAGGTTTAAGATTACTTACAACCACCATAATTGCCTTAGATCCACTTGCAAGTTGTATCTTCGAATATAGGTCTTCCTAATTGGATCATTGGAGCTTAATTAAGATTAATATTATTTATCTTTTACTTGCTTTTCTTTTCAAATTATCAATCTCCATGAATTGAATTTGAGCCTAGGACTAATTCCCATTACACTACACTTTGTCATAATTGATAAGATACTATCAAGCTGTTAATTTAAAATCGTTGATGCTTCCATATTACTATCTGCATTCGATAGGTACTCTGTCTTATGTTATGTTTGTTTAAGTGACAATTTATCATAATTAATCACAAACATAACTGTGTAAATACATGATAAGAAATTACACATCACAAATCATATGCATAAAAGGAAAAACCCTATTGAAGTAAAATATAGAACAACAAAAAATAAATATAAGAATTACATAAAAATGTATAAAATAAACTGCAACAAAATTTATTTTTTGAAATTAACCGTAAAAAAATTTAAAGAGAAAAATATAATTTTGAACTTAATTATTACCTTCTCCCCTCTACATTCATTCTATTTACAAGATGAAAAAAAGAAAGAAAAAAAAAAACAAAAAAGAAATAAAGAGGAGAGGAAGAGCCGTATGCGCAAAGGTTCAAGACTCCTTCAAAATATCTCTTTGTATATGTGTTTTTGTTGAAGACCTTTGCTCATCTATTTATAGATGAAGAAGGTCACAAGAAGAGTATTATGATTGGTTCCTTTGGCAATCACATGTCATGTCAGCATATGGTGTGTGTTTTGAGTGAGTAAAATATAGTATCATATAAAGCAAATAATCTCACAAAACAGTGTCACATAATCAAATACAACTAAGGCAGAGTACCTATCGCATGCAGATAGTAACACGGGAGTACCTCGATTTTAAATTTATAAATATCGTATCCTCGGGAACGTTGGGAACGGCTGGTTAGTTTCTACCAATTATGACAAACTTTAAAGTTCATGGAATTAGTCCTATGTGTCCATTCAATTCGGATATGTTTGAGTAAAAGAATAATAAAGATAAGAATGGAAAATAATTGACTAAGATCTCTAATGAAGTACGTATGATTAATTAAGTTGAACAATGTTCGAATGTGTAGCTTGCAAGCAGATCTAAGGCAATTATGAATTCGAATTGTCTTACTACCATACCCGAGTTATCTAGAATGATTACCTCAATATGGTGGTTGCAAGTAATCCTAAACCTTTTTAGATTAGCTATTGCGGCGTCAATTCAACAACATAATCTTAAGATTTGCATTGATTCCAAACCCGAGATTATTAGGCTTCCTAACCTCAGTATGGTGGCCACGTTATTAGTCCTAATCGGCAACTGTTAAATCTCCTATGGTGGGGACTCATTAACAAACCGTCAATTCAATTAACTATTGTAGTATCATGCATCAACCTAAGTTTCATAGCATAAACTCAATACGAGAATTAAATCGAAAGCGTAAAACAATAAGCAATTCATAATGTATATTAAAACATATCCTTCCTAGGAATATATAAATCATTAATCAATCAATCAAAATAAAGAGTATCTTAGAATACGGAATCATAACATATAAAGGAAAAGAAATACAAGAACGAAAAAGAAAAGGAAAGAGAAAGTTGTCGTGTTGTTCTCACTTGCTTCCCCGGATGGCTTAATCTTCCCGGACCTTGCTCGAGACTCGTACTCAGGATCCTTATCCCGCTCCGAAGATCTTCAACTATCACTCCCTCAACTAAACTATAGGGTATCCCTTATGGTGGAGGCTCAACCCTACACTCGAGAAGAAAGAAAAATGAAAACTAAAAACTCAACTAGAGCTTATCACGAAATTCCTATTGGCTAGGAACACAGAAATGCTCATGTTCCGAGTGATTCCGGTGTGCTTCAACAATTGGGGGAGTGCATCTATATATAGGAGTGAAATAGAGGTGAAAAGAGGTAAAATTTTCATGTGGGACATTGAAAAACGTCATTCTGCCTTCAACATGCCCGTGTCGCGTGTCTCCAACACGCCCAAAGACCGTGTTGAGCTTCTTCAACACGCCCATGTTGAGAAAAAAATTGCAATTTAGTCCCTGATTTCTTCATTTCTTCAATTTTGGTCCCTGAAACTTCTGAAATCGAAAACAGAGCAAATTTGCGTAATTTCCATTTAATTAATTCTAATTAACTCCAAAAATAACTCGAATTGAACACAATTAATGTATAAAAACACGATATAAAATCGAGCTATCAACATATGATTCGTTAGAGTTAAAATTATGAAGTGAATTTTTATCAACCACAACAAAATTTAAATATATAAATAAAATTTTACTATCTACAAATTGCCCCTTTAAGACTTGTACACGGACTAATTTGATGAATTTGTATTGAGAACAAGTACCAATAATTGCTATAGATAAAGATATATATATATATATATATACTTGAATCAAATTTGATTCTATAATAAATATGATTCTTGATAATCCGAATATATTTCTGATTTTAAATTTAAATCAAATTAAATATGTGAATTTGATTTAAAGATAAATATAATGTATATGAAAATATGAAGAAAAATTTTAGGAATCAATATTTGAGTTAAATTATATATATTTAAATTTAATAAATATGTTTTGTAATATATATATATATATATATAAAATGAAAGATAATTTAGAAATAAAATCAGATTTGAATAAGACTCGTATAGTCCAAGTAGGATACTTCTCTCTAACTTTTGAGAAGGTCTATATAAAGGTACATCCCATCTTTAACATCATTGTTCAAATCTCAGTACATCATCATTCAAGTCTCTGTTTGGAATTATCGAAGAATCAAAATATCATTTTTAACATATTTTTTTCTTATTGTCTTATTTTTTTTTGTTTTTTTTTAAAAATATTTTTTTTTCCTCTCTTTTTTTTATTTTTATTTTATTTTATTTATTTATTTTTTTAAGATACACACATTCATGAATTTGCAAATTATCACCATAGCTCGTGTTGCTTAATGTTAAGTATCATCGTTGCTTACTATTACTATTACTATCACTGTTGCTTATTGTTACCATCCATGTCGCTGCTTGTCATACATCATCTGTGATGTTTACTCTCATCCACCATTCATGATGTTTACTTTCATTAGCCACCCAATGGATTCGATGCCTTCATCATACTACTGCTCATAGATCTAAACATATGCCCTTTAAGTTTGAACCTATGTGGTTGACTAACCTTACTTTCCCTAACCTCATTAATAAAACATGGCATCTCAAATAAACACTACTTTGCTTGTATGTCTGACTTTCAAAAAGAAGTCAAAACAAGGAATATAAAACACTTTGACAACATTTTCCAAAAAAAAAAGAAACCAATGACATTCAAGTGCATCTTGATAAGAAACCAAGTGCTTTTCTCACAAATCTCCAAAGAGAACTATAGTTGGAATACCTTATTTATTTATTTTTTTTTTTTTTTTTATGGTGTGGTGTCCGGGTTGACCCGAATAATCCACACCCGGATCTGACAGCATAATTGCTAGTTTGGCAGCACTAAGGCTGGTAGTGAGTGTCGAACTCCCAACCTTAAGGTTGGGAGTGTGGGTGCTGACCACTCGGCCAGCACTCACTTGACGGAATACCTTATTATCTTACAACAAGAATACTTTTTTTTTTTTTTTTTTTTTTTGGAAATTAAAATCTAGAATTAATTGGCTTTGTAACGGGACCAAAATATAAAATTCTTTCAAAATTCTACTATCAACAGAGAAGGAAAAACAAGATTCTAGGTCTCAAGCTAGATGATGACAAATGGGTATGATAGAATCACATATTCTCAATCATTTTCAGAATATTTATACTATTGTGTTATAAAACTATTGTATAAAAAAAGCAATATAGAACAAAATGTAAGATATAAATCAAATAAAAGAAGAGGAAGAGAGAGATCCTTGTATTTCATATATCTTCTTGTGTATTCTTGTAACTACAAAACTACACATTTCACCTCTATTTATAGGGATGAAGAGGTAGTAGAGATAATGTAAATAATAACAATAATGGATGAAGATAGTGAAAGTAATTAGGTATGGAGATAGTGAAAGTAATTAGGTATGAAGATAGTGAAAGTAATTAGGTATGAATATAGTGAAAGTAATGGAGATAATTTAGGTATGGAGATAGTGAAGGTAATTGAGATAATTTAGGTATGGAGATAGTGAAGGTAATTAACATACAAATATTCATAATACTCCCCCTTTTTTGTATGTCCATTGTAAATAAATATGTCTCATGAAAACCTTATCACTTCCATTCAATGTGATGAATCTTCGGGGTTCACTTCTCCTTGGATATCCATTACATAAAGAATATGCCTCGTTAAAAACCTTATCGGATAAAAACCCAGTGGGAAAAAATTCTGATTAAGGGAAAAAGAGTACAATATTCTTTTATGTACGCACAACTTCAACTCCATTATTTACGACTTCTATGTCGTGACCCAACTGCTTCATCATCGATTTCGTTACCATCACATTAATTTTATTGTCTTCCACAAGAAGAATCTTAAGGAAGATTTTACTTCTACATAAGTACTGTTGCTAGAGGAACATTCCGAACTTCTGTTCGATTGTAGTAATAATTTCGTCCGATGAGCAGGTGAGAAACCGTAATTTCTTAAATTACGCCTCCTTCATTGGTCATTCTCGAGGAATATGAAGAATCCATACATCGACGGGTATTAATGTCAACACTCCCCCTGTTGAGATGAACTCTTGAAATCTTTGAACCGACGCAAACCAATTTTATATCTCAATTTCTCAAATGTTGCAGTCGGAAGAGCCTTAGTGAATAAATCTGCAAGATTATCACATGACCGGATTTGAAGTACATCAATATCACCCTTCTTTTGAAGTTCATGAGTAAAGAAAAATTTGGGTGAAATGTGTTTTGTCCTATCTCCTTTGATATACCCTCCTTTCAATTGAGCTATACAAGCTGCATTATCTTCATATAGAGGAGTTGGAATCTCATTCTGGGAGATAAACCACAATTCTCTCTAATATAATGTATTATTGACCTCAACCATACACATTCTCGACTTGCTTCATGAATGGCTATTATCTCAGCATGATTAGAAGAAGTTGCTGTTATAGTTTGCTTTGTAGAGCGCCATGATATAGCAGTATTGCCATATGTAAATAAATAGCCAGTTTGAGAACGTGCCTTATGCGGATCGGAAAGATAACCGGCATCCGCATACCCAATTAATATTGGATCATTTTTATTTGAATAAAATAATCCGAGGTCAATAGTTCCTTGGAGGTATCTAAGGACATGTTTAATACCATTCCAATGTCGTCGTGTTGGTGAAGAACTAAATCTTGCCAATAGATTTATAGCAAATGCTATATCGGGTCGAGTGCTATTTGCTAGGTACATTAATGCACCAATAGCACTTAAATATGGTACTTCAGGACCAAGTAGTTCTTCATCATTTTCTCGAGGTCTAAAAATATCTTTATTTACATCCAGTGACCTCACGACCATTGGAATACTTAATGGATGTGCTTTGTCCATGAAAAATCTTTTCAAAACCTTAGTTGTATATGTTGGTGATGGACAAAAATTCCATCTTTCACATGTTCAATTTGAAGCCCAAGACAAAACTTGGTTTTCCCAAAATCTTTAACTTCAAATTCTCGCTTCAAACAATCTATAGCTTCTCGGAGCTCTTCTGGAGTTCCGATGAGATTAATATCGTCAACATATATAGCAAGAATCACAAAACCAAAATCTGATTTCTTAATAAATACGCATGGACAGATTTGGTCATTTTTATATCCTGAATTCAATAAGAATTCACTAAGGCGATTGTACCACATGCGTCCAGATTGTTTAAGCCCATATAATGATTTCCGTAATTTTACGGAATAATTCTCACGAGGGCCATTAGAAGCCTTTGGTAATTTTAATCCTTCAAGGATTTTCATATAAATTTCCTTTTCAAGGCTTCCATATAGATAAGCTGTAACAACATCCATTAGACGCATATCCACCTTTTCATGAACTGCCAAACTTATAAGATATCGGAGTGTAATAGCATCAATAACGGGTGAATAAGTTTGATCATAATCAATTCCCGGCTTTTGTGAAAAGCCTTGTGCGGCGAGTCGTGCTTTATATCTTACGACTTCATTATTCTCATTTCGTTTTCGCACAAACACCCATTTATAACCAACAGGTTTTACACCATCCGGCGTTTGGACTACAGGTCCAAAAACTTCTCGCTTTGCAAGAGAATTTAACTCCGATTGAATCGCATCTTTCCATTGAGGCCAATCAATTCTATGCCGACATTCTTCAACCGATGAAGGATCTAAATCCTCATTATCCTTGAAAATATCAAGGGCTACATTATATGCAAAAGCATTATCAATAGCAATTTTACTTCGATCCCAACTTTTATTCGAAGTGGTATAATTAATAGAGATTTCCGAATTCTCTTCATCATTTGGAATCTTTTCATCGGTTGTCCCTTGGTTTTCATCATGATCTTCTGGATCATATGGATCATTTAATCCTCTTTTCTTTCGAGGATTTTTATTTTTAGAACCAAGGGGTCGGCCACGCTTCTGGCGTGCCTTTGATTCAACAGCTATAGGATTTAATTGTTGTTCTTCAGGAACTTCTATTCGAATAGGAGCATCTATAGCTGGAATATGCGATTTAGTGACTCTTTCGAGTCAGGCAAAAGAATCTGGCAGTTGATTTGCAATTTGTTGCAAATGAATTATCTTTTGAACTTCGAGTTCACTCACATTTGTGCGTGGATCTAAATGATTCAATGATGTTCTCCACGCAAGTTCAATTTTATGCCATTTATTCTCTCCCCCTAATTTGGGAAACAAATTCTCATCAAAATGGCAATCAGCAAATCTTGCTGTAAAAACGTCCCCTATCAAAGGTTCAAGATACCTTATAATAGATGGGGAGTCATACCCAACATATATCCCCAATCTTCTTTGAGGACCCATTTTTGTTCGTTGGGTTGGTTCAATAGGAACATATACAGCACACCCAAAAATTCTCAAATAAGAAATATTAGGCTCTGAACCAAAAGCCAACTGTAGTGGAGAAAATTTATGATAACTCGATGGCCTTAAACGCACAAGTTTGCTGCAAGATGTAAAATAGCATGCCCCCGGTGCTTGTAGGGAGATTTGTTTTCATCAATAACGGTCTAGCAATTAACTGTAGCCTTTTGATAAATGATTCAGCTAGACCATTCTGTGTGTGAACATGAGCTACAGGATGTTCCACAATTATGCCAATCGACATGCAATAAGAATCAAATGCATGCGAAGAAAATTCACCAAGCATTATCTAGACGGATTCGTTTAATAGGATAATCAGGAAATTGCGCTCTCAAGCGAATTATTAGGGCAAGTAATCTCGCAAACGCCAAGGTTGCGAGTAGATAATAAACAAACATGCGACCATCGGGTCGATGCATCAATCAATACCATAAAATATCGAAATTGCCCACAAGGTGGACTAATCGGTCCACATATATCTCCATGAATCCGTTCTAGAAATGTAGGACTTTCAGCTCCTACCTTTAATGGTGATGGCCTTATAATCAATTTCCCTTTGGAACATGCAGCACATGAAAGCTTATCGGCAGTCAAAATCCTTTGATTCTTCAAAGGATGACCGTGCGTTGTCTCGATAATTTTTCGCATCATAATTGATCCCGGATGACCCAAACGATCATGCCAAATTTTAAAAATAACGGGATTAGTAAACTTCTGGTTTACTAAATGATGCGCCTCAATGTCATTAATTTTAGCATAATATAGGCCAGAGGATAAAGATGGTAGCTTTTCCAACAAATGCTTATTACCGGAGGTCATTTTCGTAATAGCCAAATATTCATGACCGTTATCTTCCATAGTCTCAATATGATATCCATTATGTCGGATATCCTTAAAACTCAATAGATTTCTTCGAGACTTTGAGGAAAATAGTGCTTTATCAATAGCAATCATAGTTCCTCCCGGTAATATTATATTAGCTCTTCCGGAGCCTTCAATAAGTTTTACACTACCATTTATTGTGGTAACACTTGTTTCTCCCACATTCAAATGAGAAAAATATTTCTCGTATTTCAGTATGGTGTGTGTAGTTCTCCCCCTTCAATTAGACATACACTTTCAATGTCATCATTCAACCCATAAAAGGGGATCATAGCCATTTGGTAATCTCACAAACTTCAGGTTGTGAGTTAATAATATTCAATGTAAATAATCTCACAAACTTCTGGTTGTGAATATTAAAAAAAATAATCTCACAAACTTCTGGTTGTGAGTTAATAATAAGCAATCATAAGACCATCATAATAATAACAAAACAAAAACATTAAATATAAGATAACTAAAATATTAAATAACAAAAGATAATATATTACATAAATATATAATATATAATATAATGTTCTAATTCTTTTGGCCACTTCGGGTGGTCATCAAAATTTTTGGTACATGAATTATCATCTCGATAATTATGATTATAATGACCAAATTTATCACGAGTACATATCCATGATCATAATTATAACCATGACTACGATCTCTTCCGGGATCATGAGTTATAACATCATTCACTTCCGGGAATGGAATAGAACTCGTTGGTCAAGTATCGTGATTTTCATCAACAACTCATTGTTTTGTTGGATTTAAAATCTTGCAACCTCGGTGCAACCAATTATACCGTGTTTTAGGGAGGACGACCATCTTCCGGTGGTCGAACCTTTCTTTCAAAAATTTTCCCACAAAACAAGGGGATCTTTCACGGTAAAATATTCTCTTTTCAAATCATCATGAAGATGATGACGGAGACCGCAAATTCAAGTTTAGTAAGATTTACCATAATGGTAAATAACGTACCTTATAATTCTTCAAATAAACTTCAAAAATATTTTACTCGGTAGTAGAGCCTCGTGCTAGTCTCGGTTGGTTAGAGACTCGGCTGATAACGTGTTATAAAACTATTGTATAAAAAAGCAATATAGAACAAAATGTAAGATATAAATCAAATAAAAGAAGAGGAAGAGAGAGATCCTTGTATTTCATATATCTTCTTGTGTATTCTTGTAACTACAAAACTACACATTTCACCTCTATTTATAGAGATGAAGAGGTAGTAGAGATAATGTAAATAATAACAATAATGGATGAAGATAGTGAAAGTAATTAGGTATGGAGATAGTGAAAGTAATTAGGTATGAAGATAGTGAAAGTAATTAGGTATGAATATAGTGAAAGTAATGGAGATAATTTAGGTATGGAGATAGTGAAGGTAATTGAGATAATTTAGGTATGGAGATAGTGAAGGTAATTAACATACAAATATTCATAATATATTGAACATAACTTTAGTAAACTAAACAACCTCCTCTACAATATCCATCAGCCCTCTCAAAATTTGGAAAATCATAAAGCACTTATTAACAAACTAAGACTTATCTGGAGCACTGATGCTCTGCACCCCATATTTTTTCAATCTCTTTTGGCACCAAACTTTTCAGCACATCTATCAAATTGTTGATATGTCTTTTACCACATGCAAAATCCCTGATGAATTAAATAAAACATTTATAACTTTAATTCCTAAAAAGGCTAATGCAAATACTATACATGGTTTTCGTCCTATCAGCCTTTGCAATACCACTTATAAAAATCATTACCAAAATCCTTGCTACTAGAATGAAAAGAGTCCTCCCTCATATTATTAGCTCTAAACAAGTTGCTTTTCTACCACTTCTGATAACATTATTCTTGCCTGCCCAAGAAGCTTTGCAATATGTTAATGAGACTAAAACAAAAAAATTTCAAAACTTTATTATTAAAATGCACATGAAAAAGTCTTTTGACACACTTGAATGGTCCTACATAAGAAATGTTCTAAATTTCTTCAATTTCCTTGAATAATTTATTAGACTAGTCATTACCTACATATCCACTGCTTCATGTAGTGTTCTAATAAAAAAGGTCACCTACAAACTTTTTCTACTCTAGTTGGGGTATTAGGCAAGGTACATTTTCATCTTATGTATGGATTACCTTTCTTATCTTATTAGACATACTATGAAAACCAATCAATGGAAGCCCATTTTCTTATATAAATCTAGTCCCCTTACCACACCATTTTTTTTTTGTTTTTAATGGATGATATCATGCTTTATGCTAAATCTGATAAAAAATCGTTACAAACCATTGCAAATGTCCTTACTTATTTCTTTACAATCTCTGGACAAAAAATCAATGGTCATAAATAAAATTTTTTTCTTTCACCAAATACTGGAGCTCACACTAGAAATCTTATTATTTCCCCACTTTGCATCTCTAATACATCTTGCTTAGGTAAATACTTAGGCTTTCCTCTTTCCCTTAAACCTACAGCCTCTAATTCCCACAATTTTATCATTGAAAATCTTTCAAATAGACTCAATACCTGGAAAACAAATTTCTCAACATAGCAGGTAAAGTCACACTCTCTATCTAGCATTCCCATACATATTATGCAATTTATAAGACTCCCAAAAAAAGATTCTTCAAAATATTGACAAAATTTCCAGAAAATTACATGTTAAGTGGGATCAAGTTTGCAAACCTCTGCAGGAGGGTGGGGCTGGGTCTTCCTATGGAAAATCTTAGAAATCTATCGCTCATTATGAATTTAGCATGGAGATTTCATAACACTAACAAAGATATGTTATGGGCCCTAATCCTTGAAGCAAAATACAATTATACAAACCCTAAAACATTTTCCCCTATCTGGAAGAGTATTCTACTAGGAACAGAGCTTTGTAAAAAAAGTACTTCTTACCTCATAAGAAATGGTTAGAATGTTTCCTTCTAGTTTGATACTTGGTGTGGAAGTAAGCTCCTCCGGGCACAAATCAAAGGCCTCCTTCTTGAATCAGAAAACAATATAACTGTTAGTTATGTCATCACTCACAACACTTAGGATTTAAGTTCTCTTATTATAAATCTTCCTTCTCCTATCATCAATTATTTGTTAAGCATCAATCTACCCTTAATTGATCAAGAAGATCTTTGCTTCTGGAATCCCTCTCCAAATGGAAAATTTTCCACAAAAACAGTGTACAACCTTCTCTTAGTGGAATCCCTTGCCGAAAACACTCATTCAAAGATCCCTTTAAATTTCAATTGGCTTTGGAAAAAGCTCTAAACTTTGCCTAAAATTAAGGTTTTTCTTTGGCTTTGCTCTTTAGGTAAAATTAATTGTAATTATAATCTTTTCAAGCAAAAAATTTCTAGTTCTCCCTTATGTAGTTTATGTAACCAAATAGAAAACCCCATTCATATTATTACGGATTGCATTTTAGCTAGAAATTTCCAGGCCTTCTATAACCCCATTATTAGCCGGTCAATGTCAAATTTCTACATATCAAATGATATATGGTGTGTGTTTTGAGTGAGTAAAATAATTATTAAAATCAAAGCAAAAAGACTCACAAACCAGTGTCACATAGTCAAACACAACTAAGACAGCAGTACTTATCGCATGCAGATAGTAACACAGTAGTACCACGATTTTACATTTATATAATATCGTTTTCCCGGGGTTGTCGGTAACAACTTATTAGAATTTATCATTTATGAAAATATTAGAGAATTAGGAATTAGTCTCATAGAAATAATTCATGTGGAAGTTGGTTCAAGAGAGTAAATTAACTAACATGAATTGAGAAATAGGATTCAAATTATGTTCTCAAGAATCTACTAAGTTGACCTATATTCGAAAGTTAACTTAAGTGGATCTAAGGCAATTATGCATTTGATTTACCTTACAACCATACCCGAGTTATCTAAATTAATTACCTCACTATGATTGTCGCAAGTAATTTTAAACCTTTGTAGATTAATTACTAAGTCATCAATTTAATAAGTTAACATTAAGATTTGCATTAATTACAACTCGAGATTATTAGGCTTCCTAACTTCAGTATGGTTGCCGCAAGTTATTAGTCATAATCCGGCAATTTGAAAAATCTCCTATGGTTAGGTCTCCTAAGCAAACTGCTAATTTAATTATATTCAATTACATGCAAATCAACTAGATAAGAAACCCGACTCTCAAAGCATACATATCAAATAAAAATTAAATTAAAAGCATAAGATAAACTCAAATCATAATGAATATTCAAACAGTATCCTTCCCGAGAATGTATAATAAAACCCTTAATTGTTTAAAACTTCCTAATAAGTATAAGAATCCTATGAGATAGAAAATAATTACAAAAACTAATGAAAGGAAAATAATTTCATAGTTTTCGTTGTTTATTCCTGAGCTTGAGCCTCAACCATAAGGGATAGCTCGAGGAATCTTCGGGAGGCGTGAGTGTCGAAGATCCGAAGATCATGACAAAGGATCGAGTTGCGGAATCAGCGAGATCTGGAGAAGCGAGCAAACCGTCATTGTAGTGACAAGCATAACGACAACCTTTCTTTCTTTCTTTCCCTTAGTTTTTGTAATTATTTTCCTTTCATTGTTCAAAACTTCGTAGAGGTCACTATGCTAGTAGTAGATCCACTTTTCACGGACTACACCCGTAGTAAGGAGTGTCACTACGCCCATAGTAGCCCTACGGCCGTAGTCCCTTCAATGGCCGTAGTGAAATTCTTCATAAATTGCATTTTAGCCCCTTGTTTTGTCCAATGTTGCAATTTAGTCCCCAAAACTTTCCTGAAACAAAAATTATGTAATTAGATGTCATAAACAACTAATTTTAACCAATTAATACCATAATTAACTCAAATTAAACATAATTAATGTATAAAAACACGAAACAAAATCGAGTTATCAACTTATTTACTTGGAATCCATGATAATCGTTGCTCCATTGTTGATTTAAACTCTTTCATCCCACGGATTGTTTTCTTCCCGTTTGCATGTTAGCATTTATGGCTTGAACAAAACTCCAGACTCCACTGCCACGCACAGAAACTCTACAAACCTTCCATTAGCCCCTTGACTGTTCAAAGCTTGGTGATCAAATACATCATTCTGGGCTCGGGTATAAGAAAACACAATTCACATGAATCTTCTCTAATATTTGTTTGTTGGTCACCTCCCTCCTTACCCTTTATTAAGCTTAATACTGATGGATCTATACTCCCAAACCTTGGCAAAGGCGGTATAGGTGGAATTTTTAGAAATCATGAGGGAAATTAGTTAGTTGGGTTTGCTATATTCTTTCCACATCTTACAAACATAGAGGCGGAAATTTTGGCTATTAAGGAAGGTCTTCATATAGCTATTGAACAAAATTACAAACACCTAGTTATTGAATCGGATTCATCGGTTGCAATCTCTCTCATTCAAGAAAACTCAAATGACAAAGTAAAATTCCTAATTCAAGATTTCAATTTTTTTATACAAAAAATGGGCTCGGTGAAATTGCAGCATATGTTAAAAGAAGGGAACCAGATTGCGGACAAAACTAGCAGCTCTAGGGAGGATTTCAAACAACATAGATTCAGACAATGGAATCTCCCCCCAAAACCCTAATTGATCTTCTGAAGTTTGATATGGGTCCAGGCACAAAACACTCGATTTGTTAGATCCGAAATGGGCAAAATGGGTTATTCATGTAGGGCTTTTCTTTGTTTCTGTTATTTTGTCCTTTTATGTATTTTCTTTTGGTTTCATTCTTCTGGTTTTTGTTATGTTGCTTTTCTTTTTGGCTGTATGTGGACTTCCACAGAATTCTATCCTCCTGTGGTTTCCCTTTATCTGGTTTTAATTAAATCTCCTTTTCACCGAAATATATATATATATATATATATCAACGAAGGTGAGTGACTACTGCTGTGGTGTCCTGAACTTACTCACTTCCTGGCTGAGAGTTTACATTTAAAATGCAAAAAGACGAAAAAGAAAAACTTAAGAATCATTTATGTAGAATCAAAATAAGTTGAGAACTAAACTCACCAATTCATTTGTATTTAAAGGAAAAATAATAATCCTAAACCAGAGGTATGTGGTGGAGCAGTAGGGGCTCTTCCTTCCTTAACCAATAATCCAAGTTTCAAATCGTGGCTTGAGTATGAAAAAATGTTAAATCCTCTAATCAACTATCTCACCCAATGAAATACCTACAAATTAGCGAGTAAGATTATTCCGAGCGTGAAATAACTTGAAGATGACGGCCCTCAATGACGGGACTCATCCAGAACACCATGCGGGATAAAAAAAAAAAAATAATAATAATAATAATAATCCTAACTCACTTCCTAGCCGAATCTCTTCTAACAAAACTGTGTTCTATGGATAGACCAAATTTGTCGGGCACTCAATTGGGTTAATAACACTCAAGCAATTCATGTTTCTTTCTAACATCAAATTGTTATGCCACAATTCGTGGCTTCTCTATCAATGGCATAGGCAACCACAACAATCTTCCCTTAACTTAGAGAGTTTCAAGATCAGAAGAAACTTTGTTATTAGAAACATGGATGCTGAGGTACTTATTAATGCCTTTAGAACTGTATATGCAATATGGCTTAACAATACTGTTGAAAGAAGCCTCCTTCTAAAGTTATCCTTGATTCAGCTTGGGCACGAGTTTTTTTTTTTTTTTAATTATAATTTGTTTTTAGTAGTTTTTTGTTCCGTTTCTTACTTCTTGATTAACGAATATTGATCTGGTTTCAGACCAAATATACATGAATATATACATATATAACTATGAAGAGATAGACTTTTTAACTATTTGTTAAAACAGTAATCTAATTACACAAAATAATAATAATAATAATAATAAATAATGGAGTCAGAAGATTCGGAACACGGCCACGGCTGGAATTTTGCAAATCAGCTGAAATCTCGTAACTGTGAAACTCCTGCAATTCTCGAAGCAACCGAAAAGATTCCCATTATATCCTTTCTTTCTTCTGGGTAATTAATATATATTCATTGAAAACTTGGGAATATAACTGAACAATAATATTTTACAAATTAAATGAAATTGTATTATTCCACTGACAAAATGATAAAAATCCCTTTATCAATCTACCAAATTCAACATTTTAGGAACACTAAACATGTACCACATACACAGAGGACAGGTAAACAAGGTCTGGAAAACAGGAAAGAACCCATTCAGCAGAGTCCAAAGACGTCTTCCCATCCTCTGCTTCAAAACAGTAGCACAGAAAGAAGTTTGACCCATTCATTGTCTACTTTTATGCTATTGTCTTACAGAATACAGATACAACACAACACAAGTGGATGCTTTGGCAAGTGAGTTACACAATGCACCTTACTTGAATTAAATCCCACTGTTAGAATTTTACCAATGGGAAACATCATAAACGTTTAGAATAAATACATAATTGTAGTCCAAATATACCCTTAACGTAAATAGGGGCACACAAGATTTTCATTCTAATAATCAGTAAATTGAAAGAGATATCACCTCAAAAACGCCTTGATTTCTGCTGCGGAGGGTATCCAGTCATTCCCATCCCTGGATCTTTTCTTCTCAACTGCAACCAAATAATGAAAACTGAATCAGAAGGAACTAACCACAATAGGGAAAGTATGTAGTGTGCATATTGCAAACCTGCTGCTGCGGATGAGCCTGGTTAGCAACACCACGCTGCACTGGAATGGTGCCTGGATTCATCCCACTACCCATTCCAGCTTGAGAATTATAAGCAGCCATTCCCTGAGGCTGTATCCTTGTCATCCCTACCACAGGCATAGGACGTGGAACAGATCTTGGCATCCCATGAGGGCCACCCATGCCACCAGAAACTCCATTTCCAGATGATACCTGTCAAAATAGGAAATAATATGTCAGAGAACCATTTCACATAAACATCTATCAATACAAAAGCCTCTGTATATGGAGTTCAGCTTCATCAAACAGCAGGTAACTTAATATCTTTTCTTCACTCTTTCTGGAATGTGTCAAGTTCATGTCTTTTTCCTTGAGTATCAATGGTGTCTAGACAATTTCCTCAACAGAGATTGGGAACATAAGCGAGGGAACCCTCTTTTCCCTTCCTATTCGTCATTTCAATGGAGTACCAGGTACTCAAAAGGCAGCCAATAATTCAAAATTCAATCATCATCCTAAGTGCTCAACTCTTTTTAGCATTTTTTACCAAACATTTGCTAATGATTTTATGTTGTTTTCTAGAGGGTAACTGATGCAGGACAAAAGGCCTACTAAGGTATTCCACCACTACTCAAAATAAACATGCAAAGAATAAATTTGAATAGTACACTGGAATTGCTACAAAAATACTTGGTAAAAGAGAGAGAGAATTAATATTGTCACACTACAAAGAGGATAAACTCTAGGCATCCACTGAGGACATATGACATCATAACACAAGTTTGATTGTATCACACAACCATGACAGAAACAATCAATAGACTCTTCAATCGAAAGAAAACTCCAATAATACATAGATAAATCCCCTATTTAAAAGTTCTAAAGAAATCCTTTGCCTACTAGAATTTTCCTTCTAAACTAATTAAGATTAAAAACTAAATCAATTTCTTAATTACAAACCGACTATAATTATTCTTGAACACACTTAAACGATTAAAACTCTAACTAATTATTCAATGAGAATTGAATTCTCTATTTTTAGCCTTATCTTGTTCTCCATCGATAGCAAACCTTGGTTCAGATCTTATGTGTGAAACTGAAATCCTTTATGACTATTATGGATTTAGGATGAATTAGCTTAAATTGGAGATATTTGTAGGTAGAGTGGATGAGGTTGACCTTCCCTATTTTGAAATCTAGGGGAATAAAGGCTTTGCAACTGTCCTTTAGGTACTTGGTATTCCTTTGCAGAAGAATGCCTCAAAATGATTTATTATGCACCTCATCTTAACAAGCTACGAGACCATATCAGGATGTCGGTGGGAACCTAAGTACTCAATCTTCTAAGGAACAGAGCACCTTTGGCTTTATGTTCTATCCATGCCCGTTTCTATTCTCAACTCTACATTCCTCCTTGGCACCATTTTTATGGAGTTATGGGAAACCTTTGGTTAGCTGGAGTGTATTTATCTCCCAAGGAAAAAGAACCTTAAGCATTTAAGATGTCCACACGTGCTTTGCTTACTAAGTCACTTTGGAATATTCATGCTAAGGACACGAGAGGTCAAGTGGGCTTATCACCACTACCTCACCAATACATTAGTATAAGTAGTGACATGAAGAACTATTCCACTTTCTTTAAGAGACTCTAACTGATTTGGGGCTTTGTGGTTTCAAGAGTAGGTTGACGGAAAGTGCTATCACAGAACTAGTAGGTTTCATGGGCATCAACAATTAGGAGGATATGTATTGCCATGGTGAATGATTTTTAGTAGGCTTCAACATCCTCGTGGGCAGGCAGTGTTGGAAGAGCAGTTAGACATATTTTGGGGACATGCATTCATTATTGATTTGCATCTATAAGAAGGCTACAAATGGGACAAATTAGTTGCTTTTCAAACAGGTATCTTGCTATGTTTGTTCAGTAGATGAGGCACTAAAAACTTACTTATTCAAGTGTTTTCCATTCCACCCCTTCACAATTAGGCGTCATATTTCTATCTAGTTGGAACTTATGCATCCAAGGTAATCCCTACTTAGTACTCTCTACTTGATCGGATGCTAGTGGGAAGTCAGCTCAACTAGAGTTTACTACATAGAACTTACATGTACTGTGTACTCATCTTGGGTGGCTTGGAATCATACTACTTTGGAAGGCATACAACAAAGCTTGGTTGGCATTGTTACAAGGGTTAAAAATTCACGTATAGAGTTTTCTTTGTATATGTTAGTTTTTACCCAAGTTTGCAAAGTTATAGTGTTAGATAAAGCCCAAGTCTTTTTCATATGACCTTGGATACATCCATTGTACATTTATACAACTATTTTTAATCCAATACAGATAAGTATCTAAGGTTTTAAAAATAATAATAATTTTTTTTTTTTTTTTAAAAAAAAAAAACACACAGATAAGAAGATAACAATAGGATATATAACTATTGCTGAAGTGGACAAGAATGTCCTTGAAAAAATCATAAAAATAGATGATAAATTTAACAAAAAAAGTTAGACTGAAGTGTTCATTTGATATAAAATAGAAGGTAGAGTAAAATGTTAAGATGAATAAAAGCTCAGCTGCGAACCTAGAATCCTAAAAAATTCAGGTGCTATCCACATACTTTACCCCAAAATTGAAGAGACCTATGTTGTATATGAGAATGTGATGAAAACCCTCAACTATAACAATCAGAATTAAGAACAATAGAGAAATAGAAGAAACTGACTGAAAATGGGAATGGTTTATCCAATAATCAAAATAACAACCAAAGAAAAAGACTAATAGCTGAAAAGAAATCCCAGAAGCTCCCCCTCTCCTCTATCCCAATCAGCCCTATAACTACCTTGCTCTCATTTGTATGCATAACTAACTTTCCTTTCTATATAAACATGATACATTTCGGGAGCATGAGACAAATAGGGCAATACAGCTTGAAATCATTTACTAAGATCCGGATCTCCATCGGAATGTGCCTATTTAGTAGCAAAAGACAGTTAAGCTGAACAAGTAAGGTTAACAAAGGAGATCAATCGAAAGTAAGTTTTCTAATATATATAATGCCAAGAGATTTTCAGTTGATGTTTGGTCCATGTTAGATTAAGTTAAACTGCTACATACTCTAAAAGTTTAATTTGATAAAGAGGAGTTAAATTTATTCTCTTATCATAGTCCCTCAAATATGGGTCAAACACAAATCTTTCTAAACAAGGCCCAACATCTGAACAATAATCAACAAATCGGGCAATGACCAAGACATGAACTCAAAACCTCCAACTTTTGATACCATGTTTGTTCTAAAAGGTAAGTTGATAAAGAAGAATTAAATTTATCCTCTTAATACTCAATAACATATAAAAGAAATAAACGAAGAATGAAGGGCCTTGGATGTATATCACACCCTTATCCAATACTTTGGGCTTTTACTTGAATGTGAAAATTTTTTAGTCTCTCAAATTACATTATCACAGTAGTTGGCTTAATATTTCATCATTCAGACCCCAATCATGTATTTATTTGGCACAAAAAGTACAATCTAAGGGTTATAGTTTGTATTATAAAATTAAACTCCTTTGTATTCACAGGTGGCACAGATCTTTCTTTCTATGCTCTAATATGAGTTTCAGAGTCTACTTGTCAGCCAATTAGTTTTATTTATTCTCTTCAAACCCAAGGAGAATGATAAAATATATTAATTTTATCATATGATCAATTACTTTATATTTTTTCTTATTTTAATTTTAATAGGAATTGAAACATGTGTCGGGTGGTTTTTAGGAAAACTTATTTTTTAGGACTTTAACAAGATTTCCATATTTGTTTAATACCTCCCTTTTGTTTAGTATTAGGCTTACTATTTTAGTACAATAAATTGGTGTAACACTAGGATTAGACATGGTTCACTAATATTATTATGCAGGATTATTTTCCAGTGGTTTTATCCCTGAATTTATTCTTTGTACCATCTACAATCTATCCTACTCTGCAGTCCTAAATGTAGAGCTAGGAAACAAACCACAGAATATTTTGGCATACCGATTGAAGAGGCTGGAGAGATGGCTGCAGACTTATTGTGCCTTCAAAATCAGTTGAAGTATCCACAGGTCGAATGGGATAGTTCACCACTTTCTCTCCAGGTTGCGGCGGCACTAGCGCACTGACAGAAATAAACTGATTGGTTAAGAACTATGGCACAGAAAACAATCTACTTTCTATCTTCAGCAAAGCCCCTATCCCAGGGGAGTAAAACCAAAAATGGTATGAAAGAACAGAGACAGGTAAAGCCATTAGTCTTGAAGAAAAACAAGAAAAATATTTATCTAGTTAAAATGTTAATCAGAATATTGTCCGCAAAACAACAGGGGAATGACATACTTGCGACCTGGTAGAGGTTCTATACGGAAATACCTACAAAAAGAAAGGAAAGGTCAGTCTCAAAAGCAAAAAGAGATGATAATTAGCATTTCGAGACTTGCAGAACTACCATGAAATAAATATAAATCAATCTAGATTGTAACCTTCTCTTAAAATTATAATTACAGTAGTTATCTCTGCCTCTAGTTTAAGATTTACTAAATATAACACTCCAGCCAACTTAATTTTTTCCTAGTTCAAGATTTCAGTTTTAAGTTCCTAGACCAGAAGCTCCTTACAACTGAAGATCTCTTAGCACCGAAGTAGTTACATTTCTGGGATTGATGCCTATTAGTATCATTGTAACAACTCTAGATGGAGGACAATATTGAGTTCCAAAAACCTAAAGCCACACATATTTAATGAAAAGAAAAATACATATAGAGATCAAGTTCAAAATGTATAGAGAGGTGGTGCATTCATATTATCTCCATCCCACATGACCACCACAAAAAAATATTAAGTCAAGTACCAGAATATTAAGGAAAAAGAATAGAAGGTTCATGTACAACAAGTACGACAATATTTCAAAGAATCCAAAATGGTAATAAAAACCACGCACCTTGTTAAATTACAGAAAATGATATGGATAAAAAAGCATTAACAGAATATTACTAATTAGAATGGTCGTTATCTAAGCTAAAAGCCCTGAAGAGAATAGCTTCTTTGTTAATTACAAACATTCAGATGTCCAGAAACACTTAGCCAAAAAATGAGGGGAATTTAAGAGAAGGAATACTCATGCTCAAGGGCCTGCGCAGCTGTTATCCTTTTTTGTGGATCATATCTGCAAAATTATTCACAAAGTAGCAGTAAAGAAAATATAACTCTGTACTGAAAAAGTAAGGAGAAAGCATTTCAGAGCATTTATCATACAAGAAACCAGGAGCTAGAAAGCAAGAACAGAATAAATATAGTAGGTTAATCATGAAACACTATCAAGATCCAGCAACAAATTGAGATTGAAGGAGTATGAGATTGCATTTACTTAGGGCTTATCACTGGTTGCTGAAAGCTTTTTTAAGGAGTATTTTTGAAAGAAAACTGTTTTCAAAATTTAATAAAGCTCTTTTTTTATTTTTTTAAAAAAAGAAAAAAAAAAGTTGCTTTAAATGCCCTCTCAATGCCTCTCTAAAGTAGTTTTTCCAAAGAAAACTTTTTTACAGCCCTTTTAAGCAAAATCAAAAGAGAAAAGTAATATAAATAAGCTCTTGAAGGTTACTGAAGCGCCTTCTTAAACAGCTGAAGAAGTGTTGTTAAAAGTCATTTTAGAGATCAATATAACATTTTGTTTTCAATTACATCAATAAGCAAAAGTTGACTTAGAAGCACCTCTAAGGTAGCATTTCCGGAACAGTTCTTTTTATCCTCTGTAAGATTTAATCAAAACTGGAAAAAACAGAGAATAGCTCAAAAGGAGCTTTTGGCTTTAAATAAGAAATAATTTAAAATAAAAATAATAATTAAATCAGTTTATTTCAAATAACTCAGAACAGGGCGCCTCAATTCCATACACGTTATGGTAACATAGACATGGTTTCTACAAATGAATAAAAATGGTTGGACCAAAGATCAAGGTATATGATGATTTGAAAAGGCCAATAACTCAGTTTACTGAACTTCCAACCTTTTACAGTAAGCCTGAAAATGATATTAGAGAGCAACTCAGAAATATCATGTAATCCATAAATCGCTATGCAGAAGTTTAAAAAGAGATATAACATTAGCTATAAACTATGAGGAAACCACATACTCAAGCATCTTTGAGAGGAGATCATAGGCAGGATTTTTAGGAGAGAGATGAACAACACTGTAGAGTCCAGCATTGTCACTGCCAGGAATGAGATAACAAGAGAATTAATTCCCCTACTACAAAGATATATTTTTTTAAACTACAACCAACAAATTTGAAGAACCTAACAAGAACCGAAGAATCTTACTATTTAAGTCCTTGAATCCGTTGCACATCAGCATGCCAATGTGGAAGATTCACCAGTGTAGGCCACTTCTCTGGTGTGGGGTGACCTAGTGCCATAAACAAAATTGAGTGTTCCTAGAGAATTTGGAACGTGTAGGACGACAAAAGAACTAACTTACCTAGGACCTTAAATATCTTGTCAAGTTGGTCAAGCTGCATAATAAACAGAATAATGGGCAAAAAGCCAGAGTCAGAAAATGATAATGGTAATTGAAAAGACTGTATAGACAGATGTCATATTGAAAGAACATGTAGTGCAGGGTAGTAAAAAGGAAAGGAGAAAACAAGCCAAACTTTTAACTTGTTGCGAGAAGAATTTTTCTGCAATTGAATATATTGTAATTGTATTAAAAAATGTCTTTCCATCTATATAAAACTTGCCTTTAAAAAGAATATTAAAACCCTAAACCTAAATAGAATCAGAAAAATAAAACCTCATGAAATTAGAAAAGTAAATAATAATTAAATCCTAAAACAAGTTAAAACTAAAAGCGTGTAGAATTCTGAAGCATAGAGGACACATAATCAGAAAAATACTGAAAAACTGAATTATAATCATAAAATACTACAACTAGTTATTATTAAAACAATAACAACAATGAATATGGATTTTTAAGATAAAATAGGCTACATATATTATTAATAAGATACCAAATACATTAAACCTGAAATGGATTTGGTGTCCCTTTTACTTCTTGTCCTTGAAAAAGTGGCTTCAAAGTGAGGAGCTCAGCAAATATGCATCCAACAGCCCACATGTCTATTCACAACAAGATGTTCCAAAAGTGAAACTCTAAACTTGACAATTGAATGCAACAATGTGGAATATGGGGCCAAAAGATATACCAACAGCACTGGTATAGTGTTTTGCGCCTAGGAGTAATTCAGGTGCACGATACCAAATTGTCACCACAACCTATCATTGATACACTTAGCTTGAGAACTAACCCCAAAAAAATAAACAAACAAATGAACAAATAAATAGGAGATGAAGAAGAGAGGTGTGCCAGATTACTCAAACCCTAACTGGGACTAGGAAAGTACACAAATGTCATTCTAAATAAGAATTTTCATAAGGTTTTCTTCACTCTTCACCGCGGCAATTATGCAGCAGAGATCAAAACCAATCAACTCATTTAAAAGGTCAAGGCATTTTATTTTAAAAATAAATATGAATTCCTTTAGCTAAATGGAAAATTTCATGGAATGACACATAACCCTATATTCTCCTTGTCCTAGACAAGTCCTAGACAAGAACTAGAAGGAAACCTGTTTACGACTTGCAGTAATATTTTTGACAATTGTATCCTTTCTTCACTAGACATCCAAAAGCGCTGACAACAGCTCAGGAACAACAGAAGGGCCTTGAACACAATTCAAAGGTATAGTTTCAGAGGAAAACCAAAAAACTCTAGATTAGAGGTTACTTTAGCATGCCTTAGGTTATTAAAGAAGAGCTGTTTCATTTAAACGACCAGGATAATTGGTGAAAGTCCATAACCATTGGTCCTTGATATTTATTTATCACTTTTTAGATCCCCCAGGATCTTAGAATATAATTATTTGAAACAATTATTTTTGTCAGAGGTAGTGGCTATTTTGAGAAAAATACTGTTCTCTACACCTTTCACAAAATCACAATTCATTCCCAACTAACATAATTTTTCCTATGAAATCAAAACAAAATGTTGAACTATGTGGATTCATTGAAGGAACTTCAGTAAACCCACAGAGGCATTGACGTGGTAAGAAGTTTAGGGAAATTCCAACCTTAGATCTAGAAGATGGAAATTTTCTCACTCTTAGCTTTGAAAATGAGTCTTATAGATAGAAGTGGACACTTGAAAGAAACCAGAGATGACCAAGAACAAGAGAAGAGACAGTTTTTATGTAAGGAATAAAGAAAATCATGATGCCAACAAAGGTTTTCATCAATAAAATACTGAAAAAAGAATTTTGAAATGGTAGCTTCATGATAGCATGCTTATAGAATATTTGAACAACATTCTTCATTCAAAGAATTCTTACCAAATCACTTCCTGTCTCAAAGCTAACAAAACTTGCAAAACTTACTATCCACAAACCTAAAAGTGCTGAAAGAGGTAGGAGGCCGATAAAGAAGGCAGAAGATGAATTATCGGCAGTAAAGGAATTCAAAATAGAATTTGATTCTGAAAACTTCAATCCTCCTATTCCTGATACTGGAGACCAACAGTGCATATTTTTCATATTTAAGAGGGGTTCAAATACCTGTAAAAGAGGGTTTAAGGATAACTTTACAGACAACTAAATCTAATCAAGGAACAAAATCTGATGAGAAATCCTTCAAGATCCAAGAGTGCAGAGGGAGAAATATGTTCAATTAAGAAGAAAATATGGCAATAATCAAAGGCATAGAGATGCAGGATGAAATTAGAAGAATGACTGAAAAAGATCCAGTATAGGTTAAGATCCATAAGTTAGAAGGTTGTGAATAGATCAGCACAGATTCAAGATGAAAATTCTTAAACTATTAATTCACTAAATTGGGGATTTCAGGGATGTTTTGGTTCATGTGGTGTACATGTAACTTCGTGTAAGGTGGAAGGAGAATGGTCTTTTTGTAAAAAAAAAAAAAAAAAGAAAAGAAAACAAAGAAAAACTCCTATCTTCGACAAAGATATATATTTTAACATTGACTTGACAAACTATAGATGGAAAAGAGCTAACAATCTCTTAAAAAACATGGAGGACATAAAAAATGAAATAAAATTAAACATCAAACTAAATTATATTCAGTTTAGAATGATCACAAACTAAATTCAACAATTTGCCTAAATGATCACAAACTAAATTCAACAATTTGCCTAAATGTAAGAGATGAACCTTTTTTAAGGCTGGAATTTGAATTATATTCAGGCTAAACCTAGAATATAACCTCAAAAGGATTCTTATCATACAAAAGAGGTGGAAATAAAGTAATCTAGGATATTAAAATACAGAAAAATAAAATAAACCTAAGGATACAAACTAAAAGTAAACTACATAACTCTGAAAGTTGAGACTCCATTATGACCTATACCCTTGCCTCTTTCATTCCTTCTCTTGCATATGTCCTAATGATGAATGAATTTTGATCAGTTTTGTGGTCAATTTTATACTAAACAGTTATTTCATTTTGGGTAAATTGATTCAAGATGAAAATTCTTAAACTATTACTTCACTAAATTGGGGATTTCAGTGATATTTTGGTTCAAGTGGTGTACATGTAACTTCAGGTAAGGTGGAAGGAGAATGGTGTTCTCAAAATAAAAAATAAAAAATCCTCTATATTCGACGAAGATATATATTTTAACATTGACTTGACAAATTATAGATGGAAAAGAGCAAACGATCTCTTAAAAAACATGGAGGATCTAAAATGAAATAAAATTAAACATCTAGAACCAATCACATCCATCTAAAATGATCACAAACTAAATTCACCAATTTGCCTAAATGTAAGAGATGAACATTTTTAAGGCTGAAATTTGAATTATATACAGGCTGAAACTAGAATATAACCTCGAAAGGATTCTTGTCATAATAAGAAAAGAATGGAAATAAAGTAATCTAGGATATTAAATTACCGGAAAATAAAATAAAATAAAATAAACCTAAGGATATAAACTAAAAGTAAACTATATAACTCTGAATATTGAGAATCCATAATGACCTATATTCTTGCCTCTTTTATTCCTTCTCTTGCATATGTCCTAAATATGAATGAATTTTGATCTATTTTGGTCAATTTTATACTAAATAGGCATTCCATTTTGGATAAATTGATAAGTTAGCTCAATATCGTCAATAAAATACTAAATGCTGTAAAGAGTATGACTACAAATATTAAAAAATATAGATTTAATTTCAGTTGTGGGACTCGCATGCCAGATCATTAAAAATTTGAGTTTTCATAGGTGTTTTGGAATCTTTTTCTCATTCTTTGCCATAAAGAGAGAAGCTAAAATTGAAAAAGGACTGCATTATTTGCTATAAAAATCTAATATCCAATCAGGACATCATCTCTTGCCAATTACATCATAATTAAGAACATAAATATAGTCTTCCCAATAACATAAGAAATAATACCTTGAGCAAAAGATACAATATTTGAGGCTTATCACTTTAGGAATAGAAATTTCATTAAGCCATCCAAATGTGAAGGCCAAGGAATAACAGGATGCACATTGAAGTTTATGTAAATCATGTCAAGAAAAAACAATTACCAAAATACATCATTTTTTAAGCTTTTTTTTTTTTTTTAATTGACACCCTAAAGTTTTTATACATCAAGCTATTGGCCTACAAACATTCTTCAGTTGTAGAAATAAAAAAGCCATATAAAAGAGCACATAACTTTACTAAAGCCTCAAAAGATGTTTTGATGGTGCTTGCTATAAAAAGTTTGATAAATTTTACCAATTGCCTCGCAAACCATCAATATGGAAAAAGGAGCAAACATGGACCCCTGAACCTCCCTTCCCCATGGAAAAAATAAAAATAATAATTATATATATAAAGGGTCATATTTTCCACAAAAAAAAAAAAAACCAAACATTAAAAATTAAACAAAGGAAAGAAAAATTAGTAGAAAAAGACAGAGAGAGGCAGCAACAAGCACAATTGTATCCTACCCCATTTTCAGATAATGGCTTCAGAGGAGCTTGGTAAATCCTTGCAAGTCCAAAGTCAGCTACTTTTACAACTCCTTGTTCTTCTCCTTCACCCATTACCTAGTTATTGAAATAAAAAAGAAATAGAAAGAAGAGTAAAAAGCTTTACTATGACATATGTGGCTAACAATGCAATTAGGACAAATATTTTAGAATTCTACCAAGATATTTGATGGCTTTAGATCTCGATGCACAATCCAATTACTGCATCAAAATACCACATATCCAAAAATAAGTTGATAGTGAAGCATTGGGAAAAAAAAAAAAAAAAAAAAACACACATAGCTGTTAGCCTAATTATTGCATAGAATAAAGTGGGAGGATGAGCAAAAGTTGTGATATCAAAGAGATACCTTACCTGTGAAGATAATTCAGACCATTAAGCAGTTGCCACAATAATGACTTAACTGTGTACTGATTAATTGACTGGTTAACCTTGTCTCTGTGATGTCTAATGATTTCCTGACATTTTCAGCAAAAGAAAAGAAAAAGCGAATGATCAAGAGATGCATCACTTTCAAAGATGAGAAAAGGACTGTAATTCGCATAAGGGGAAAAACGTGAAATATTGAATGATTTGTCATTTCCTTCTTTTTATAGAATGTTTTTATTCCAACCTTATGATATTCAGACTATTTCAGATATTACATTTTAACCCATCTAGTACCGGATATAGCGTCGAATTTGAGTAAAATAAACCAGTTTCCTATCTTACTTTCAAACTACTACCAATATAATTTAAAAGGAAATGATGGTTAGCATTATCATATAATTCGCATAAAGGCAATGTGTGTGGAAACACTAATCAAAAAAAGCTTATCATATACGGATGCAACAGTATAGTTCATTAATGGTAATATAGCAACTGAAGACTGGGTAAAGCTTCCCTTAATCTTTGTACCAACTTCAAACAGAAAAGTGCTTTATGGTAACAATACTTATTTATGTTTCATAAACCAAAATGAAAGGAATCCAGTTAGAAATTTTTTCTCCTTTCTTGTATATTCCAAGAAATCTCTTGAATGTAGAAGTAGTACTTCCTTCACTGGGTTGCATTTACAGCAATATAGACATTCTTCATACCAACTGGTTAGATCATTAAGTTGTTGGACTGACTGTCCATCAAACCAATCTTAAAAATTAAACATTGAGGCAGAAAACTAGTCCATGTTTAAACATAATTAAATTTCTAAATAGATTTTATGAATACCTAATTCTTCCCACTTAATTATCTCAAAAAGAAATTCATCACTCAAAAAAGTGTAACATCCTTTGGTTAAAGATCAAAAGATAAAAAGAGTAAACAATAGAGTAGTTCATAAATTTGAAAATGAATGAAAAAATCATAAAACCCCAAAAAATATTTGAATTGTATTTCATAAAACTTTAATAATGTTATGATGCATCTATTTGTACTTTTTACTACAAAGGGATACATTTTTAACAAATACAAATTAATTCCTTTAATTATTTTTTATAAGAAAAAGTATGTTACTTTAACAATTTGTTTTATTCATAGACTAGTTGTAGACTTAATGTTTATTTTATTATGGACTTGATATAGTTTTAAATTGCATTCTATGACTAATAAATTTTCCTATTTATAATAAACTAATTTAAATTTAAATTTTTACTGGTTTAATTACAACTCAAACAATTGAACCATGAGATAGTACATTTTCTAATCAGACGGTTCACATTCTAGGAACACTAATATGAAACATGGCGTGCAAGCATTATCATCAGCATTGAATTACTCATGACATATGAAAATAAAAAGAATACACATATGAGTGAATAAATGAACTAGAATGAAAACATAGAGGACATTCTTGATTACATTTAAGAAACCATACTATTAAAATAAAATGACATAAAATAAAAACATTAGAAAAGTGAAAGAAAAAAAAAAAAAAAAAAAGCAGCAACAGCAATTTCTATCTCTAGATAAGTACAAACGAAAGAACTGCAAAAATAAATAAATATATAAAATAACTACTAAAATGTTCAAATGCAAAAACAATCTTAATTTGTATTTGGCCATAACACAATTGAAATGAATTTATACAATATAAATACATAACCAATTAAAGCAATAAGGTACTCACATAAAGGTCATGTTCAGCATAGTCAAACGCCAGGTAGAGCGACATGTCCATATGATTAATATGCACATTCACAAGCTTCACAACATTTTCATGGTTTATCTCCCTCAGCAACTGCATTGTTGATCGTGTCATTTTCATCATTACAGAACAAAGTCATTATAACATAAAGGGGGCAAAGGAACATGGAAAAATAACTGGAATAAGACTCTTGATTGTCTAGGGAATCTTTCAATTGAGGATATAAGACTGTAAGACACACTTAACTCAAAACTTGACAGAAGACATATACCGATATTGATATGAAAAGACCATGAGATTTCTCCTTTGAGTGGAGATTTAAACCAATTTTTGCATATTTTTTTTTTTGAACAGTTTTAATTAAGCTCTAAATTCAGAAAGCCAAGACAGCATTTGGATAGACATTCAAAATTCTAAAAGCATTGCTTCTTAAGAACTTTTTTCATTTCTAAATTTCAAAATTCCAAAATTTTGAAAATGGTAATACCTGGAACTCAAATATCATCTGCAAAAGTACTTAATAAAAGAACAAGAAAATGGTCAAATATCTTCTCTCTTCCTTTCTCCAACACAGACATCCAATCCCATTGGTCAAGCACCAATCCTTTCCCCTCCTATCCCTCCTACACAAAATTGTCAGGTTTTTCTACCTTTATCAAACACCGCAGCCAATAATCTTTCTCTTCCATCTATTGTTCACTACTTCTTTCCTCTTCCTTGCCCATCTATCCTCTCATTCTCAATCTGAAGAAAAAATATTCAGCATATTTTCTAAAATCCATTTTAGGTCCTAGAAACTCATCCAGCATATTCTCAATCCACAACAACAAAGAATCAGTAATTCTTGATGCCCCTAACCCCATGCCTCACATAAACTAAAACGCGCAAAATACAAACAACTCAAAACAAATAGAAGCAATCGCAGTATTCGACATAATCCAGGACCCTTTTTCGCCACTAGCACAACCGCAGAATCTCACCTTCCTCCACCACTAGTTTTAGCATGGTTACTCTAGGTTCTAGATGATGCAGCCTAGCTGCGGCTTACAGAATCTTGTTCATCGACCACCAAGAATTTAACAAAACTGGATTATTCTAACTGAGTCCGCTCTTCAAATTTTATGGGTATCAAGAAAATTTACATGCTCAAGAATGTATAAAAACCAACTAAAAGGAAAAAAGAAAAAAAAAAAAAAAAGTCAATTCACCATGATTTCACGAATTGCTGTAGGAGACACGCCATCTCCATCCTTGGATTGCTTGAACTTTTTAATAGCAATGGATTTGCTGCGGTTTGACTTAATCTTAGCCAAAAATACCAACCCATAGGTTCCTTCTCCGATTTTCCCAATGAGATCGTACTGCTGTAGCCACTCCGGCCGATTACTGCCGCTATTGTTATTATTATTCCCAGTATTGGAATGTCCTCTGCTGCCGCCTGTATTTCCATCTCCCATCTTGATTTTCATACAAAAACAAGAAAATTCACTACAACTACTTCCTCTTTCTCAGAATTGGCGTCTGCCTTACTTAAATTTTTTTAAGGTGAAGACGATCAAAATTCTCGAGGGACTTGTTCGACCTGACAAAACAAACGCTAAATTCTTTTCAGAAACGTTATGGATATAGTAGAAATTCTAGGTTTTAGTTATTTTGATTGTAAATGTTGTATTTTAATACTTAGATTTTAAATAAATTATATTTTAACTGTTTTCTCTATTTTCAGACGAGAGAGAATGAGTAAATAAAAATTAATAATATTTAATATATTTACTTAAATTTTTTTTAGAAATGTCTATTTACTAATTAAAGAATCAAAATAAAATATTTCCGCCAAATATAATTTTTTTTTTAAAAAAATGTCTCGTCATTATTTATCATCAATGAGTCACACTATTACAATATTTTCAATACAAAATAAATCTCAATCTTTACACGGGACTTTTTAAATTATTAAATCTTTGAACCCGCGACCAAACGTTATATTAACATTTGTTTACCATTAAAGTGTAGTAACTTATGTTAATTTTTGTGAAAAATAAAATATTTATAGTATATATAAGTCGGCCCCAACCTACCACCCCGAAAATCTTCTTCCTCACTCTGTCTCAAACGTTTCTCCAGTTTCTCTCTCTCTTTCTACAAATTCTTCCTCAAATCAGGGAAACCTAAAACCTCGACCATGAACTAAGATGAATTAGAATCTGAATTTCGATTAAGTTAGTGCTCTAATTCTCAAAATTTTCACTTCTAATCATGAAATTTATCGAAAACCCTAAATTTCCTTTGTTAATATGTTTGTCTTCGCCTCAATTTTCTCCTGTCAATCGGCCCCACCAATATGAAGACTTTACACGCCGTCTTTTCACCGCCTTCGTCATCTGGATTTGATAATTTGTTAGACCAATTGGTTCGGATCGAGGTCAACGAAATGGCTCCCGAAAAAAATCGTCGGCGATCGAAATCGCCATCGAGTCTATGCCTACAATCCCAATCGCCACAACCCCAAAGTTATTCCCCCAAGAAACACCAAAGATTTTGAGTGCCTTTCTCTTGTTAGAAGGTGGGAAGGAGAGAGAAGAAAAGAAAATGGAGAATTTTTTGAATGGAGCTTTTGAGATAGTGGGGATAGGAATGTGGGAGAATAATCAATTAATGCGTTTTGATATCAATTTTCATTTTTTTTTTCCAAATTGAGACCTAAGCTTGATTTAATTATTTAGTTTGGCTTAGGTTACCGGGTGGAGGATTTGCGCAGGTAGGTTCAGCAATGAAAGAAGAGGAGGAGGAAGTGGAGGTGGTAGTGTCGGAGGAGCAAAACAAATCATGCTTGTGTACACAAATAGACTATAAATATTTTATTTTCAACTAAAAATAACATAAGTTATTACAATTTGGTGGTAAACAGATTGTTATAAGATTTAATTACTTTTTCTTTTTCAATTTTTTTTATTCCAAAAAAAATCATGCTTGCATATCAAATAATACAAGATGTTTAAGGTATAATGGAAATACATTTTTCCATCTATGGCTTTCTCTATACGAGAAAGTGATTTTTAAGATGTTGTGTGCTACCTCATTAGCTCTCCTAGGTCTATCCTGGATAAAATTAATCTACGATAGTAAATAAGCTCCTAAACTTGGTAAATAAGATTGTAATACAAGGTATCATTAACATTAGGTCTTTCAATCAACTTTATTATAGCTTCTAAGCAATATGTTTCAGTACATACCTTACCTTGAGCATATTGGAGTTCCAATATGGCCTCTTCAAGAATAGCCTTGAGCTCACTAATAACCGACATTTCTAAATCTCAAACCGATTGATTGAATGCTATGCTTGGATAGCCTTCGAAGTTCCCCATGACAACTCCAACGGTTGTCTTGTAATTCTTCCAAGCATAATCCACGTTCATTGGTGTGTGTTTTGAGTGAATAAATATCAAATAAGACAAATAATCTCACAAAACAATGTCACATAATCAAACACAACTAAGGCGAGTACCTATCGCATGCGAGATAGTAACACAGAGTATCACGATTTTAAATTTATAAATATTGTATCCTTAGGAACGTACCAATTATGACAATCTTTAAGGTTCGGGGAATTAGTCCTATGTGTCCATTCGATTCGGGTTTGTTGATTTGAAGAGTATTTAAAACAAGAATGGAAAAACAATTGACTAAGATCTCTAATGAAGTACATATGATTAATTAAGGTGAACAATGTTCTAAAGTTCGTTTGCAAACGAGATCTAAGGCGATTATGAATTTGAATCGTCTTACTACCATACCGGAGCTATCTAAAGTGATTACCTCAATACGGGTCGTTGCAAGTAATCATAAACCTTCGTAGATTAATTATTATTAAAGTCGATTTAATAAGTTAATCTTAAGATTTGCATTGATTACTAACTCGAGATTATTAGGCTGCCTAACTCGGTATGGTTGTCGCAAGTTTTTAGACCTAATCGGGCGATTTGTTAAATCTCCTATGGTTGGGTCTCCTTAACAAACCGTCGATTTAATTAACTATTGTAGTATCATGTGGTGTGTGTTTTGAGTGAGTAAAAATATAGTATCATATAAAGCAAATAATCTCACAAACGAGTGTCACATAATCAAACACAACTAAGGAAGAGTACCTATCGCATGCGAGATAGTAACACGGGAGTACCACGATTTTAAATTTATAAATATCGTATCCTCGGGAACGTTGGTGACGATTGGTTAGTTTCTACCAATTATGACGGTCTTTAAGGTTTGGGGAATTAGTCTTATGTGTCCATTCAATTCGGATATGTTGTTTAAAAAATATTTAAAACAAGAATGGAAAGATAATTAGCTAAGATCTCTAATGAAGTACGTATGATTAATTAAGTTGAACAATATTCGAAAGTTCGGTTTGCAAACGGATCTAAGGCAATTATGAATTCGAATCATCTTACTACCATACCCGAATTATCTAATGTGATTACCTCAATATGGTTGTCGCAAGTAATCCTAAACCTTTGTAGATTAGTTATTAAGTCGTCGATTTAATAAGTTAATCTTAAGGTTTGCATTGATTATGGACTCGAGATTATTAGGCTGTCTAACTTCAATATGGTTGCCGCAAGTTATTAGACCTAATCCGACAATTTGCTAAATCTCCTATGGTTGGGACTCATTAACAAACCGTCAATTTAATTAACTATTGTAGTATAATGCATCAACATAAGTTTCATGGCATAAACTTAATATGAGAATCAAATCGAAAGCGTAAAACAACAAGCGATTCATAATGTATATTAAAACGTATCCTTTCCGGAAATGTATAAATCATTAATTAATCAATCTAAATAAAGAGAATCTTAGGACACAAAATCATAACATATAAAGAAAAAGTAATACAAGAACGAAAAGAAAAGGAAAGAGAAAGTTGTCGTGTTGCTCTCTCTTTCCTCCCTGAGCGGCTTAATCCTCCAGGACCTCGCCGAGACTTGTACTCCAGGATCCTTATCTTGCTCTAAAGATCTTGGCTACCACTCCCCTCAACTAAACTATAGGGTATCCCTTATGGTTGAGGCTCAACCCTACACTCGAGAAGAAAGAAAAATGAAACCGAATCTCGACTAGAGCTTATCACGGAATTCCTATTGGCTAGGAACTCGGAAATGCTCTGTTCCGAGTGATTCCGGTGTGCTTCAACAACCGAGGGAGTGCATCTATTTATAGGAGTGAAATAGAGTTAAAAAGAGGTAAAATTTCCATGTGGGACATTGAATTGCGCCAAAATTGCCTTGAACACGCCCGTGTTGCATGTCTCCAACACGGCCGGCAACACGGGCAAGAACACGCCCGTGTTAACCTTTTTTTCAAAAATTGCACTTTTAGTCCCTGATTTCTTCCTTTCTTCAATTTTGGTCCCTGAAACTTATGGAATAAAAAACGAGAAAGAATTTACGTAATTTCCATTCAATTAAATCCGATTAAGTCCATAATTAACTCGAATTGAACAATTAATGTATAAAAACACGATATAAAATCGAGTTATCAAATACCCCACACTTAATCTTTTGCTTGTCCTCAAGCAAACTATTAAATATAGTCCAAGAAAACACGTATAACTCAACTAATCATGTTTATCAATTAAGCACAGAAGGTGTTCAACAATTCAAACTTGTTCGGAAAATCGGAATGGACTATCAAAGAGTGAATTACTCCTAATGCCTCATCAAATGTATCATGTGCAAATCAAGAAGAAATAATTCAAAATATCCATATTTAATCAACACACATCTAATCATAGAATTTCCCTAGGTGTAGTGTGTGTTCTAATCTGACTCATCATTCAAACAATAGACTTCCCTTCAAACTAGTAGAAAGATAGTATGTTGATCACTTAGACGTCACAACAATTAATTATAATTAACCATCTAGGGATCAAGTCACAATGCCACACTTATTACTCTTTTTTTTTTAAAACATATAAATATTTTTTTTTTCTTTTTTGCGGTGGGTATAAACGTTTACTTAACCATGTTAACTTTAACTACCCTTGTAGCATGTCTCACTCCGGTGGCTCCCAGACCTCAAAGACCTTAGGGCACCGGGCATTCAATTCCCTTCGGGAGTGATTCCTAAGTAGCAAAGAACACTTGCAAACTACCCTTATTAAAATAAATGCCATGAAAAATAAACTAGTGGCATGCTTCTCAAACCCCTATCAAGTCACCATAACAGCTATCACAACATCCAAATGGTCTAACACTATTTAACTAAAAGTCTAAAAGTGATCCATCGGTCAAACAATTTCGCCAAAATAGATGTGCTCAAGATAACAGGGATTTCCTACAACTAGATAGCATCAAGTTTCTATGAATAAATCAAACTCGATCCTTAAGATTCTTACAATCAAACAAATAGTTTTTATCATAGGCGGAGTAAATTATACTTTAAAAGTTTATCGGATATCCCAAAAAGTTTAAAATTGCCATAAAATTCGAGAAAATTCAAAAAAATCTAGCAAAATTTAACCCACAGAAATTCACCCCCTACCCCACACTTAAAATGAACACCGTCCTCGGTGTTGTAAGCAGGTGGAGATGAAAAACCCCACACGTAATCTAAAACATCTATGAACAAATAAGACAAAGTACAACAGAAAGATGTTTAAGAATAAGTAGTGTCCTAAAATAGAAAACACCAACAAGAAAACAAAGCAAAAAGAACAAAAACGAAAAAGAAAACAAGAAAAAGGAAAAGAAGAAAAACTAGGTATCCGGTGGTTGGTTGCGGACCGCTGGAATCGAAATGATGTGGCGGTGTGGTGGTGCGAGAGGTTCGTATGGTGGAACCTCATCCTCAACAAATGTCCATATACCCTCAACTTGTATGTATGTCCATGTTCGGAGGGTAATGATGGTCACAGTGTAGTAGATGTGCTTTCCATACGAGAGTTGCGGTTGCGATATCTATACCAAGAAATCTAGCAACTCTAATGATGTTATGTCTCAAAACACCTTCACGAGTGCTAGTAGCATATTCCTTAGCAGTTCAAAGCAAATATTCTAATTATGCCCACGAGAATACGTCTAAAAACATGTGATAACTCATTTTTGTCTATGACATGAATCACTTCAATATTATCCTTTCTATTAATAACATGCATAACATGCAAACAATGAAGCACTGAATGAATAATCGAAGCTTTTGACCTTCTAAGATAAACATGATGATACATAGTGGTATGGTCCCAAAATAGATTTTAAGGACAATTCTACTCTCTTCATACTTAAATCATGATCATATCCAGCAAGCCTTAAAGAAATAGACCTTTTATGATGCTCAAAAAGTATAGAAGATTTACATACTAATACCTCGTAAGTAGCATTCTGCATTAAAGATGCGGCTATAGAGTATGCATCAATTAATTCATTTGTGCATTCAACTCAAGAATTGCAAGAGTCTCCCAATCAATTCTTCTGCCATGATGTACTAATCCTCTCGGAAATGAGTTGTAGCATTCAATAGCTACATTCCGATCTAGTGGAAATGAATAAATCAAGATAGCGATCGGTGGAGGATGAACTCTCTTCAGTATCATAGCTGCAAGGTAGCAACTATATGTATACACAAATAGAAAAAGAGAGTTGAGTGAATTTAGAGATAAATAGGGATAGAGTAATGAATAACTATGAGTAGCAAAATTTGCACAGTTCCCTATGAACACGGTCGTGCAGTGCACATGCACAATCGAATTCTACCATTTTTAAAGCTAATGTGTTCCAAACAATTTATATGCAGTAAAATTTGTACTGGAACAATCATTATCCACTCAATACATTAATTGACACAACAATGTCTTATCCGGAACATCCAACATATATTTAATTAAACATTATAATCCCTATGTTGGAACATCTAGTTACTATCATGCCATGATTATTTAGCACATATGAACATGTCCGGAACTTCCAAAATCTACTCAAGTAAGCATAGTAGTCCTAAACTAGACATCCAGTCTCTAAATAAACCCGAAAATCCTATTCCGGAGCATCCAGTTTCTAAATAAACAGAGTAGACATAAATTACGCCAAAAACCACATAAGACACCTTTAAAATAAAACACACAAACGAAAGACAAACAAAGAAAAATAAGAACAAGAAAAACAAAACAAAACAACGAAAACAAAAACATAGGGTTGCCTCCCTATAAGCGCTTCTTTACTATCATTAAATTTGGATTGCCTTTCCTCCTCATAAGATTGCATGTTCGATTTTCTCGAACAATTCCTTGTAAAATTTCAACTTATGTCTGTTCACCTTGAATGATGTTTCACCCTTGTTCATTATTTCACAAGCTACCATGGTGAGACTTGTTTGATAATGAAGGAGTCCGTCGATAGCTTTAAAACATCCCCGAAAATGTTCTCAAATGTGAATATAATAACATTTTATCCTCAAGTTGAAATTCCTTTAAAACTGTCTATCATGCCAAATCCTATTTTTCCATTTAAAGCTCATTGAATTTATCATATTCATCAAATTCATTTAGTTTTTAGGTTTCTATCCAATATACACAAAATCTATTATAATTCAACAAGTGAATGCGGGGTGTGATTAGTGTACATAATAGTGTTAGACAAGATCAAATATATCAAATTCATATACAACATCTAGAATAGTATATCATTTGGAAATTCATAGCATATCCTTGTCCTCAAACAACTTCTACTGCATAATTACTAACATCACATATCATATAGCCAATTTCAATCAAGGGATGTCATAATGGGTGCAGTAGTGAAAGAATTCCTTTAATAAAATTCATGCAAAAATTCCTTATCAAACACAAAAGGAATAACTTTTCCGATTAAGCATATGCGTTGTTTTCATGCATCTCTAAAACATAGATTCTAGATTTCACAAGCAATGCATGAATGTATATCAATCATAGGAAATCATCTATAAACTCTCTTAAACTCTCTTATCATGTTAATAAATAATATAGCTAGAACAACTATCCAAAAAGCAATAGAACATGTATGAGAGTAAAGGCTAGGATTGGTACTTGGAATATCAACAATTTTATAAAAAAAAACTCTTTTGTACCTCTTGAGTGCATTCAGTTGCAACTTCCTTTCGTTTCTCATTCAAATTGCAATTATAAACAAGGAAGTTCTTATCTTCATCTTAGGCATCCATAGCAAAGGTGGTATGCCAAAGCCCTTTTGGTTTCAATTCGGGTGGATCCTCGCACGATGAAGTCAAAAAAATTTCAATTTTTGATAATACCAAAGATAGATTAGGCATGATTTTTTTTTTCGACCCTAGATAATCTCTAAAGTTTTTCCTAGTATGGTTTTAGAATGAATTTTCTAAAACTAGATGACCTTAATTATTTAATTCTAGATAATTTCTAAAATTAACAATTTAGGAAACCGTATACTTAGGAAAGTGAGGTCTAATTCCACTAATCAAGTCATAATGGATAGACACTACCGTTACTCAATCATAAAGTTTCTAAAATTTTGCGCGGAATTTCAAAAATATTATGAATTTAGCGTCCCCGGCAACGGCGCCAAAAATCCGGTGTGTGTTTTGAGTGAGTAAAAATATAGTATCATATAAAGCAAATAATCTCACAAAACAGGTGTCACATAATCAAACACAACTAAGGCAGAGTACCTATCGCATGCAGATAGTAACACGGGAGTACCACAATTTTAAATTTATAAATATAGTATCCTCGAGAACGTTGGTGACGATTGGTTAGTTTCTACTAATTATGACAATCTTTAAGGTTCTGGGAATTAGTCCTATGTGTCCATTCAATTCGGATATGTTGTTTTAAAAATATTTAAAACAAGAATGGAAAGATAATTAGCTAAGATCTCTAATGAAGTACGTATGATTAATTAAGTTGAACAATATTCGAAAGTTCGGTTTGCAAACGGATCTAAGGCGATTATGAATTCGAATCATCTTACTACCATACCCGAATTATCTAATGTGATTACCTCAATATGGTTGTCGCAAGTAATCCTAAACCTTTGTAGATTAGTTATTAAGTCGTCAATTTAATAAGTTAATCTTAAGGTTTGCATTGATTATGGACTCGAGATTATTAGGCTGTCTAACTTCAATATGGTTGCGCAAGTTATTAGACCTAATCGACAATTTGCTAAATCTCCTATGGTTGGGACTCATTAACAAACCGTCAATTTAATTAACTATTGTAGTATCATGCATCAACCTAAGTTTCATGGCATAAACTTAATATGAGAATCAAATCGAAAGCGTAAAACAATAAGCGATTCATAATGTATATTAAAACGTATCCTTTCCGGAAATGTATAAATCATTAATTAATCAATCTAAATAAAGAGAATCTTAGGACACAAAATCATAACATATAAAGAAAAAGTAATACAAGAACGAAAAGAAAAGGAAAGAGAAAGTTGTCGTGTTGCTCTCACTGCTTCCACGGACTGGCTTAATCCTCCAGACCTCGCCGAGACTTGTACTCCGGATCCTTATCTTGCTCTAAAGATCTTCAGCTACCACTCCCCTCAACTAAACTATAGGGTATCCCTTATGGTTGAGGCTCAACCCTACACTCGAGAAGAAAGAAAAAAAAAAGGAAAACTCGATTGGAGCTTAGCACGAAATTCCTATTGGCTAGGAACTCGGAAATGCTCTTGTTCTGATCGATTCTGGTGTGCTTCAACAACTGGGGGAGTGCATCTATTTATAAGAGTGAAATAGAGTTGAAAAGAGGTAAAATTTCCATGTGGGACATTGAATTGCGCCAAAATTACCTTGAACACGCCCGTGTCGCGTGTCTCCAACATGGCCAGCAACACGCCCGTACTGGCCTAACACGGCCTGCAATACGGGCAGGAACACGCCCGTGTTGGCCTTTTTTTTCCCAAAAATTGCACTTTTAGTCCCTGATTTCTTCCTTTCTTCAATTTTGGTCCATAAAACTTTTGAAATCAAAAACAAAAAGAATTTGCGTAATTTCCATTCAATTAAATCCAATTAACTCCATAATTAACTTGAATTGAACACAATTAATGTATAAAAACACGATATAAAATCGAGTTATCATCATGCATAAACCTAAGTTTCATAGCATAAACTCCATACGAGAATCAAATCAAAAGCGTAAAATAATAAGCAAGTCACAATGTATATTAAAACGTATCCTTTCCGGAAATGTATAAATCATTAATTAATCAATCTAAATAAAGAGATTCCTAGGACACATAATCATAACATATAAAGGAAAAGTAACACAAGAATGTAAAGACAAGGAGAGAGAAAGTTGTCGTTTTGCTCTCTCACGCTTCCCCTGACCGGGGCTCGATTCTCCAGATCTTGCCGAGACTTGTACTCCGGATCCTTATCTCGCCCTCAAATTCTTCGGATATGAATCCTCTCAACTAAACTATAGAGTATCCCTTATGGTTGAGGCTCAACCCTATACTCGAGAAGAAAGAGAAATGAAAACCCGAAAAACTACGAAAACTATTCAGATCTATCGATTGCACTTGAGTTTTCGTTGTCCTGAGTGATTCTGGTGTGTCTCAACAACTAAGGGAATGCATCTATTTATAGGAGTGAAGTAGAGTTGAAAAGAAGCGAAGTTTCGATGTGGGACATTCAAACACGCCAATGTTGCCTTCAACACGCCCGTGTTGAAGTTTCCCAAAAATTGCAATTTTAGTCCCCGATTTCTTACTTTTTTCAATTTTAGTCCTGAAACTTCCAAAAAGCAAAAGCGAACAAATTTGCATAATTTTCATTCAGTTAAGTCCAATTAACTCTATAATTACTGGAATTGAACATAATTAATGTATAAAAACACGATATAAAATCGAGTTATCATTCATCTTCGTCACATCTTCCTTCAAGGGTTTCCAAGTTTAAGCCGAATCTTCATTTGTTCTTCCCTCGATCCTTCCCGCATCGGTGAGCTTCTTCCTTGCATTCATTATTAGGATTCTAATCACCTCCAAACAATTATGTCTTATCATGCACATATTTGCTCCCTTGGGACTAGAGCTGTAAACAAACTAAGTAGTTCGCAAACAAAACTTGTTCGAGCTTGTTTATACTCTGTTTGAGCTTGTTTATTCTCCGTTCAAACTTGTTCATTTTTTAAATAAACCAAACTCAAACAATTTTTTAAGCTTGATTATTTGGACCAATACAACGATAATGTTTGGGAGAGTAAAAAAGACTTACTTCGACATAAAAAAAAAAGAAGAAATTGATTAAGTTTATATGTTACTTACTGAAATAAACCAAAATATGGATGAGGTTAAAGGAAGAATCCTTGGCCGCAGACCTCTCCCTTCAATCCGAGATATGTTTTTTGAAATTCGGGTAGAAGAGAGTCGTCGAAAGGTAATGTCCAACAGCGAGCCATCTTCAAATCCAGGTAATGATGCATCTGCTCTATTTTTGTCAAAGGAGCAGAGTCCAACAATGACAAGAAAAAGAGACCATGGTGAGATTTTTGTAAAAAATTCTAGCACACACATGAGACATGATGGAAAATACATGGCAAGCCACCTGGTGGAAAACCAAGACCTGAAAGAGCTTTACAATCCGTGGTTGATTCTTTTTCGGAACCAAGCGTCAAACAGGGACAATCTCCATTCACAAGAAACAAGTAGAGCAAGCTGTTGAATCTGTTACATTCTAAATCCGGCAAACCTTTGTGTTCACTTGTCCAACATGGTAATCCTAATCCTCTATACTCTCATGTTTGTGTTCAACCTAAAACTACTTGGATTATTAATTCAGGAGCTTCCGATCATATGACTAGTTGTTCTAGTTTTTTCCTATCATATAAGCCGTGTGCAGGAAATAAGAAAATTTGTATAGCGAGATGGTTCTTTTTCTGCTATTGCCGGTGTAGGAGATGTAAAACTCTCGATACACTAACATTGTCAAATGTTCTTCATGTTCCTAAATTATCTTGCAATATTATCTCAATTAGTAAACTAACCTCTACTGTAAATTGTACTACCAATTTTTTTTCATCCTATTGTATATTTTAGAATTTGGACTTGTGGATGATGATTGGCAGTGCTAGGGAGTGTGGTGGTCTTTATTTTCTAGATGAGGGAACATTGATCAATAAAGATACTCAATGGCAAACTTGCCTACAAGTTGCCTTTGATTTCAAAGATGATGAAATCTATTTATGGCATTTTCGGCTAGGACATGCAAATTTTCATTATTTAAATCATTAACTTCTTGCTTTATTTCACAATAAAAATCCTTCTTTTCAATGTGAAATTTGTGTTCTTTCTAAACATCATTGCAACGCATATCCCCCACGGGTGTATACACCTTCAAAGCCTTTTGAACTTGTGCATAGTGATATGTGGGGACCATCATGAGTATCCATTCTCAATGGTAAACAATGGTTTATTACACTTATTGATGATCACACTAGAGTTTGTTGGGTTTATTTGCTAAAAGAAAAATCGGAAATGGAACGTATTTTCAAAAATTTTTATAACATGATTTAAAATCAATTTCAAACGAGTATAAAAATTTTGAGAAGTGATAATGGGCGTGAATATTTTGCACAAGTTTTAGGTACTTTCTTTGCTAAAAAAGGAATTGTTCAACAGAGTTCATGTAATGAGACACCTCAACAAAACGGAATTGGTGAAAGAAAAACTAGACACCTTCTTGAAATAAATCGTGTATTACTTTTTTCTAATAATGTTCCTAAACATCTTTGGGGTGATTTAGTCATACATGTCACCGATTTGGTGAATAGACTTCCTTCTAAGCTTTTAAATTATAAAACACCTATACTTGTACTTCAAATTTATTTCCAAAATTTTGTTTATTTCATGATATGTCTATAAAATTTTTTGGTTGCACTGTTTTTATTAGAAATCCAAATAGGAATGCTAGTAAACTCAACCCAAGAGCAACAAAATGTGTATTTGTTGGTATTGCTTCAAATAAAAAAAGGCTACAAGGGTTTTGACCCTACTCTTTAAAAAAACATATGTAACCATGGATGTAATTTTTTTTGAAAATATCCCCTTTTTTAATCCTAATATTCAGGGGGAGAACCAAGTCAAAGATTTGGATTTTAAAATAACAAGTAATAAATTCAATCCACATCATAATCTCAAGCATATTGCAAACAATTTTTGTGATCCCTCTTTAGATCTACATTTTCTAGGGTATGCTTTAGGAAATGAAAAAACACGGGTTGAAGAAATTAATGAGGAAAGAAACCAAGAATCAACTCAAAATCCCATAAGTTTTGAGAATGTTTTACAACAAGAAGTTGCATCTCAGTAGCAAGTTGAAAGAGAAGTTGAATCTCAAAAACATGTTGATAATAATTAGAGCAAATTTGGGCGTGTATATCATTGAAAGTTCCCTCATCAAAGAACTGAAGTCACAACCTCCTTGCCCAATCAAGAATCTAAACTACAACTGGAGACTGAACCAAGTAACTCTCTTCCTATCCTTTCTAATCATATTCCTTTTGAATCTAATGTTTCAAATCTTGAACTAGATTTGTCAATAGCTATTAGAAAAAGAAAACGTTCATGTGTCAAATATCCCGTGTCTCATTTTGTCTCCAACTCAAAACTCTCATCTTCCTTTATCACTTTCACAACCAATGTTTCAAGTGTTTAGATTCCAAATAACATACAGGAAGCTCTACATGTTTCGGAGTGGAAGAAGGTTGTTCATGAAGAGATGAGTGCTCTAGAGAAAAATCAGACTTGGAGACTTGAAGATCTTGGTGTGTGTTTGGAGTGAGTAAAAATAATCATAAAAATCAAAGCAAATAGACTCACAAACAAGTGTCACAAAATCAAACACAACTAAGGCAGAGTACCTATCGCATGCGAGATAGTAACACGATAGTACAACTATTCTACATTTATATAAATATCATTTTCTCGGGGTCGTCGGTAACAACTTATTAGAATTTATCATTCATGAAAATATGAGGGAATTAGGAATTAGTCTCATATTAATAATTCATGTAGAAGTTATTTCAAAAGAGAGAAGTAATTTAACTAACATGAATTGAGAAATAGGATTCAAATTATGCTTTCAAGAATCAATTAAGTTGACCTATATTCGAAAGCTAACTCGATCCTTTGTCGTGATCTTCGGATCCTCGACAATCATGCCTCTCGAAGATTCCTCGGAGCTATCCCTTATGGTTGAGGCTCAAGCTCGAGAATAAAAATGAAGACTATGAAAAGCTGAGATCTGCTAGAGTACTCGAGTTCTAACACTCGAAACTCATGTGTTCTCTGCAATTCCGATCTGCCAAGAGTTGAGAATGACACTTCTATTTATAGGGGTGAGTATGGGGGCGTTCCGGACATTTTTCGGGTGAAAATCATATGATTTTCAGATCCGGGACAATGAACGGCCGTCCAACATAAGTGCACGGCCGTCCGGAGTAAACTTTTCATCTTGGACGGCCGTCCAGAGTAGACAGTCGTGCAGCACAAGTGCATGGTCGTGCAAATTTCCAAAAATTACCATTTTGCCCCTAATTTTGTCCAATTTTGCAATTTAGTCCCCGAACCTTTCCCGAAATCAAAATATCGTAATTATATGGTATTTCCAACTAATTTTTTTTTCCAATTAACATCGTAATCAACTCGAATTGAACACGGATATTGTACGAAAACATGATATAAAATTGAGTTATCGGATCTTCCTAAGGATACTCTAACAATAGGTTGTAAGTGGGTTTTTACTCCCAAGTTTAATGGTGATGGAAATCTAGAGAGATGTAAAGCTCGATTGGTGGCCAATGGGTTTACACAAACCTATGGCATTGACTATACTGAGGCCTTTGCTCCTGTAGCTAAACTTAACCCTGTTCGAATTTTGTGGTCTATTGCAACTATTTTAGACTGGCCTCTGGTGTGCGTTTGGAGTAAGTAGAAAATAGTATCATATAAAGTAAATAAACTCACAAAATAGTGTAATGAAATCAAATACAACTAAGGCTGAGTGTCTATCACATGTAGATAGTAACACGGGAGCATCACGATTTTAAATTTATAAATATCGTATCCTTGGGAACGTTGGTGACGGCTGGTTAGTTTCTACCAATTATGACAAACTTTGAAGTTTGAGGAACTAGTCCTAGATTTTCATTCAATTCAGTTTGCTGTTTAATGAAGGTTTAAAATAAGAATGGAAAACTATTAATTAAGATCTCTAATGAAGCGTGTATGAATTAATTAAGGTGAACAATGTTTGAAAGTGCAGTTTGCAAACGGATCTAAGGCAATTATGAATTTGAATTATCTTACTGCCATACATGGGTTATTTAGAGTGATTACTTCAATATTGATCGTTGTAAGTAATCCTAAACCTTTTTAGATTAGTTATTAAGGCGTCAATTTAATAACATAACTTTAAGATTTGCATTAATTCCAAACCTAAGATTATTAGAATGGCTAACCTCAGTACGATCGTTGTAAGTTATTAGTCCTAATCTAGCAGCTTGTTAAATCTCCTACGGTCGGGATTCATTAACCAATCGTCAATTTCATTATATATTGATGTGTTATTTTGAGTTATATATAAATAATAAAAATAATATAAATAATTGAATAAATAATATTAAAAATAATAAGAATCTCTATGATTAAAATAGGATTGTCACTTAATAAAATAACTCAATTAGGCAGAGCACCTATCGAAATAGTTTAGTAAATAAGGTGATATTCAGATTTTAAATTTATAAAAATCGTTTTTCCCTAAGACTTCTATTAAATTCTAGTGTGGAAAATATAATCAAACTAATTATGAATATGATTTGTGATTAAGGATCATTCAACAAGTAAACCAACCAATATCAAGAATGATAAGATTGATTTCTAAATCCTAGAAAGCAAATTTAAAGCAAGTAAAGTAAAATCATGGATGAGAGAATATTGAATATTTGAAGAACTCACTAAACACATTAGAGAGAGTGGAGGATACACTTCATAACAAAATCAAGTATCATGATTCAACTATTACAATTTCACTGAATCCGAGTCTAAAGATGAACTTCCTCAATACGTGTCGTTGAAAGAAATTCATATGTGAAGAACAACTCGAATATATTAGTAAGATCAAATCCCTACTAATCATCCAAGGTCCGGTACATCAATAGGAAGACAATCCAACTAACCTAGCACTAATCGTATATCCAAGGTCCGGCTTAACAATTAGTGTTAACCCGAACCACAAGATCGAATTAGGGCTCAACTCAAGATAAACAATCAAATCAAAGCCATAATTGAAATTGCAATTCAAATTAATGAAATCATAACAATCAACTCACAATAGATCAATCTCATAGTGAAAGTATAACATGAAACCAACCACTTCTACCCTAAAGAAATGTAGGAGAAGAGAGTTCCTATTAGGTTGGTAAACTAGATTACAAGAATTATCAACAAAAATACTTGAAGAAGGTAAGAAAATAATTCCAAAACCAGTTGTCAATTGAATCCGGAAAGATCTCTACACCTCAACTTTCTTCTTGAATCCTCTTCTTGCTCCTTGAAGCTTGAATGGTTGAAGTAGCTCAAAATCCTCTTGATCAAGTCACAAAACTCTACCTCATAGACCAAGGAGAGATTTCATAACCTAACTAGAAACATCTATTCACTAAAACAACCTAGGGAATTATCTAATCAAAGTTATTCAATCAAAGTAATAGAAATTCCCCAAATTCTATACCAAAAATATATGAAATTGAAGAAAAACCCAATAGGATGTTCAATATCTAAGAACAATGTGAAATATAATCCGATCCTCAAGCCAAAATAATACAACCCTAATCCCACCTAATCCAACCTCTATCTAACCTCAAATAATGGTAAAAATCCCAATATTTATAGATAACCAAAACAAGGGTAAAATAGTAATTTTTACAAAAAAAAATTCTGGACAGAGCATCATTACGGGCGTGGCCCCTTGTGCATTACGGGCGTAATGAGGCGGTTAGGGCAACGAGCGTAAAAAGGGCAACGGGCGTAAAAATAAAAAAATAAAAAAAATGCAAAATAAACACGCCCGTGTTCATCTTGCCTGGATGGGCGTGTTCATGATGTTGAGCGCGTGTTCATGACTTGCGAGCGCGTGTTCATCTCCGTCGAGCGCGTGTTCATGGGCTGTTTTTGTACATCTTTCTAGAAATTGCATATTTAGTCCCTAAACTTCACTCCTTTGATCAATTAGCTCCACAAACTTCCCGAAAACATAAAATATCACAATCAAATGCACAATTAATATATTTATCTCAATTTACTCTAATAATCCTCAACAATTATGCACAAATACCCTTCAAAAACATTACCAAATTTAGCGTTATCATATATCATAGTATCATGCATCAACCTAAGTTTCATAGCATAAACTCAATCCGAGAATCAAATTGAAAGTGTAAGAAAATAAGCAATTCACAATGGATATTAAAACGTATCCTTTCCAAAAATGTATAAATCATTAATTATTCAATCTTATAAAGAGAATCTTGGGAGATAGAATCATAACAGGTAAAGGAAAAGTAACACAAGAATGTAAAGAAAAGGAGAGAGAAAGTTGTCGTTTTGTTGTCACTGCTTCAACGGGATGGCTTAATTCTCCAAATCTCGACGAATCATGTACATCGGAGCCTTGTCTCGCTCCACAGTTCTTTAGAGATCCCTCCTCTCAACTAAACTATAGAGTTATTCCTTACGGTCGAGGTTCAAACCTTATATTAAAGAAGAAAGAAAACCTAAAAACTACGAGAAATCTACTAAAATCTAGCGTTGGGGCTCATGTTCTCTTTGGTTTGAGTGATTCTGATCTACAAAAAACTTGCAAATGATGCCTCTATATATAGGGGTGAGTTTAGGGGCATTTTGGACATCTTTTTGGGTGAAAATCTTGATATTCACGCATGCTGGCACCCACCCGAATAGCCGTTCGGAAGGATAATGGCACCTCAGAAACCCTAAAGGCTTTTGAACAGCCATTCAGGAGCCCTAATCCCTTAATAGTTGTTCAACATCATTGAATGGTCGTTCGGACTATTCAAAAATTGTATTTTTGCCCCTAGTTTTGTCAAATTTCTCAATTTAGTCCATGAAACTTTCCTGAAACCAAAATAATGTAATTAGATGCTATATTAAACTAATTTCATCCAATTAACCCCATAATTAACTTGAATTAAACACAATTAATGTTTAAAAACATGATACAAAACCATGTTATTGGACTCTAAGCCAATTTGAAGTGAAGAATGCTTTTTTGAATGGAAGATTGGAAGAAGAATTGTATATTCTTCCACCACCAAGTTTTGAACACAAGTTTGGGACTAAAGTTTGTAGGTTGGAAAAGGCACTTTATAGCCTAAAACAGCCACCATGAGCATGGTTCGAAAGGTTTACTCAAGTGGTAAAGAGACAAGGTTACATTCAAGCACAATCCGACCATACTTTGTTCACTCATCACTCAAATGGTGGGAAGATTGCAATCCTAATAGTCTATGTTGATGACCTACTTTTTACTAGAGATGATCAACAAGAGTTGGAGGCAATGAAAAAAAGCTTTCTAAAGAATTCGAGATCAAAGATCTAGGAGAGATGAAGTATTTCTTGGGCATGGAAGTTGATATGTCATATTTATATCGTGTTTTTAAGGGGTAATTATGGATAATTATATTTAATTTAGAGTCTAATTAGACTTAATTAATATGAAATTACGCAAATTTGCTCTGTTTTCTCCTTTTGGAAGTTTCAGGAGTGAAATTGAAGAAATGAAGAAATTAGGGACTAAATTGCAAATTTTTGAAAACTTCAACATGGGCGTGTTGACCGTATTGAATGTCCCACATCTGAATTTTTACTGTTTTCAGCTCTACTTCTACTCCTATAAATAGAGGAGGCAGTCAAGCCTTTGACCAGAGAGTGCAGAGTTGCGAGAGAATTTGAGGGATTTCGAGTTTCTACTTCCATAGATTCTCAGAAATTTCCCTCATAGTTAAATATTTTCTAGTTTTTATATTTTTCTTCTTATGTTAGGGTGTTATTTAGTCATTACTTATTTAATAATTCTCTTCATTTTATTTATTATTTATTATTAAATGTGTGCTTTTATTATATTTTATATTTTTAGAGTCAATTTTGCTTCTTAATTTTAATAAGAGTTATAAAATAGAATTTTGGAATAAATTAACAAATCATGCAATACATAGTAACCATGCATAATAAAGAAACCATGTATAATAAAGGAGATATGCATGTTAACAAAATTTCACGCAAGAGTAAAACAAAGCATGTGAATTCATGAAAGTGTACTGATGTGTTATTTGAGTTATATATAATATTAATATAAATAATAAAAATAATCGAATAAATAATATTAAAAATAATAGGAATCTCTAAGATTAAAATAGGTTTGTCACTTAATAAAATAACTCAATTAGGCAGAGCACCTATCGAAATAGTTTAGTAAATAAGGTGGTATTCAGATTTTAAATTTATAAAAATCGTTTTTCCCTAAGACTTCTATTATATTCTAGTGTGGAAAATATAATCAAACTAATTATGAATATGATTTGTGAATAAGGATCATTCAACAAGTAAATCAACCAATATCAAGAATGATAAGATTGATTTCTAAATCTAGAAAGCAAATTAAAAGCAAGTAAAGTAAAATCATGGATGAGATAATATTGAATATGTGAAGAACTCACTAAACACATTAGAGAGAGTGGAGGATACACTTCACAACAAAATCAAGTATCATGATTCAACTATTACAATTTCACCAAATCCGAGTCTAAGGATGAACTTCCTCAATACGTGTCGTTGAAAGAAATTCATACGTGAAGAACAACTCGAATATATTAGTAAGATCAAATCCCTACTAATCATCCAAGGTCCGGTACATCAATAGGAAGACAATCCAACTAATCTAGCACTAATCGTATATCCAAGGTCCGGCTTAACAATTAGTGTTAACCCGAACCACAAAATCGAATTAGAGCTCAACTCAAGATAAACAATCAAATCAAAGCCATAATTGAAATTGCAATCCAAGTTAATGAAATCATAACAATCAACTCACAATAGATCAATCTCATAGTGAAAGTATAACATAAAACCAACCACTTCTACCCTAAAGAAATGTAGGAGAAGAGAGTTCCTATTAGGTTGGTAAACTAGATTACAAGAATTATCAACAAAAATACTTGAAGAAGGTAAGAAAAAAATTCCAAAACCAGGTTGTCAATTGAATCCGGAAAGATCTCTACACCTCAACTTTCTTCTTGAATCCTCTTCTTGTTCCTTGAAGCTTGAATGGTTGAAGTAGCTCAAAATCCTCTTGATCAAGTTACAAAACTCTACCTCATAGACCAAGGAGAGATTTCATAACCTAACTAGAAACATTTATTCCCTAAAACAACCTAAGGAATTATCTACTCAAAGTTATTCAATCAAAGTAATAGAAATTCCCCAAATTCTATACCAAAATATATGAAATTGAAGAAGAACCCAATATGATATTCAATATCTAAGAACAATGTGAAATATAATCCGATCCCCAAGCCAATCTAATTAATGCTAAAAATTCTAGTATTTATAGATCTACTAAACCAGGGGTAAAATCGTCATTTTACATAAAAAATATTCTGGACAGAGCATCCTTACGGGAGTAGCCCTATATTCTATACGGGCGTTTAGAGCAGTTACGCTTTACGGGCGTTTGATCCAGAGTGCCACGGGCGTAAGAAATCGTCCATGGGCGTAGCGCATTTCCAGAATGTTGCACTTTTGCCTCTAAATTTATCTTTTTTCACCAATTTGCCCGGAAGTTACCTGAAACAGAATATTTGCAATTAAACCCAAAATCAATCAATTTATCTAAATTTAATACAATTATAATCACAAATCATGCACAATTTATATCTCAAATCATGATCATATTTGATGTTATCAAATACCCCACAACTTAACCTTTGCTTGTCCTCAAGCAAATCAAAGAAAGAATTTTGAACAAACAAATCTTTGAAGAGAAGTGCATAAATGTTTTCTCAAAGAATTCAAACTAACTAGTTTACTTTTCAAAGATCTCATAAACAAAGTGTTTAAGGAATGATTCACTTCTATACCTTATCAAGTGTTTTCATGTTTAAGTCAAGAAAAATCAATTTGAACAAATCATTTTCAACTTAAATACAAGAAATGATCATAAAAGCATCCCGAGTGAAGTGTGTGCTCTATCTCAATTAGTGATCCAAATAGCAAATTTCTTCCCCAAGCAAATTACTCAAATAGTGGTTCGGTCGATCGAAAACTTCAACAACGAGACATAATCACAATCAAATCTCAAGAAACAAGCCACTTATTCAAAAATAAATTTTTATTCAATTTATTCTCTTTTATTCAAGGTTTTTATTGTTTGCTTAACAATATCAACTTTAACTACCCTTGTAACGAGTTCCACTCCGATGACTCCCGGATCCCGAGGACCTTAGGGCACCGGGCATGCAATTCCCATAAGAAGTGGTGCTCAAGTAGCAAAGGATACATGCAAAATAACCTTTTATTCAACAATTTATTCAACGAAAATTAAAAATGTGGCAAGTCTCTCAAAGAATTTTTCAAGTGAAAATTCAAGTCATTTCCATTCCCAAAAGACTTAATACTATTAAAATAAATGTCAAAAAGTAGTCTACTAATCGGAACAACCAACCAAGAATAGCTGTGTCAAAAGAGTTTTTTTCAGGATTTTCCTATAATCATGCTCGTATCAAGTATCAACAAAATGAACTAAATCAAATCTCGAGACTTTCAACAATCAACAACCGATATCTATCATCGGCTAAGCAAATCAAATTTCAAAACAAAGTTCACAAAATAATCTTTTCAAGTAAACTAATTATTTTGAAAATTTTGAAAAATTAAGCAAATTTTTTAAAAATATTTGCAAATTGAGATAAAACGAGAACACACCTACCCCACAACTTGAAAATTGCACTGTCCTCGGTGTAAAAAGCGAATACCCCACAACTTATTTGAAAAATAAATAAGTGCGAGAAAATTATAAATACAAAACGGGAAAAAGTGTGAAAAAAGAGAAAAATAAAATAAAAACAAGAAAATTTTATTTAAAACGGGAGTAAACTATGAACACAAAAGATAATCATAAAAATCCTAAATAAATCAAATAGTACATCTCGAGCAAAACCAAATAAAATCATCTAAAAAGTGAATAAGTAAAACAAATAAACCCTATCCGGAACATCCGGGACTAAGAAAGCGATATAGACAATAATTGAACGCCAAAAACCAAGTATGACTCGATAAAAGCGGTAAAAGGAAAGGGAAGAAAGACAAATCTTGTTTCCGAGCAAGCATGCTTGGAACTTATTTTGTTCCTTTCTTAGGAGTTTCTTCCTTCTTCAAAGACTTTTATAAGGCTCGCTTTTTCCTCCCTAACAACATCATCTTTTGATTTATTCGATGGAATTTTATTCGGTGCTTTGTTAGGGAGTAATCATTTTCCTCGTTCTGAAAATTGCCCGGACAATTGTCCCACTTGCATTTCCAGGTTTTGTAGCGAAGCCTATTGATTCATGTTTTACCTTCAACAAACAATTAAGAAAGATAGAATAGAACAAAACAAAGAAAGAAAGAAATTACAAAATTAAAAATGTCCTACTACAAACGATCTAGGAAAGAAATTAAAAGAACAAGAAAAACAAGATAAATAAATCACATTACCTACAAAACAAGAAAAGAGAGATTAGTAAGGATAAAATGAAATAAAATATAAGATTATTAAATAATGCTAATCTAATAAAAAAAAAAGGAAAAGAAAATGAATTAAATTAATTGAATGAAAGAAAGAAGAAAAAGAATGAAAGAATGATAAAGAAGAATGAAATGAAATGTAAAAGAAAGAAAGAAGTTTGAAAGAAATAAAAATGGAGAAGGAAATGAAAAGATTTGATAAGCATGCAAAATTGAATAGAAAAGGAAAAGAAATAGAAAAGAAATGGAATGCAAAAGGAATCTGAACGAAAATTTGAAGAAATAAAATTGAGAAGGAAAATTTGCATGCTCTCGGGTAATGCAAAAACAGGGGAGAGAGCAGGGGAAAGTGAAATTCCAGTTCTGGAATTTGTACAAAACAGAGGAAAAATACAGAGATACACAATAATTAGCTACTGGAATTTTGAATAAAACAGAGGAATTAACCTTTATAGCTACTGGATTTCTCTGCAAAACAGAGGAAAATGCATGCTGGAATTTTCAGAATGACCAAAACAAATTGCAACTCACAAATTTCTGGGCACTTTCATCAAAAACATTGAAGAAAACTCTCTGAAATTTTGCACAAAAACAAAACAAAACATGTAACAACTGCTGGATTTAAAATTCAGCAGCAATGAGGCATACAAAATGCTACTGGACTGCACAAAAATTTCATCAAAAACAGTGTATAAAAGTAATTCATCAAGCTGCTGGAAAATAGAACAAAAATGCTCATGCATTTGAATTTTCTAATTTGACCATAAGAAAGAAGTGATACATACACATATAAACTACATGCTATTCATGAAGAACAAAAATAAATGCAATTACATCAACTAACAAATCTATGTACCATTATTTACAATGCCATGTAGAATGAAATTATAAAGAAACCATGCATAAACAAAGAAAACAAAGAACAACATTCTACCTACTGGAAATTGAAATATATTATATATATATCAACTAATCTAGTATACTGCATGCAAGAAGGACTGCTGGACGAAATTTGCAATAGAAATGCAATCCTAAACACTAATGTTACTGCCATGGAACTTTAGAAAACTAAATGCAAACTAAACTACCAAGGAAGACAAACTAATGCATCTACAAACAATTCATGCAAAACTATGCAAAAAGAAATTACAAAACAGCCATGAACTAACCTACTGGAAAATGTAGTACAAACAGAAAATATCATGCATAGCCATGTAAATGTACATTACAATAAAACCGTGCAAGTCATGCAATTGTCCTAATGCGAAAACGAAACATGCACAAAAAAAATCTACTGGAAAGATAATCTAACTACCATGCCATGATAAACTAAACAAAGAACTACCTAAACTAACCATGCAAGTTAACTCAGTATCTATGCAATTATCTACTGGAACTGAAAATGCCTTATTTATATATATATATATATTCATGAAACAGTAAATACATACATGCAAGCTATACCAGAATACAAGATGAAATACTAATATACATACATACACCATGCAAAAACACGCAAATGTATATTACAATAAAATCATTCTAACTATTACCAAACAATCTACTTACTGAATTAAAACAGAATGAAATGAAATGAAAACATATACATACTCCTAGTACTAACGTGAAAGGAAAAGTAAACACAATTCATAAATCCTACTGTACGCATGAATCTACAAGCTACTACCATGAAAATTTAAGCAAACTACCTACAGCTCATGCAAAAACAAAAAGAACAAAGAATCATACCCTACCTACTGGAAATGAGGATACATAATATATATACACATCTATTCCTATAATAAAGTACATGCAAAAAGAACTACTGGAAGATCAAGTTGCAATTAAAATACATACATATATCTAGGCCATGCAAAAACATGCAAAAATTGCCTACTGTAAAAATCAAATCATGCATTACTAATCTATTAGAACATATTAACCTAATTGCCATGCAAATTATGCAAAGTACTACAAAATAACATGCACAGAAAAGCAGAACATACAAATAAACCAAAGCTACTGGAATAATAATCTAAGAATTGAAGATTGAAATGGAATAGAATTACTGGAATGAAATGTTGGTCACTAAAACAGCATTTCTTAGAATTAATTTCTAAGAATGCTTACTACTCAACAAAAAGCTATACATATTATTAACTAAGGAATTCAAATATTACTAGATAAATTCCTAAAGATGCAAATCTAAAAATATCAATGGTGACCTTTTATTGAAAAATCTACTACATGCAAAATCTAACAAAAATTTCAAAAAGAAGAAATTTAAAAGAAAAGCTATACCAAAACTCATATCAAACACAAGTTAAGGCTAACAAATAAAAGATAGAAAAATATGAAAAACATCTAACATCAATTCCTAACAAAAGTAAGTATCTAGATAATAATCTTCATGAATTGAAGATATTATTAGAATACTAACTAAACTAGAAAGCTCTTAAAGAAAATAAAGGAATGAAAATAAAATGACAAGATCATGCAAAACTAACTAAGAAATGTAAGACAACTAAAGAAGATACAAAACAAGTAAATGACAAGTAATGAAACTAAGATTAAGAAGAGAAGTAAACTAAACTACTCTAACATAATACCTAAAAATTAAGAGAATATCTATAACAACTACCAAAAATCATAAAACGAAAGCATGGAAATACATCTAAGAATATGAAATAGAAATCAATCAAAGAAAGAATCAAGTTAGAAAACTAGTTAGATCTTATACTAACCATACCTAAGAACTAGTTAGAACAAGTTAGAAAGATTAGAACAAACTAAGTCAAGTTAGAAAGTAGGAAAAACAATTAGATCTAAAAATTCTAAACTAAAGATCAAACTAAGATGTTAAACCAAAGATCTAAGTTATTCTAAAGGATAAGGATCTAAAGAATCAAAAGCTAACCTAATCTAAAGCACTAAACTAACTAAGCTATCTAATCTAAATCAACTAAAGTTAACCTACATCTAAAATATCTAGGCTATATCTAACCAAAATCTCTAAGTAAAAGTTTACCTAAGGGATCTAAACTAACCAAAACACTAACTAAACCTAAAAATCATAATACTAAATCATCTAACCTAAGATCTAAATCCAAAAATCTATAATCTAAGAAAAAGAAATTCTAAAAAAAAATGAATCAATAAGAAAGCAAAAGAAACAAAATACAAGTAACAAAAGAAAACTACTAAAGTAAGAAAAAGAAAGAATCAAGAATCAAAATTAAACTACTCAACTAGAAATAAGAAACAAATGAAATCGAAAACATCTAAACTAAATAGCATAAAAGAAGAGGCAAAGCACAAAGATCAAACATAGATACTAGAATGAAAAGGTACTAAGGTAAAATCTATGTAAAATAATTTACCTAAATGCTATGAAATTCATGCAAAGAGATACAAAAAGACATACAATTTATTCTAGCCACCAAACTAACATGTAATCTATCTAGAAATCATGAAGGTCATGCAAACTAAATCTATCAAAATACCTAAATCTAGCTAATGGAAATCAAGTATAATAGACAAAACATCATATGCACATTCATACAAATATATTAAATCTATTGCAAAGAAAAACAAAACAAGCAAACTAATTAAATCATATGCAAAAACAATTAATACAAAATACTTGAAATCTGAAAATGAAATGTAACAAAGCTAGTGAAGTGAATTAAATAACTAAACTAGAAATGTTGGTCACTAAACTAGCATTTCTTAGAATTAGTTTCTAAGAATGCTTACTACTCAACAAAAAGCTATACATTTTTATTACATAAAGATTTCAATGATTACTAGATAAATTCCTAAAAATGCAAATCTAAATAATAATAATGGTGACCATTTATTGGAAGAAAAAAAAATCTACTATATGCAAAATCTAATCAAAAATTTCAAAAGAAGAAATTAAAAACAAAGCTATACCAAAACTTATATCAAATGCAAAGTAAGGCTAACATATAAAAGATAGAAAATAAGAAAAACATATAACATCAATTCCTAACAAAAGTAAGTATCTAGATAATAATCTTCATGAATTGAAGATATTATTAGAATACTAACTAAACTAGAAAGCTCTCAAAGAAAATAAAGCTAAGAAAATAGACTGACAAGAACATGCAAAACTAACTAAGAAATGTAAGACAACTAAAGAAGATGCAAAACAAGTAAATGACAAGTAATGAAACTAAGATTAGGAAGAGAAGTAAACTAAACTACTCTAACATAATACCTAAAAATCAAGATAATATCTATAACAACTACCAAAAATCATAAAATGAAAGCATGAAAATACATCTAAGAACATGAAATAGAAATCAATCAAAGAAAGAATCAAGTTAGAAGACTAGTTAGATCTTATACTAACCATACCTAAGAACTAATTAGAACAAGTTAGAAAGATTAGAACAAACTAAGTCAAGTTAGAAAGATTAGAACAAACTAAATCAAGTTAGAAAGTAGGAAAAACAATTAGATCTTAAAAATTCTAAACTAAAGATCAAACTAAGATGTTATACCAAAGATCTAAGTTATTCTAAAGGATAAGGATCTAAAGAATCAAAAGCTAACCTAATCTAAAGCACTAAACTAACTAAGCTATCTAATCTAAATCAACTAAAGTTAACCTAAATCCAAAATATCTAAGCTATATCTAACCAAAATCTCTAAGTAAAAGTTTACATAAGGGATCTAAACTAACCAAAACGCTAACTAAAACTAAAAATCATGATACTAAATCATCTAACCTAAGATCTAAATCCAAAAATCTATAATCTAAGTAAGAAAAATTCTAAGAAAACGAATCAATAAGAAAGCAAGAGAAACAAAATACAAGTAAGATAAGAAAACTACTAAAGTAAGAATAAGAAAGATCAAAGAATCAAAATTAAACTACTCAACTAAAAATAAGAAACAAATGAAATCGAAACATCTAAACTAAATGAAATAAAATCGATCAAGCAAATATCCAAGATCTATCAAAGAGATAAAAGATATTCTACGAATTAGACATAAAAAGTAAAAAGTTACTTGAGAATGATATCATAAAACAAATCATATCAAAATTAATTCGTTATAAATTTCACACCGTTGATGAAAATTTTTCCCAAAAATTACAACGAACTTAGAGGAAAAACATCACGAAAATTAATAGGATTCCCCGGCAACGGCGCCAAAAATCTGATGTGTAATTTTGAGTTATATATAAATAATAAAAATAATCGAATAAATAATACTAAAAATAATAGGAATCTCTATGATTAAAATAGATTTGTCACTAATAAAATAACTCAATTAGGAAGAGCACCTATCGAAATAGTTTAGTAAATAAGGTGGTATTCAGATTTTAAATTTATAAAAATTGTTTTTCCCTAAGACTTCTATTAAATTCTAGTGTGGAAAATATAATCAAACTAATTATGAATATGATTTGTGAATAAGAATCATTCAACAAGTAAATCAACCAATATCAAGAATGATAAGATTGATTTCTAAATCCTAGAAAGCAAATTAAAGAACAAGTAAAGTAAAATCATGGATGAGACAATATTGAATATGTGAAGAACTCACTAAACACATTAGAGAGAGTGGAGGATACACTTCACAACAAAATCAAGTATCATGATTCAACTATTACAATTTCACCAAATCCGAGTCTAAGGATGAACTTCCTCAATACGTGTCGTTGAAAGAAATTCATACGTGAAGAACAACTTGAATATATTAGTAAGATCAAATCCCTACTAATCATCCAAGGTCCGGTACATCAATAGGAAGACAATCCAACTAATCTAGCACTAATCGTATATCCAAGGTCCGGCTTAACAATTAGTGTTAACCCGAACCACAAAATCGAATTAGAGCTCAACTCAAGATAAACAATCAAATCAAAGCCATAATGGAAATTGCAATTCAAGTTAATGAAATCATAACAATCAACTCACAATAGATTAATCTCATAGTGAAAGTATAAATGAAACCAACCACTTCTACCCTAAAGAAATGTAGGAGAAGAGAGTTCCTATTAGGTTGGTAAACTAGATTACAAGAATTATCAACAAAAATACTTGAAGAAGGTAAGAAAATAATTCCAAAACCAGTTGTCAATTGAATCCGGAAAGATCTCTACACCTCAACTTTCTTCTTGAATCCTTTTCTTGTTCCTTGAAGCTTGAAGCTTGAATGGTTGAAGTAGCTCAAAATCCTCTTGATCAAGTCACAAAACTCTACCTCATAGACCAAGGAGAGATTTCATAACCTAACTAGAAACATTTATTCACTAAAACAACCTAGGGAATTATCTAATCAAAGTTATTCAATCAAAGTAATAGAAATTCCCCAAATTCTATACCAAAATATATGAAATTGAAGAAAAACCCAATATGATATTCAATATCTAAAAACAATGTGAGAAACTAATCCACAAGCCAAACTAATTAATGCTAAAAATTCTAGTATTTATAGATCTACTAAACTAGGGGTAAAATCGTCATTTTACATAAAAAATAATCCGGCCAGAGCATCCTTACGGGCGTAGCCCCCTCTGCTCTACAGGGCGTTTAGAAGTAGTTGCGCCTTACAGGCGTTTGATCCAGAGTGCCACGGGCGTAAGGAAGACAGTTAATTCATATGGGCGTAATACACACAGGGCAACGGGCGTTTAATCCGCTACGGGCGTTATGTACAAAAGGGGAACGGGCGTTTACTCGGCTACGGGCATAAGAAATCGTCCACGGGCGTAGCGCATTTCCCGAATGTTGCACTTTTGCCTCCGAATTTATCTTTTCTCACCAATTTGCCCCAGAAGTTACCTGAAACAAAATATTTGCAATTAAACCCAAAATCAATCAATTTATCTCAATTTAATAGAATTATAATCACAAATCATGCACAATTTATATCTCAAATCATGATCATATTTGATGTTATCAAATACCCCACAACTTAAACTTTGCTTGTCCTCAAGCAAATCAAATAGAAGAAGAAACAAACTAACATCAAATAGCTCAAAAAGCAAATTCAATTTATTTAAGATGTGCATGAATTTCCTCAAAAATTTCAACATAGACTAGTTTACTTTTCAAAGATCTCATCAACAAAGTGCTTGAAGGAATGATTCACTTCTATACCTCATCAAATGTTTTATGTCTAAATCAAGAAAACTCAATTTGAACAAAACATTTTCAACTTGAATACGAAAAACGATCATAAAATTATCTTGAGTGAAGTGTGTGCTCTATCTCAATTGATGATCCAAATGGCAATCTTTCTTTCAAAGCAACTATCCAAATAGTGGTTTGGTTGATCAAAAATTTCAACAACGAGAAATAATCACAATCAAATCTCAAGAAACAAACCACTTATTCAAAAGTAGAATTTTATTCACTTGGTAGAAATTTCAAAAGTAGAAATTTGAAAAATTAAGCAATTTGAGATAATACGAGATAACATCGGTGTGTGCACCTACCCCACAACTTGAAAATTACACTGTCCTCGGTGTAAAAAGCGAATACCCCACAACTTATTATAAAAAAAATAAGAAAGCGAGAAAACAACTATGAAAAGAAAATAAAAGAAAAAAAGAATAAAATGCGGAAAAGAAAAACAAAAACGTAAAAACAACGATAGTAAAATAAACTCCCCGATTAAGATCAAAGTCCGTTATCGTTTTTGTGGAAAGGTTCCGTGTAAGGTTTTAATCGTTGACCGTTGATTTTGAATTTTGATCCATCCTCTTGGAGTACCTCGCAAACCCCATATGGAAAAACCCGAGAAATGACAAACGAACCAGTCCAATAGCTTTTTAATTTTCCTGGAGACATTTTTAAACGAGAATTAAAGATTAAAACTTTATCACCACTGGAAAATTCTTTTGGACCCCGAAGACGCCTATCATGCCATAATTTGGTTTTCATCTTGAAATTTAAAGAATTTTCGTAAGCCTGAAATCTCCATTCCTCGAGTTCGTGAAGTTGCAATATTCTCTCTTTTGTGAAAAGTTCGTCGTCCAAGTTGCACTTTTGAAGAGCCCAAAAAGCCTTATGTTCGATTTCAACGGGTAAGTGACAAGTTTTACCGTAGAGGAGACGATATGGAGAGAATCCCGTGGAAGTACGAAATGCAGTCCGGAAAGCCCATAAAGCATCATCTAACTTTGAGGACCAGTCTTTCCTGTTAATTCCCACGGTTTTTTCCAAGATTCTCTTGATTCCTCGATTTGTTACCTCCACTTGTTTGAGGATGATAAGATGTGGATAGTCGATGTTGGACTCCATATCTCTTGAGGATTTTCTCGAGTTGAGAATTGCAAAAGTGGGTTCCTCTATCGCTGATTAAAGCTTTCGGACATCCGAACCTTACAAATAAACGTTGAAGAAACTTGCATACAACTTTAGCATCGTTAGTAGCACAAGCTTGGGCCTCCGGCCATTTAGAGAAATATTCAACAGCTACTAAAATATATTTATTTCCAAAAGAAGAGGGAAAAGGTCCCATGAAATCAATACCCCATATATCAAAAATTTCGACACTCTGGAAAATTTGTTGTGGTATCCGATCTCGTGTGGACATTTTTCCCGTTCTTTGACATGCATCGCATGCTTTTATGAAAGATTGTCCATCTTTGAACATCGTGGGCCAATAAAATCCAGCTTCTAATACTTTTCTTACGGTATTATTGGCAGCTAGGTGTCCTCCTGCTGGTCCTGTGTGACAATGTTCTAGGATCTCAAAACCTTCTACTCCTAAAACACATCTTCGAATAATTTGATCAGCACAAATTCAGAATAAAAATGGATCATCCCAAAAATAGTACTTTAAATCAGAAAAGAATTTATGCTTTTGGTGGGGAGTTAAATCGCTAGGAAGTATCTTAGCAAGCAAGGTAGTTAGCAATATCGGCAAACCAAGGAAGAGATTTATCAGTAAAATTCAAGACTTCAATTAAAAATAAACTCTCATCGGGAAAGGTATCAGCTATCACGGTTTCGTCTAGGACCTCGAGCTCGGGATTTTCTAATCGAGACAAGTGATCAGCAGCTACATTTTCGCATCCTTTCTTATCACGGATTTCAATATCAAATTCCTGCAATAATAACACCCATCTTATTAATCTTGGTTTTGCATCAGTTTTATTAAAGAGATATTTCAAAGCGAGAATGATCCGTGTAAACTATAGTTTTTGACATGATCAAGTAGGAACGGAATTTGTCAAAAGTAAATACAACAGCTAGTAGTTCTTTCTCAGTAGTAGTGTAGTGTATCCGTGCATCCGTGAGAGTTTTACTAGCATAAGATATAACATGGAATTTCTTATCATGCCGTTGTCCTAAGACAACCCCTACCGCATAATCACTAGCATCGCACATTAATTCAAAAGGAAAACTCCAATTAGGTGATATCATAATAGGTGTCGTAGTTAATAATTTCTTCAAAATATTAAAGGCATCAAGACAATTTTTATCAAATAAGAAGGGAACATCTTTTCCAAGCAAATTATTCAAAGGTTTAGCAATTAAAGAAAAGTCTTTAATAAACCTGCGATAAAATCCAGCATGTCCTAGAAAGCTTTGAACACCTTTAACATTTAAAGGAGGAGGGAGTTTTGAAATAACTTCTATTTTAGCTTTATCAACTTCTAAACCAAGATGTGAAATCTTATGTCCAAGAACTATTCCCTCTTGAACCATAAAATGACATTTCTCCCAATTTAAAACAAGATTAGCTTTCAAACATCTCTTAAGCATATTTTCTAAATTTTGCAAACATGATTCAAAAGAATTACCAAAGACGGAAAAATCATCCATGAAAACTTCCATAGTATCTCCTAACATGTCATCAAATATAGAAGTCATGCAATGTTGAAAAGTAGCTGGAGCATTACATAAACCAAAGGGCATACGTCTATATGCAAAAGTACCATGCGGGCAAGTAAAAGTAGTTTTATGTTGGCCTTCGGGAGCAATAGGAATTTGAAAATAACCCGAAAATCCATCTAAAAAGCAATAAAAAGAATGTCCAACAAGTCTTTCAAGCATTTGATCAATGAAAGGGAGAGGGAAATGATCTTTCCTAGTGGCACTATTCAATTTACGATAATCAATACAAACACGATGTCCAGTCACAGTTCTAGTAGGAATAAGCTCATTGTTGTCATTCTTGACAACCGTAATACCTCCCTTTTTAGGCACAACTTGCACGGGACTTACCCACTCACTATCCGAGATAGGATAAATCAAACCTGCATCCAACAATTTAACAACCTCTTTCTTTACTACCTCACACATGTTAGGGTTCAATCTTCTTTGAAGTTGTACACAAGGTTTGTAATCATTTTCGAGTAAAATCTTGAGAGAACAAAAGCTTGGACTTATACCTGGAATGTCCACAATTTTGAATGCAAAAGCTTGCTTATACCTTTTGAGTATACCTAATGTGAGCTCTTTTTGTTCTTTTGTTAAATTTGAAGCAAGTATTACCGGAAGCTTCTTATCTTCATCAAGGAATCCATAGCATAGATGACTTGGCAATTCTTTTAATTCAAGATTTGGAGGATCTACAAAGGAAGTTTGCTTCTTTTGAAGTTCCTTGCAATTTGCATACGAATCCAAAGAATCCTCATCTCCACAAATAGCAACATGATTAGAATTTTTCAACAACATTTTATTAATACTATTTTCCACAAGATGACCAATTAAATCTAATGAAAACAACTCATCATCTAATTCCATAGGTTGCATAAGAATAGAATTCAAGTTGTAAGACATGCTTTCCTCATCTATTCTCATTTTAATATGATCGTTGAAAATTTCATTCAATGCCTTGATAGTAACTAGAAAGGAACTTCCAAAAATGAGAGGAGCATCATCATGCATGTCTAAAACAATAAAATCTATAGGACAAATCAAGGAATTTATTTTCACAAGTAAATTTGATGCAATTCCTGAAGGAACATGAATTGTTCTATTGTCATATTGCACTCTCATATTGGTAGATTGTAATTCTTCCAATCCGAGCTGTTTAAACAAAATGAGAGGCATGAGATTAACATTTGTACTATCATCCACTAAAGCATGCAAATCATGTATGTTTCCTATAGTACAAGATAGAGACAAGTGATTAGGAAAATTTTGAATTGAAGAACATCCTTCCAATAATGCCGTAGAACAAACTTTACTCAAAGTTACCCCATCAAACTCTAGAGAATATTTCTTAGCACAAATGTCTTTAAGAAATTTAGCATACTTTGGCATACTATTGATCAACTCAAGTAATGGAAAATTCAAGGATATGTTTTTAAGAGCGTTTAAGAAATGATTGAAGAACTCCCTTTCTTTTCCTTGCTTAGACTTGACTGTTCGGGGCATGATGCTTTGTGCCATTATCTCCATTTTTCTCCAAGCTACAAGAATAACTTACTCAAATTTTTTTCTTTCTAATTCCCTTCAAACGAAATCTGGAAATCAAATTGAAGAAATGACAAAGAAAAGAAAATAATGTATGTTCTCGGATAGTGTAAAAACAGAGGAAAAAGCAGGGGAAAGTGAAATTCCAGTTCTGGAATTTTTCAAAACAGAGGAAAATACAGAGATATACAATATTTAGCTACTGGAATTTTGAATAAAACAGAGGAATTAACCTTTATAGCTACTGGATTTCTCTGCAGAACAAAGGAAAATGCATGCTGGAATTTACCTAAGAAGCAGGACAGTTTGCATATTGAAAATTTCTGGACATATTACAACAAAAACAGTGAAGAAAACTCACTGAAATTTTACACAAAAACAGAACAAAACATGTAACAACTACTGGATTAAATATAAGGCAGCAGTGATGTAAAAATTCTGCCACTGAACTGCCCAAAATTTCATCAAAAGCTGAACAAAATCAAGCATACCACAAATTTCTGGTTTAAACATTTCAGCAGCAGTGCAAACCAAATGTTACTGGACTGCCCAAAAAATAATTTTACTGAAAATGCAGTGTACAAAATCATCTAGCTACTGAAAATAGAACAACAAGGTTCATGCATTTGAATTTCTAATTTGATCATGCAAAAACTGAATTCACAAAAGAAACCATACACTAACCTACTGGAAAATGAAAATACATTATATATATGTCAATCAATCTGGTAAACTGCATGCAAGAAGGACTGCTGGACGAAATTAAAACAAAAGAAAATTCAGCATGCAAACAAGGACTGAATCTGGAAGAAATTTGTAATTTACCAAAACTGTACATATATACAATTATATATGAACTACTGGAAACTACAAGGTGTAATTATCATACATACATATATCTAGGTCATGCAAAGACATGAAAAAATTTTCTACTGTAAAAATCAAATCATGCAATACATAGTAACCATGCATAATAAAGAAACCATGTATAATAAAGGAGATATGCATGTTAACAAAATTTCACGCAAGAGTAAAACAAAGCATGCGAATTCATGAAAGTGTACTAAATAGCATAAAAGAAGAGGCAAAGCACAAAGATCAAACATAGATACTAGAATGAAAAGGTACTAAGGTAAAATCTATGTAAAATAATTTACCTAAATGCTATGAAATTCATGCAAAGAGATACAAAAAGACATACAATTTATTCTAGCCACCTAACTAACATGTAATCTATCTAGAAATCATGAAGGTCATGCAAACTAAATCTATCAAAATACCTAAATCTAGCTAATGGAAATCAAGTATAATAGACAAAACATCATATGCACATTCATACAAATATATTAAATCTATTGCAAAGAAAAACAAAACAAGCAAACTAATTAAATCATATGCAAAAACAATTAATACAAAATACTTGAAATCTGAAAATGAAATGTAACAAAGCTAGTGAAGTGAATTAAATAACTAAACTAGAAATGTTGGTCACTAAACTAGCATTTCTTAGAATTAGTTTCTAAGAATGCTTACTACTCAACAAAAAGCTATACATTTTTATTACATAAAGATTTCAATGATTACTAGATAAATTCCTAAAAATGCAAATCTAAATAATAATAATGGTGACCATTTATTGGAAAAAAAAAATCTACTATATGCAAAATCTAATCAAAAATTTCAAAAGAAGAAATTAAAAACAAAGCTATACCAAAACTTATATCAAATGCAAAGTAAGGCTAACATATAAAAGATAGAAAATAAAAAAAACATATAACATCAATTCCTAACAAAAGTAAGTATCTAGATAATAATCTTCATGAATTGAAGATATTATTAGAATACTAACTAAACTAGAAAGCTCTCAAAGAAAATAAAGCTAAGAAAATAGACTGACAAGAACATGCAAAACTAACTAAGAAATGTAAGACAACTAAAGAAGATGCAAAACAAGTAAATGACAAGTAATGAAACTAAGATTAGGAAGAGAAGTAAACTAAACTACTCTAACATAATACCTAAAAATCAAGATAATATCTATAACAACTACCAAAAATCATAAAATGAAAGCATGAAAATACATCTAAGAACATGAAATAGAAATCAATCAAAGAAAGAATAAAGTTAGAAGACTAGTTAGATCTTATACTAACCATACCTAAGAACTAATTAGAACAAGTTAGAAAGATTAGAACAAACTAAGTCAAGTTAGAAAGATTAGAACAAACTAAATCAAGTTAGAAAGTAGGAAAAACAATTAGATCTTAAAAATTCTAAACTAAAGATCAAACTAAGATGTTATACCAAAGATCTAAGTTATTCTAAAGGATAAGGATCTAAAGAATCAAAAGCTAACCTAATCTAAAGCACTAAACTAACTAAGCTATCTAATCTAAATCAACTAAAGTTAACCTAAATCCAAAAATATCTAAGCTATATCTAACCAAAATCTCTAAGTAAAAGTTTACATAAGGGATCTAAACTAACCAAAACGCTAACTAAACCTAAAAATCATGATACTAAATCATCTAACCTAAGATCTAAATCCAAAAATCTATAATCTAAGTAAGAAAAATTCTAAGAAAACGAATCAATAAGAAAGCAAGAGAAACAAAATACAAGTAAGATAAGAAAACTACTAAAGTAAGAATAAGAAAGATCAAAGAATCAAAATTAAACTACTCAACTAAAAATAAGAAACAAATGAAATCGAAACATCTAAACTAAATGAAATAAAATCGATCAAGCAAATATCCAAGATCTATCAAAGAGATAAAAGATATTCTAAGAATTAGACATAAAAAGTAAAAAGTTACTTGAGAATGATATCATAAAACAAATCATATCAAAATTAATTTGTTATAAATTTCACACCGTTGATGAAAATTTTTCCCAAAAATTACAACGAACTTAGAGGAAAAACATCACGAAAATTAATAGGATTTCCCGGCAATGACGCCAAAAATCCGATGTGTAATTTTGAGTTATATATAAATAATAAAAATAATCGAATAAATAATACTAAAAATAATAGGAATCTCTATGATTAAAATAGATTTGTCACTAATAAAATAACTCAATTAGGCAGAGCACCTATCGAAATAGTTTAGTAAAGAAGGTGGTACATTGATTTTAAATTTATAAAAATTGTTTTTCCCTAAGACTTCTATTAAATTCTAGTGTGGAAAAAATAATCAAACTAATTATGAATATGATTTGTGAATAAGAATCATTCAACAAGTAAATCAACCAATATCAAGAATGATAAGATTGATTTCTAAATCCTAGAAAGCAAATTAAAGAACAAGTAAAGTAAAATCATGGATGAGACAATATTGAATATGTGAAGAACTCACTAAACACATTAGAGAGAGTGGAGGATACACTTCACAACAAAATCAAGTATCATGATTCAACTATTACAATTTCACCAAATCCGAGTCTAAGGATGAACTTCCTCAATACGTGTCGTTGAAAGAAATTCATACGTGAAGAACAACTCGAATATATTAGTAAGATCAAATCCCTACTAATCATCCAAGGTCCGGTACATCAATAGGAAGACAATCCAACTAATCTAGCACTAATCGTATATCCAAGGTCCGGCTTAACAATTAGTGTTAACCCGAACCACAAAATCGAATTAGAGCTCAACTCAAGATAAACAATCAAATCAAAGCCATAATTGAAATTGCAATTCAAGTTAATGAAATCATAACAATCAACTCACAATAGATCAATCTCATAGTGAAAGTATAACATGAAACCAACCACTTCTACCCTAAAGAAATGTAGGAGAAGAGAGTTCCTATTAGGTTGGTAAACTAGATTACAAGAATTATCAACAAAAATACTTGAAGAAGGTAAGAAAATAATTGCAAAACCAGTTGTCAATTGAATCCGGAAAGATCTCTACACCTCAACTTTCTTCTTGAATCCTCTTCTTGTTCCTTGAAGCTTGAATGGTTGAAGTAGCTCAAAATCCTCTTGATCAAGTCACAAAACTCTACCTCATAGACCAAGGAGAGATTTCATAACCTAACTAGAAACATTTATTCACTAAAACAACCTAGGGAATTACCTAATCAAAGTTATTCAATCAAAGTAATAGAAATTCCCCAAATTCTATACCAAAATATATGAAATTGAAGAAAAACCCAATATGATATTCAATATCTAAAAACAATGTGAGAAACTAATCCACAAGCCAAACTAATTAATGCTAAAAATTCTAGTATTTATAGATCTACTAAACTAGGGGTAAAATCATCATTTTACATAAAAAAATAATCCGGCCAGAGCATCCTTACGGGCGTAGCCCTCTATGCTCTACGGGCGTTTAGAAGCAGTTACGCCTTACGGGCGTTTGATCCAGAGTGCCACGGGCGAAACGAAGGCGGTTAATTCATACGGGCGTAATGCACACAGGGCGGCGGGCGTTTGCACCGGGCGGCGGGCGTTTAATCCGCTACGGGCGTAAGAAATCGGTCCCCCGGGCGTAGCGCATTTCCGAATGTTGCACTTTTGCCTCCGAATTTATCTTTTTTCACCAATTTGCCCCAAGTATCAAACAGAATATTTGCAATTAAACCCAAAATCAATCAATTTATCTCAATTTAATACAATTATAATCACAAATCATGCACAATTTATATCTCAAATCATGATCATATTTGATGTTATCAACATATGACATGATTTTATATGCTTTCATATTCAATTATTGTTATAGGAATATATGAACTAGTTTAAATAAACTCTCTTTCATGTTTATTAACTGGAATAATTGGTTGATTAAATCTTATGATCTTATTCTAAGATTGTCAATTGATTAGTAATAGTTAACGATTTCATCTTAACTATTTACAATTTATTAATCTGATAGGAAAAATTGATATTATGTTTTATCAATGATCAAATTAAGTTGAACTGTTACTGAAAAATTACTTCAATTGAATATCCATTTTATTAAATTTTTTTAATTATTTATTCGAGTAATTTCTGCATTTTTATATTTTATTCAGTAGAACAAATCCATAAACCCCTATTTTATTTTATATACATTTAAATAATTAAATTTATACCCAATCTCTGTGGATTGACCCTATTTGTCGGATACTACAATTTTTGTAGTTTTTAAAAATAGGATATTATTTTTGGTGATTTCGACACACATTATCTTAGCTTTAGGGTTTGAGCCTCCACCATAAGGGAGAGCTCTATAGCTTAGTTGAGGGGTGTGATTCTAGAAGATTTCGTGGGCAAGACAAGGAGGAAGGCTAGTAGGGTTTGAGAAGAATCGGAGGTCAAGTCTCACTGTCGAAGTAGTGACAACCAGACGACAACTTTTCTTTTCCCTCTTGTCAAGTCTATTATCTTTCGTTCTTTATTTACTTTATCTCTGTCTCATGGGATTCTTTTATTATTAATGATAAAATTAGAGTTATTATTAATTTCCCGGGAAGGATATTGATTGTGATATTCGTTGTGATTATTATTGCTTTATGCTTTCAACTTGATTTATTATTCAAATATTGATATGAGACTTAGGTTTGCATCTAGTTGAGTATTTATTTGGAATAATTTATTATTTTGACAGTTTGTTAATGAGACTTGGTGTGTGTTTTGAGTGAGTAAAAATATAGTATCATATAAAGCAAATAATCTCACAAAACAGTGTCACATAATCAAACACAACTAAGGCAGAGTACCTATCGCATGCAGATAGTAACACGAGAGTACCACGATTTTAAATTTATAAATATCGTATCCTCGAGAACGTTGGTGACGGCTGGTTAGTTTCTACCAATTATGATAATCTTTAAGGTTCGGAGAATTAGTCTTATGTGTCCATTCAATTCGGATATGTTGTTTAAAAAATATTTAAAACAAGAATGGAAAGATAATTAGCTAAGATCTCTAATGAAGTACGTATGATTAATTAAGTTGAACAATATTTGAAAGTTCAGTTTGCAAACGGATCTAAGACAATTATGAATTCGAATTATCTTACTACCATACCCGAGTTATCTAGAATGATTACCTCAATACTGGTCGTTGTAAGTAATCCTAAACCTTTTTAGATTAGTTATTAAGGCGTCAATTTAATAACATAACCTTAACATTTGCATTAATTTCAAACCCAAGATTATTAGGATGCCTAACCTCAGTACGGTCGCTGTAAGTTATTAGTCCTAATCTGGCAACTCATTAAATCTCCTACGGTCGGGTTTCATTAACAAATCGTCAATTTAATTAACTATTGTAGTATCATGCATCAACCTAAGTTTCATAGCATAAACTCAATATGAGAATCAAATTGAAAGCATAAGACAATAAGCAATTCATAATGTAAATTAAAACGTATCCTTTCCGGAAATATATAAATCATTAATCAATCAATCAAAATAAAGAGTATCTTAGGACACGGAATCATAACATATAAAGGAAAAATAATACAAGAATGAAAAAAAAAGGAAAGAGAAAGTTGTCGTGTTGCTCTCACTGCTTCCACGGACTGGCTTAATCCTCCGGACCTCGCCGAGACTTATACTCCAGATCCTTATCTCGCTCTAAAGATCTTCAGAGATCACTTCCTCTCAACTAAACTATAGGGATATTCCTTACGGCCGAGGTTCAACCCCTACACTCGAGAAGAAAGAAAAATAATGAAAACCGAAAACTAGACTGGAGCTTATCACGAAATTCCTATTGGATAGGAACTCGGAAATGCTCATGTTCTGAGTGATTCTGGTGTGCTTCAACAACTGGGGGAGTCCTCATCCTCATCATATGTCCATATACCCTCAACTTGTATGTCTGTCCATGTTCCGGAGGGTAGTGATGGTAACAGTGTAGTAGATGTGCTTTCCATACCGAGAGTTGCAGCTGCAATATCTATACCAAGAAATCTAGCAACTCTAATGATGTTATGTCTCAAAACACCTTCACGAGTGTTAGTAGCATATTCCGTAGCAGTTCAAAGCAAATATTCTAATCATGTACACAGGAATACACCTAAAAACATGTGATAACTCATTTATATCTATGACATTAATCATTTCGATATTCTCCTTTCTATTAATAGCATGCAAGAATAACATGCAAACAATGAAGCACAAAATGAATAATTGGAGCTTTTGACCTTCTAAGATAAACAGGATGATACACGGTGATATGGTCCCAAATAGATTTGAAGGACAATTCCAAACTCTTCATACTCAAATCATGATCATATTCACCAAGTCTAAAAGAAATGGACCTTTTATGATGCTCAAAAAGTATAGAAGATTTACATATTAGTACCTCGTAAGTAGCTCTGTCGCATTAAAATTGCAGTTGTATGGTAGAGTATGCATCTGTGTATCTAACACAAGAATTGTAAGGGTCTCCCAATCAATTCTTCTGCCATGATGTACTAATCCTCTCGGAAATGAGTTGCGGCGCTCACAGTTGCATTCCGATCTCGGCGGTGGAGGATGAACTCTGATTTAAGATCATAACCGCAAGGTAGCAACTATATGTATACATAGATAGAAAAAGAGAGTTTAGTGAATTTAGAGATAAATAGGGGATAGAGTAATGAATAACCATGAGTAGCAAAGTTTGCACAGTTCCCCATGAACACGGTAGTGCAGTGCACATGCACAGTCGAATTCTACCATTTTTGAAGCAAATGTGTTCCAAACAATTTATATGCAGTAAAATTTATACTGGAACAATCATTATCCACTCAATACATCAATTGACACAACAATGTCTTATTTGGAACATCAAACATCTATTTAATTAAACAGTGGAATCCCTATGTTGGAACATCTAGTTTCTATCATACCATGATCATTTAGCACATTTGTACCTGTCCGGAACTTCCGGAATCTACTCAAGTAAGCATATTAGTCCTAAACTAGACATCCAGTCTCTAAATAAACGTGAAAATCCTTTTATGGAGCATCGAGTTTCTAAATAAACAGAGTAGACATAAATTACGCCAAAAACCACATAAGACACATTTAAAATAAAGCACACAAACAAAAGACAAACAAAGAAAAAAAAAAAAAAAAAAAAAAAAAAAAAAAAAAAAAAAAAAAACAAAAACATAGGGTTACCTCCCTATAAGCGCTTCTTTACTATCATTAAGCCGGCTCGCCTTTCCTCCTTAGAAGGACTTTATGTTCGATTTTCTCGAACAATTCCCTGTAAAATCTCAACTTCTGTCTGTTCACTTTGAATGATGTTTCACCCTCATTCATTACTTCACAAGCTCCCATGGCGAGACTTGTTAATAACGAAAGAGTTTGTCCAATAGCTTTAAAACATCCCGAAAATATTTTCAAATGTGAATATAATAACATTGTATCCATAAGTTGAAATTCCTTTAAACTGTCTATCATGCCAAATCCGATTTTTCCATTTAAAGCTCATTGAATCTATCATATTCATCAAATTTTAGGATTCTATCCAATGTACACAAAATGCATTATAATTCAACAAGTGAGTGCAGGGTGATTAGTGTACATAATAGTGTTGGACAAGACCAAATATATCAAATGTATATACAACAGCTAGCATAGTATATCATTTGGAATTTCATAGCATGTCCTTGTCCTCAAACAACTCCTACTGCATAATTACTAACATCACATATCATATAGCCAATTTCAATCGGGGGGATGTCGTAATGGGTGCAGTAGTGAAAGAATTCCTTTAATAAAATTCATGCAAAAATTCCTTATAAAACACAAGGAATAACTTTTCCAGTTAAGCATATGAGTCGTTTTCATGCATCTTTAAAACATAGATTCTAGATTTCACAAACAATGCATGAACGTATATCAATAATAGGAAATCATCTATAAACTCTCTTAAACTCTCTTATCATGTTAAGAGAATAATATAGCTAGAATAGCTATCTAGAAAACAATAGAACATGTATAAGAGAAAAGGCTAGGATTGATACCTGGATTATTAGTAATTGTAAGCAAAAGCTTTTTTGTACCTCTATTAGTGCATCCGGAATCAATCTCTTTTGTTCCTTAATGAGATTTGGAATTATAATCAAGGAAGTTCGTACCTTCATCTTATGAATCCATAGTAGAAATGGGTTGGCCAGCCCTTTCGGTTTCAATTCAAGTGGATCCTTGCACGATGAAGTCAAAAATTTTCAATTTTTGATAATACCAAAGATAGATTAGGCATGATTTTTTTTATTTTTTATTTTTTATAACGACCCTAGATAATCTCTAGAGTTTTTCCTAGTAAGGTTTTAGAATAAATTTTCTAAAACTAGATGACCTTAATTATTTAATTCTAGATAATTCTAGGAAACCGTATACTTAGGAAAGTGAGGTCTAATTCCACTAATCAAGTCATAAAGGATAGATACTACTGTTACCAAATCATAAAATTTCTAAAATTTTGTGTGGAATTTCAAAAATATTATGAATTTAGCGTCCCCGACAACGATGCCAAAAATCTGGTGTGTGTTTTGAGTGAGTAAAAATATAGTATCATATAAAGCAAATAATATCACAAAATAGTGTCACATAATCAAAAACAACTAAGGCAGAGTACCTATCGCATGCAGATAGTAACACGGGAGTACCACTATTTTAAATTTATAAATATCGTATCCTCGGGAACATTGGTGATGGATGGTTAGTGTCTACCAATTATGACAAACTTTAAGGTTCAGGGAATTAGTCTTATGTGTCCATTCGATTCGGATAAGTTGTTTAAAGAATATTAAAGACAAGAATGAAAAATAATTGACTAAGATCTCCAATGAAGTACGTATGATTAATTAAGTTCAACAGTGTTCAAATGTGTAGCTTGCAAGCAGATCTAAGGTAATTATGAATTCAAATTATCTTACTACCATACCCGAGTTATCTAGAATGATTACCTAATATTGGTCGTTGTAAGTAATCCTAAACCTTTTTAGATTAGTTATTAAAGCGTCCGATAACATCAAATATGATCATGATTTGAGATATAAATTGTGCATGATTTGTGATGATAATTGTATTAAATTGAGATAAATTGATTGATTTTGGGTTTAATTGCAAATATAATGTTTCGGGTAACTTCTGGGCCGAATTGGTGAAAAAAGATAAATTCAGAGGCAAATGTGCAACATTCTGGAAATTCGCTACGCCCGTGGACAATTTCTTACCGGCCGTAAGTAAAGCGCCCGCCCCCTGTGTGCATAACGCCCGAGTAGCAGAGTAAACGCCCGTTGCCCTGTGTGCATTACGCCCGTATGAATTAACCGTCTTCCTTACGCCCGTGGCACTGTATCAAATGCCCGTAAGGCGTAAGCGCTTCTAAACGCCCGTTTAGAATAGAGGGCTACGCCCGTAAGGGTGCTCTGTCCAGAATATTTTTTATGCAAAATGACGATTTTACCCCTGGTTTAATAGATCTATAAATACTAGAATTTTTAGCATTTTTTAGATTGGCTTGTATTAAGATTGGATTATGCTGAATTATTAAGTCATTGTAAGGTTTGGTAGAACTTAGGGAGAGATCTATACTTTGATTTTCGAATTTTCTTAGAGATCACTCTCTACTTGTTGTAGTATTGAGTATCTTGGGATTAATTTGGTGAGTTTGCCTCCATCCGTAAGGAAATTTACTGAATACATTCTAGGGTATTTAAGCTACACAAATTGAAAATCTAAGTTGAAAAAGCAAAGAAGAATCAAGAGAAAGAGTTGAAGAGGAAGAAGGTTTAATGTCTATGTTTCAATTTCCCCTTTTCTTCTATTATTCCTTGTTATTCTTTGTAATTAGTTAACCAACCTTAGGAATTCTCATTTCTACATTTCTTATAGGTAGATTTGGTTGGTTTTATTTTACAAATTACTTGAGATATTGTGATGTTCTTGGATTGAATGATTGTGGTTTTATTAATTCAAATTGCAATTTCATTGATGACTTTAGATCTGAATTTTATCTTTAGTACAAGTTTTGATTTGAGATTGTGGTTTCGGATTAACACTAATTGTTAGACCGGAACCGGGATATACGATTAGTGCCAAGTTGATGTGATTAATTTCCTATTGATGGACCGGAACCAGGATGATTGATGGGAGATTTGATCTTGTCAACATTCAAGTGTTCTTAATCTAGGAATTTCTTGCCACGAACCGTATGGAAGAGATTCTACTTTAGACTTGATTTTGGTGGAGCTATGATACTAGATCCAAGATTATCCTATACTTGGTATTTTGTATCCTCTTATCTCACCTATATTTTACAAAGAATTCCTCTCAACCTTTTTACTTGCTTTATTCCTTATATTGTTCTTTACTTTGCTTTCTAGGATTTAGAATTCAATCTTATCATTCTTGATATTTGTTGGTTTACTTGTTGAATGATCCTTATTCACAAATCATATTCATAATTAGTTTGATTATATTTTCCACACTAGAATTTAATAGAAGTCTTAGGGAAATTTTTTTTTTTATAAATTTAAAATCCGAATACCACCTTATTTACTAAACTATTTCGATAGGTGCTCTGCTTAATTGAGTTATTTTATTAGTGACAAACATATTTTAATCTTAGAGATTCCTATTATTTTTAGTATTATTTATTCGATTATTTATATTATTTTTTTATTATTTATATATAACTCAAATAACACATCAGCGTCAATTTAATAACATAACTTTAAGATTTGCATTAATTCCAAACCCAAGATTATTAGGATGCCTAATCTCATTACAGTCGTTGTAAGTTATTAATCCTAATCTGGCAACTCATTAAATCTCCTACGGGCGGGTTTCAAGGCACGACTGTTTCTTCCGAATTCCCTCCTCGGAAAATCAAAATTAATTTTGGCACTGAAACCATAGATGCGTCTCCTTTTAAAAGAAAAGAAGATGATACCCTCATTGCCAGGGATATTCAAAACATTTTCGAACAAAACAATTATACCAATAAGTACTTACAAGTACTTGGTGATTATTTGTTTTCAAAAAATTCCTCTTTACCTCAAAATGCATCTTCTTCTTCTTTATCTGTCCCTTTATTTAAACCTTATGAAATTCCTTCCCAATTTAGGAAAGAACTCATTCAACCCGACAAACCAGTTCTTAGTGAACTACAAGCCCGGATTGCTGAGATTGAGAAATCTATTCCCAAGTCTACTGCATCCCCTTCTACTCCTATCCATCCTATTCATAGTTTACAGGGTAGTACCAAAGGTTCGATAGCAGTCTTAGATGAGACTGATTCCGATTCCGAAAGTGAAAGTGACAGCTAGTCATTTCCCAAAGAGTGTCAACCTCCTTTAGAAGTTGCCCCACTTAAATTAGGTAAACCAAACTGGATACAACCAAGTAAGTTGTACTATTCTAAACCTAGTTCTCTTGACATAGGTCTAGAAGAAAAACCAGGAATCTTACAAAATTCCTACAATGCCAACATCTATGAATGGAACATAGATGGTCAAACCGAGTATAACATTATGTCTATTCTCCAACAAATGACCATGGTAGCTACTACCTATAGAACCTCTCATCGGTGTTCCGATCCGTTTGCTGCCCATGTTATAGTTGCCGGATTTACTGGTCAACTTAAAGGTTGGTGGGACGAACATCTCACTGAAACTAATAGGAATAGCATCTTCCAAGCGGTTAAGCTTTCGGAAGACAATACCCCTATTATCCAAGATGGAAATACCATCCCCGATGCTTTGTGTCAACATTACTGTTTACCATAGCCAAAACCTTCATAGGTAACCCGGGTATTTTTAGAGAAAAATCCTCTGAAATCCTTAATAACCTTAAGTGCGGAACCCTTTCTGACTTTAGGTGGTACAAAGACTCCTTCTTAACTAGGATTTACTCTAGGCCATATGGTAATAACCAATACTGGAAAGAAAAATTCTTAGATGGACTCCCTAAATCCCTTCGTGACTTAGTTCGTGAAGATCTCCAAACTCATTATGGTCAGACTATCCCTTATGAACAAATTACTTTTGCCCAGTTAACTAGTCATATCCAACAAGGTTGCTTTAAAAATCCGCAAGCAAGACAAAATACTCGGGCAATTAGCCGGAGACAAAGCCCAAAACAAGAAGGATTTAGGATCTTTCTGTGAACAGTTTGGTCTTCCTTCTTGTAAGTCTAAGCCTCATAAGAAAACCAAAGCCTAAAGCTCAAATTAAATCTTATGACCAACATAAGCCCTATAGGTCTAAGTTCTGACCCAAATATCGGAAATCTTTTAATAAACAGTCTTGGACCACTAAGCCTAAGACCCAACCTAAAACTCCAAAATTAGATGGTAACCCGTCTAGTAGTAAAACCATAGTATGTTACAAATGTAACAAACCAGGGCACATAGCCCGTTACTTGTAGAGTTTCTAAAAAAATTCAGGAACTATCCTTAGAATCCGAAACCCTCCTTAAACTTCAAAATATTCAATGTAATTCGATTCCGACTCCGAAGACAATGAAGATTATGTCAAAAACTTAGAACAAGATGATATATCATCATCCTCTTTTGACAATGACCCAGTACTTAATGTACTTACCAAAGAACAGGATCTCCTATTAGAACTCATAGGAAAAATCCCCGATAGTTCTGAAAGACGGAACTATTTAGACAAACTCAGAGGGACTATTCAGGAAAATAGTCTTAAACCTTTCAAAAATCATCCTAATATGAATAACACTTACAATATCACCGATATTTTCAATAGGTTCCCTAATCGAAACCTAGTACTTGTATTACTATACAGGATCTTCAATCCGAAATTGCTTATATCAAGCAAGAAATCGAAACATCAAAGCCTCACAGGAAATTGATAGGTTAGCTATTCAAGCAACTTAATTTCCCTAGCAAACCTACTGAAGCATCTACTAGTGTTTCTCCTACACCTATAGAAAAACATGATAATTTTCTAAATTATCTTTCTCAAATCTCAATTCAAAGATGGCACATTAAGATTACTTTAGTCATCAATCAATCTTTTACTTTAGAACTTCCAGCATTAGTTGATACTGGTGTTGATCTCAATTGTATTCGGGAAGGATTAATTCCCACTAAGTACTTCGAAAAGACTAAGGAACGTCTTAGGTCTGCCAATGGTGCTAAGTTAGGTATTAGTTTTAAACTTTCGGATGTAGAAGTCAAATACTCTTCTCTATCTATAAAAACTTCCTTTCTTCTTGTTAAGGATATCTCTAATCCAGTTATTCTTGGCACACCTTTTATCTAACAGCTTATACCTTTCCAGGTTACTCAAGAAGGTATAAATATTCCAAAAATTCATTTACTTATCCCTTTTGATAGACCTCCTATCACTAAGACTTTACAAATCCTTGAGACTAAGAAGTCCCAAATTAATTTCCTTCAGGAAGAAATTTCTTTCAAAATTCTTCAACAACAACTAGAGTCTAGTGAAAACAAGACCAAGATCAAATCTATCAATGAATACATCTAAACCCAACTATGTGCTGATGTCCCCAATGCCTTTTGGGATAGAAAACAACATATCATCAATCTTCCTTATGAGCCCGACTTTGATGAAAGACTCATTCCTACTAAAGCTCGTCCCATCCAGATGAATAATGATCTTATCGATCATTGTAAAACGGAAATCCAAGATCTTCTAAACAAGAAGATCATTTCTCCTAGTACATCTCCTTGGAGCTGTGCTGCTTTCTATGTCAACAAAAATGCCAAAATTGAGAGAGGAGTTCCTCGGCTTGTGATCAATTACAAGCCTCTCAATACTGCATTAAGATAGATTAGATATCCAATCCCCAATAAAAAAGATCTTCTCAACCGACTTCACTCTTCTGTGATCTTTTCAAAATTTGATTTAAAGTCGGGATTCTGGCAAATCCAAATAGATCCTAAGGATAGGTATAAAACTGCCTTTACCCTCCCTTTCGGTCAGTATGAATGGAATGTTATGTCATTCGGTCTAAAAAATGCACCTTCGAATTCCAGAAAGTCATGAATGATATTTTCAATCCTTATACTCATTTCATTATAGTATATATTGATGATATCTTAGTATTTTCAAATGCATTAAAACAACATTTTAATCATTTGCATACTTTTTTGAAAATTGTCAAACAAAATGGCTTAGTTCTTTCTAAAACTAAGTTCAGTTTATTCCAAACAAATATCCGATTTTTAGGACATAATATTTCTCAAGGAACTATTATTCCTATCCAAAGATCTATCAGCTTTGCTGATAAATTTCCAGATCAAATTCTTGATAAAAAACAACTTCAACGTTTTCTTGGATGCATAACTATGTGTCCGATTTTATTCCAAATCTCAGCACTCTTCTAAAACCATTGCATAATAGATTGAAAACCAATCCTCCTGCATGGTTTGATGTTCATACTTCGATTGTTCAAAAAATCAAAACAAGTGTTAAAAATCTCCCTTGCTTGGCACTTCCAGATCCTCATGCTTTTAAAGTAGTGGAAACAGATGCATCCGACATTGGTTATGGTGGCATTCTAAAACAAAAATTAAATGGACATGAACATATCATTTCATTTGCATCAAAACATTGGAACTCTGCTCAGCAGAATTATCCAACCATAAAAAAAGAAATACTTGTCATTGTCTTATGTATTTCTAAATTTCAATCTGATTTATTAAATCAAAAATTTTTACTCCGCATTGATTGTAAAGCTGCAAAATATGTTTTACAAAAAGATGTCCAAAACCTTGCCTCAAAACAAATTTTTGCTCGATGGCAAGCTATTTTTAGCATATTTGATTTCGAAATTGAATATATTAAAGGAGAAACCAATTCTCTTCCAAATTTCCTGACCAGAGAGTTCTTACAGGGTAGATAAACATCATGGCCCCAAAGAAGAAAAAACAAGATGAACTTGCTGTTATCCCTATTCAGCAAACTCCAAAACTCTCTGCTAGTCGGAACCCAAAAAATCCTGCCAGTCAGAAACCTACACCTAGTAAATCTAAATTTACTACCCTTGAGGACTATGCCATGAGCATAACCCAAATAAGTCAAACCCCCTTCCCATCAGCAGGACCATTTTCTGTTGATCAACTCCCACCTTTGTCTTGGGCTGATTTAGCCGAATTACCCGAGGCTCAAACTCAATCTTTTGGTCCGGAAGATATGGCCAATTGGTGCAGATTAATGGGCTTAAAAACCCAACAGGTAGTTTCTTGAACCTTACAAAAATGGTGGCTCCAAGCCCCACATCTTCTTCTAAAGTGGTGGATAAAGTTCCCACTTCCTCTTCCCAAACAGTAGCAAAAACTACTGACCCAAAATTGATGCATTCGGCATCTCGGACCTCTTATTCCGGGTCTGTTCCTTCTTCTTCAAACCCGGGATCCTCCGATCCAGGCTATCAAAAAAATCCTAGAATTATTCACATAATTCAAATGGAACCTGAATGGTGGGATCAAAACCCACAAAAGGCAGCCGGATATATCTTTGGTCCGAATGCCAATTTCTTTCAAAAAACCCCTTTGCATACCCAAAAATTCTATGAGCTCATTCTTATAGATACCAAAAGCATCTCTATGCATCCGCATAAAGATAAAATGACTGAAACAATTGTCACCAATACCTCTATCCAAATTCATTCTATCATCACCCCAAAACAGTGGATAGGTCACCCACTCTCTCAAAAGAAATTTTCAATCCCCTTTAATCCTTTGATTTTCCATTATTGGGATTATAAGGATTCCTGGTTCAATGTTTTTACTTTTCAAAATATAGCAAGAAACCACTCATGGTTCTTCTACTTCAACAAGTCCAAACCAGCAATTGACCAATTCCCAAATTGGTTCATCAATGAATGGTGGCCTTCATATGGCCCTATTGAAGATATTCTACCAACTCCAGTAAAAGAAGGATTTCAATATTTCAAATCCCGATTTTACTGTCTTGAACAAGCAACAAATTCCTATTCTTTTGCAATTCTTTAGCAAATTCAAACTCTCTTGGATTTACTCCCAAAAATTTGCCTACCGGAAGGCGTCCGATCAAAATGGACTTCCATGTTTGATATTACAAGGACAGCCCAAATGGTGGAAAGACTGGAAGGCTGAAAATGTTTACACCCCCTCCATTGAAAGATGGTTCCGGAACAATCCTAAGTACTTATCTCCCACAAGTACTGAACAAACAACTTTCCTACAACAAAAGTCAGTTGCAGCTTCTCAATTGGCAAAGGTAGGATCCCGATCCGAATATATTGCAGCACTAAAATCATTAATGCTACAACTCGATACCAGTCCCTCTGAACCAACCTTCGAAGCATCATCAACAAAGGATGAAGACGACGACGGTTCTGAAGACGACGACGATGTAGAATACTGTCTAGAGTAACAGTATTCCTTTTTTTTAAAAAAAAAAAAAAAAAAAAAAAAAAAAAGAGAGAAGACTTTAGTCAAAAGTAAACAATAACTTTTTTACTGTTCACTTCACTATTCACTTTTGACTTTTGTTTTACCCAAACAGTGTAAAATTTGTCTATTTAAAGGAAAATTCTCCCAAACCAAAAACCAAGTTTTGTTTAGAGGTTCTAGAGTGAGAAAGTCCCGAGTTCTCTCCCTTCTCTTTAAGTTTCTTGGTTAGTATCTCCAACTGTACTATTATTTTCAATAAATATATCTATGTTTGTATACCTCTCATGGTAGGCTGTGCCTCCTAAGCTGTATTTTATTTATTTTTCTTGTGTTTATTTGTGACTTGCAATCCATGGTAGGCTGAGCATCCGAATTTTGGGATTTATTTTGTGCATGTTCTTACCTTGCTTTCCATATCATCTGGTTTTCCCCCTTTCATTTTAGGGCCACACTTTCCATAAAATAGTTCCATAAAATAGTTTTCAAAAGATTGAGTTTGAGCCTTGGGTAATTCGGCTAAATCAGCCCAAGACAAAGGTGGGAGTTGATCAACAGAAAGTGGTCCTGCTGATGGGAAGGGGGTTTGACTTATTTGAGTTATGCTCATGGCATAGTCCTCCGGGGTATTAAATTTAGATTTACTAGGTGTAGGTTTTTGACTGGCATGAGTTTTTGGATTCTGACTAGCAGAGAGTTTTGGAGTTTGCTTGAATAGAGATAACAGCAAGTTCATCCTGTTTTTTCTTCTTTGGGGCCATGATGTTTATCTA
>JAHSUH010003534.1:0-10638 GCA_025388415.1 Cynanchum wilfordii
AGGGTCCCAAATGAATTGACTTATTCCAAAAGAGCCTTGTTCTTTGGAAGATCTATCTCGTGTCTGGTACTGCACCCTTCCATTCTGCAAGAACTCCGAATCACTCTCTTGAAGCCCACTATCTCTCTCTCGACGCTCAGCCTCTTCCTCTCGAAGCTCAGCCTCTTCCTCTCGAAGCGCAGCCTCTTCCTCATAAATGATCCGCTTGCCCCGAAATGACCCGGCCCAAAATCCCAATGAAATGGGCCTTTCGATACAATCAAATAGAAAGGCCCAAGGGCGCCATAGTCTAGGAGCCCAAAATATGTGATTGAAAAAATCCTCCTCTATCTGTTGCGGGTCAAGGGCTCCTTCTCCCTTCCCCCTCTTCTTCTCTCCTCTCCCCTCTTCAAACTCCGATTCGTTTTTTTCATAGAGAAATCTCTTTTGCATCATATCTAAGGGATTCCTCGGTTCGGGCCGAAGAAGCAATGTCACTCGATCATTATCAAACTGACTGCAATCTTTTTCTGTCCGTGAAGGTCCCACCAGAGCGCCCTCTACTTCTAATAGTAATAGTAATAGGCCATGAACTAGATCCGAATCATTCTCAACGAGTCTATAAGAAGTGATCCCATTTTTTTCATCGGGTCCGGGTAGAGACCAAAGGTCTTGAGCGACCGATCCGGCAGAACAACGCAAAAGATAAAGAAGTATCGTTAATTTCTTCATGCTCGTTCCAAGGTCGAAGTACCATTTGTACAAAAAAGAATCCCCTTCCTGATACGATTTCTTCCTCATATAGATAGATATAGGATCTATGGGGCAATTACTTAGAAGTACATTTTGTGCTAAAGCCCTTCCTATCTGATAGAAAAGGATCCCATGATCCTGAACCGATGTTACCTGGGATCGCAAATCCCAAGTTTGTCTATGAAGAGCGGATCTAATTGTATTAGTGTCTAGAATTGATTTCTTCTGTGTAATACTACTCGATAGGGCCTCATTGCTAAGTGCTACAAGATCTCGTGCAATGGTTATGGACCCGAATCCATTAGTATGGAACATTTTGTTTTCCAAGTGAAATCCCCTAGTAGATGAAAGAGTGAAAAAGTTCTTTCGTTTTTGTGGAATAAGAAGCTTTCGCATCTTAATGCACGTATTGAATTGATTCGGAGCTATTAGAGCGGGATCCACTTTTTGGGGAGTATGAGTCGAAGCAATAACAAGAATATTTCTAGTGGAACATCTTTCACAATCCCTGGAGAGATGGTTCACTAATAGACCGAGGGATAAGTAATTCACCTCATTCACATCCAGATCATGAATGTTTGGAATCCATATTATGCAAGGAGACATTGCTTTTGCTAATTCTAATTGAAGGTTCAGATAAAATATAGGGTTCTTATACAATAGGACTATGTCCGGCGGCGTATCCCCCATAGTTTTAGTTAGCCGCTCCAGCTCCGCATCAAGGTGACAATCAATATCGTCACTAGCAGCAATATCGTCACTAGCATGAATATCGTGAATATCCATATCCATCTCCATCTCCATCTTCTCAAGAAGATCAATAAGCGAATCGTCAGACTCTTTATACGACAACTTGTTCATAAATACCGTAATGAAAGGAACATAGGAGTTTGCCGCTAGGTATTTGACCAAATAGGATCGTCCACTTCTTACAGAACCTATCACTAAAATACCCCTAGAGGGGGGTAGGGCTAAGCGGAGCTAAAGGGGTTTTCCATGAGATGGGAAATGAAAACCATTAGTCCCACACGAAGTTTGTGAATAAGTGATTGTCTGATACTGAGCAAGGAATATCCGTCTTTCTGCTAAACAGGATGTATTGAACTCATAATTCAGTAGATACTTTTTATGAATGTCAACTAAGTATCGTAAGTAAATTGCTCCCGGTTGTTCAATCATTTGATAACCAGAGTCATTCTTTGATAAATGATCACTATGAGTCAGACTCCATAGAATTTGATCAATCCCCCTTTCCCTTTCTGTCGTTAAGGTTGAGAACTGAACCAATAATTGTCTTTCTTCATCACTAATCGAATCAATGTTCGCGACCCAGGATTCTATTTTATCAGCACGAATCGAATCACTGTTCGCGACCCAGGATTCTATTTTATCATCACTGCAACCCCCGTTCACGTTTTTTCTTTTTCTTATCAATGAAAAAATCTCTTTACTTGTATGACTTAGATGTCTCGTATTTCTCGAAAAAGTGATTCGATTGATGGGATTTGTTATGAGATCGACAATTTGTTCCAGAGCAACTAGAAATAAATTCAAAGAATTCGGCTCAGATGTAGGATACCTATCCAGAAGTTTTCTCAACTCAATAATAGATGATGGAATCATCAAAGATTTGACCTTTTCGAACTCTGTCTGTAACTCACTAGAGGCCCCGAAATAAAGAAAAGATGTGTATGAACGAGATATCCAGCAACAAGAAGAAGGAAAAGGATTGAATAGAGGAACTCCCGAACATTTGGCGATCTCAGATGTGTCGATATCAATGGTGACTCATTATTTCGATGAATCATTTCTTCGGACAGAAGAAGATTATGTAAACACTTACTCGAAATCTCACTTATCCGATCCCATTGTGATTGTGGAAGGCACAAATATTTCTGAAGAATTCGCCATGATCCATGCATAATATCGTGAAAAATGGATAGACTGCTACTTAGTATCGGCAATAGGTCTGAAAAAATATCTAACAATATCCAATTTAGATATTTGTACCCTGTCGAAGTAAAGAACCATGGCATATATGTTTGGAATAGATTCCATTTTGAGAGAATTGAAAAAGCAATATCTCGTGGAGAGGTTCTATACATTTGCCCTTTCTCGACGCATTTCTTTAGACAAAGACTCCGTTTTTTCCTCTTTTCAGATGGTAAATATTTCTCAGAACATCGAGTGTGAATCAAACCCATGTTTGAATTGAAATTGAGATACTGATGCAAGTTCTTCCCTTCTGAATCAGATAGATTCATATCTGAAAGAGGTTGACAATAAGTTCTTTCAGAATTGACTATTTGTCCCTCTGTTAGAGGTGTTCCAGAAATGTCTGCGATCGAGTAACGAACGAATGGATCGGATCGACTTGGAAAATGGAAAGATTTGTACAAGTTATACCTCTCGTCACCACTTTGTGAAAAATCGTTAGGTATGAATATGTTAGATACCTGTGACTCGATTGGTGAAATAGTATCTCTCCCCCCCAAAAGCATTTTTTTTTACCGACGCACAAAGAAAATATTTTGTTGCGAATGAACAAGATATTGAGGAATTGTCCATACGTAAAATCATAATTATTGATACGGGCCTTTTCCACAGAAAAGGGGAATCTTGTGTTCCAATAGAAGCAGAAGTGATGTGGATTATTCAAGAATCGAAGTCGATTTGCTTTAAAAAAAGAAGATATCAATGAACTTCTATGAAATGGTTTCACGGGATTCAGCCAATTGTCTTGATCGTGGAATATCATTGATAAATAGGAATCCGTGTTATCAAAGGATTTCCTGCGATTATTTCTAGTATGGAATGAGTCAATCATCCACTTTGGTATCTTATTGAACAAAAATGGTGATATTGTTCCTCCATTGATCAAGAATTTCGATTTTTGGGAAGTATCATGATCATCCAATAAGAAGGGTTTCCGTTTTTTCAAATGAACAATTTGAAGACCTATTGATTCTAACAACTGATTGCAGAAAAAAGGAAGTGAGTTAGACAAAAAGACAAGAAACTTGGACAAAAAGAAAGGAAGTGGCTTAGACAAATCTTTTTGTCGATAACCTTAGACCAATCAATCGAATATTGATTAATACGTAATCGATCAAACATTACTTGAAGGCGGCTCTTCTGCTCAGAAACGAAATATTCCTGGAAATTCTTGCTCCCATTGACCATTTGTATCTATATGCATCAGGATTCCGATTCATGGATCTCTCGGTTCGAGAAATCCAAATAAGGGGATCGAACCATTTCTTCTGACTCTTTTCAAATTCGATAAATGCTGGTTGATCCTATATTTCATTATAGTTCTATGATTCAGAGTATCCTTTCCTATTTGATCCCTTTGAATTCCATATTCGAAGTTGCGATCGGATCTATTCATTAAAAAGAATCGATTCAATACATTTCTTATGTACCCAGAGGTACTATATGGGATTTGAATCAGATTTCGGATCAATCTGTATTGATTGACTGCCTCCATTATGTTGTTGCTAGCAAATACCACTCTTTTTGGTTGTGGATCTTCCCAAATCATTCCCGCAGGAGATCCGGACCCTTTTTTTCTGATCCTTCGAGAAAAAGATGCATTCTCTTCATAAAAATAGGAAGTAGAACCAATAAAGATTTCTTTTTCGATTCATCCCTGGAGTTGAATACCTCATTCAAGAATTGTTTTTGATCCCATTCGTAGGAATCAATAGAAAAGGCAAATCCGTTATGATACACCAGATCCGGCTCGGTTATTGATAGAGTGAATAGATCTGCCATTTCTGAAATCTCTCTTCTGATTCCAAATCGTGGTGTAACCTGTATCCTCCCCTGTTCCGGTCATGGAATAGATGAAATAAATCAAAAAATGGATTTTTGTTCAAGAATGAAATCTTATTGGAACTGTTCATATCCGGTTCATCCTTCGGAACCATATCACATCCCGAATCCGATGAAATAGGATGAATTGAGACGGTATTTTGTAAATACGTAATTATCTTGAATATATTAACCATTTCTTTATTTTCTGATCGCCTGGAAGGGACAAAGAAAGATCTTGGTCTTTCTTCAACAATTTTGGATCTCTAGTGACCTCTCAGTAGGATTCGAACCCAGATGAAGTTCTGACCACTATCAGAAAAAAGAACGAACGGACTTCTGTAGGATCCCCAGAAATTCTTCGATTTCTTCCGGAAGCAGATGATAATCATCTGCTTCTCACGTTCCGTGAATAGCCGGGCATTAGAATTGCAGAAAGGCATTTCGGGAATCGGTCTGATTCTATCTTGTTCGTTCCGTTTGAGAAAGGAAATCCCAAAATACCTATGAATCCTATTGACTCAGGATCATTGGAAGAATCCGTGGGGTCTTATAAGTTGTTGTTTGCTCCTGTATCTTCCAAAAAAAAAGATTCTGAGAGTTGTTTCTGAATCCGAAAGAGAGTACTTGGGTTCTACCAATAACTCAAAAGTGTAGCATCCCTGAATCTAACTGGGGTTCGCGGTGGTGGAGGAACTGGATCGGAAAAAGAGGGATTCTAGATCTAGTTTGGTTCAAGTAACGGATTTTAGCCAACTGAAAGAATCTTCTGATCAATCCAGGGATCATTTGGATTCCATTAGTAATGAGGATTCGGAATATCACACATTGGTCAATCAAAGAGAGATTCAACAACTAAAAGAAAGATCGATTCTTTGGGATCCTTCCTTTCTTCAAACGGAACGAACAGAGATAGAATCAGACCGATTCCCGAAATGCCTTTCTGGCAATTCCTCAATGTCCCGGCTATTCACGGAACGTGAGAAGCAGATGATTAATCATCTGCTTCCGGAAGAAATCGAAGAATTTCTGGGGAATCCTACAAGATCCGTTCGTTCTTTTTCTCTGATAGATGGTCAGAACTTCATCTGGGTTCGAATCCTACTGAGAGGTCCACTAGAGATCCAAAATTGTTGAAGAAAGACCAAGATCTTTTTTTGTCCCTTCCAGGCGATCAGAAAATAAAGAAATGGTTAATATATTCAAGATAATTACGTATTTACAAAATACCGTCTCAATTCATCCTATTTCATCAGATTCGGGATGTGATATGGTTCCGAAGGATGAACCGGATATGAACAGTTCCAATAAGATTTCATTCTTGAACAAAAATCCATTTTTTGATTTATTTCATCTATTCCATGACCGGAACAGGGGAGGATACAGGTTACACCACGATTTGGAATCAGAAGAGAGATTTCAAGAAATGGCAGATCTATTCACTCTATCAATAACCGAGCCGGATCTGGTGTATCATAACGGATTTGCCTTTTCTATTGATTCCTACGAATTGGATCAAAAACAATTCTTGAATGAGGTATTCAACTCCAGGGATGAATCGAAAAAGAAATCTTTATTGGTTCTACTTCCTATTTTTTATGAAGAGAATGCATCTTTTTCTCGAAGGATCAGAAAAAAAGGGTCCGGATCTCCTGCGGGAATGATTTGGAAGATCCACAACCAAAAAGAGTGGTATTTGCTAGCAACAACATAATGGAGGCAGTCAATCAATACAGATTGATCCGAAATCTGATTCAAATCCCATATAGTACCTCTGGGTACATAAGAAATGTATTGAATCGATTCTTTTTAATGAATAGATCCGATCGCAACTTCGAATATGGAATTCAAAGGGATCAAATAGGAAAGGATACTCTGAATCATAGAACTATAATGAAATATAGGATCAACCAGCATTTATCGAATTTGAAAAAGAGTCAGAAGAAATGGTTCGATCCCCTTATTTGGATTTCTCGAACCGAGAGATCCATGAATCGGAATCCTGATGCATATAGATACAAATGGTCCAATGGGAGCAAGAATTTCCAGGAATATTTCGTTTCTGGAGCAGAAGAGCCGCCTTCAAGTAATGTTTGATCGATTACGTATTAATCAATATTCGATTGATTGGTCTAAGGTTATCGACAAAAAAGATTTGTCTAAGCCACTTCCTTTCTTTTTGTCCAAGTTTCTTGTCTTTTTGTCTAACTCACTTCCTTTTTTCTGCAATCAGTTGTTAGAATCAATAGGTCTTCAAATTGTTCATTTGAAAAAACGGAAACCCTTCTTATTGGATGATCATGATACTTCCCAAAAATCGAAATTCTTGATCAATGGAGGAACAATATCACCATTTTTGTTCAATAAGATACCAAAGTGGATGATTGACTCATTCCATACTAGAAATAATCGCAGGAAATCCTTTGATAACACGGATTCCTATTTATCAATGATATTCCACGATCAAGACAATTGGCTGAATCCCGTGAAACCATTTCATAGAAGTTCATTGATATCTTCTTTTATAAAGCAAATCGACTTCGATTCTTGAATAATCCACATCACTTCTGCTTCTATTGGAACACAAGATTCCCTTTTCTGTGGAAAAGGCCCGTATCAATAATTATGATTTTACGTATGGACAATTCCTCAATATCTTGTTCATTCGCAACAAAATATTTTCTTTGTGCGTCGGTAAAAAAAACATGCTTTTGGGGGAGAGATACTATTTCACCAATCGAGTCACAGGTATCTAACATATTCATACCTAACGATTTTTCACAAAGTGGTGACGAGAGGTATAACTTGTACAAATCTTTCCATTTTCCAAGTCGATCCGATCCATTCGTTCGTTACTCGATCGCAGACATTTCTGGAACACCTCTAACAGAGGGACAAATAGTCAATTCTGAAAGAACTTATTGTCAACCTCTTTCAGATATGAATCTATCTGATTCAGAAGGGAAGAACTTGCATCAGTATCTCAATTTCAATTCAAACATGGGTTTGATTCACACTGATGTTCTGAGAAATATTTACCATCTGAAAAGAGGGAAAAACGGAGTCTTTGTCTAAAGAAATGCGTCGAGAAAGGGCAAATGTATAGAACCTCTCCACGAGATATTGCTTTTTCAATTCTCTCAAAATGGAATCTATTCCAAACATATATGCCATGGTTCTTTACTTCGACAGGGTACAAATATCTAAATTGGATATTGTTAGATATATTTTTCAGACCTATTGCCGATACTAAGTAGCAGTCTATCCATTTTTCACGATATTATGCATGGATCATGGCGAATTCTTCAGAAATATTTGTGCCTTCCACAATCACAATGGGATCGGATAAGTGAGATTTCGAGTAAGTGTTTACATAATCTTCTTCTGTCCGAAGAAATGATTCATCGAAATAATGAGTCACCATTGATATCGACACATCTGAGATCGCCAAATGTTCGGGAGTTCCTCTATTCAATCCTTTTCCTTCTTCTTGTTGCTGGATATCTCGTTCATACACATCTTTTCTTTATTTCCTGAGGCCTCTAGTGAGTTACAGACAGAGTTCGAAAAGGTCAAATCTTTGATGATTCCATCATCTATTATTGAGTTGAGAAAACTTCTGGATAGGTATCCTACATCTGAGCCGAATTCTTTGAATTTATTTCTAGTTGCTCTGGAACAAATTGTCGATCTCATAACAAATCCCATCAATCGAATCACTTTTTTCGAGAAATACGAGACATCTAAGTCATACAAGTAAAGAGATTTTTTCATTGATAAGAAAAAGAAAAAACGTGAACGGGGGTTGCAGTGATGATAAAATAGAATCCTGGGTCGCGAACAGTGATTCGATTCGTGCTGATAAAATAGAATCCTGGGTCGCGAACATTGATTCGATTAGTGATGAAGAAAGACAATTATTGGTTCAGTTCTCAACCTTAACGACAGAAAGGGAAAGGGGGATTGATCAAATTCTATGGAGTCTGACTCATAGTGATCATTTATCAAAGAATGACTCTGGTTATCAAATGATTGAACAACCGGGAGCAATTTACTTACGATACTTAGTTGACATTCATAAAAAGTATCTACTGAATTATGAGTTCAATACATCCTGTTTAGCAGAAAGACGGATATTCCTTGCTCAGTATCAGACAATCACTTATTCACAAACTTCGTGTGGGACTAATGGTTTTCATTTCCCATCTCATGGAAAACCCCTTTAAGCTCCGCTTAGCCCTACCCCCTCTAGGGGTATTTTAGTGATAGGTTCTGTAAGAAGTGGACGATCCTATTTGGTCAAATACCTAGCGGCAAACTCCTATGTTCCTTTCATTACGGTATTTATGAACAAGTTGTCGTATAAAGAGTCTGACGATTCGCTTATTGATCTTCTTGAGAAGATGGAGATGGAGATGGATATGGATATTCACGATATTCATGCTAGTGACGATATTGCTGCTAGTGACGATATTGATTGTCACCTTGATGCGGAGCTGGAGCGGCTAACTAAAACTATGGGGGATACGCCGCCGGACATAGTCCTATTGTATAAGAACCCTATATTTTATCTGAACCTTCAATTAGAATTAGCAAAAGCAATGTCTCCTTGCATAATATGGATTCCAAACATTCATGATCTGGATGTGAATGAGGTGAATTACTTATCCCTCGGTCTATTAGTGAACCATCTCTCCAGGGATTGTGAAAGATGTTCCACTAGAAATATTCTTGTTATTGCTTCGACTCATACTCCCCAAAAAGTGGATCCCGCTCTAATAGCTCCGAATCAATTCAATACGTGCATTAAGATGCGAAAGCTTCTTATTCCACAAAAACGAAAGAACTTTTTCACTCTTTCATCTACTAGGGATTTCACTTGAAAAAACAAAATGTTCCATACTAATGGATTCGGGTCCATAACCATTGCACGAGATCTTGTAGCACTTAGCAATGAGGCCCTATCGAGTAGTATTACACAGAAGAAATCAATTCTAGACACTAATACAATTAGATCCGCTCTTCATAGACAAACTTGGGATTTGCGATCCCAGGTAACATCGGTTCAGGATCATGGGATCCTTTTCTATCAGATAGGAAGGGCTTTAGCACAAAATGTACTTCTAAGTAATTGCCCCATAGATCCTATATCTATCTATATGAGGAAGAAATCGTATCAGGAAGGGGATTCTTTTTTGTACAAATGGTACTTCGACCTTGGAACGAGCATGAAGAAATTAACGATACTTCTTTATCTTTGCGTTGTTCTGCCGGATCGGTCGCTCAAGACCTTTGGTCTCTACCCGGACCCGATAAAAAAATGGGATCACTTCTTATAGACTCGTTGAGAATGATTCGGATCTAGTTCATGGCCTATTACTATTACTATTAGAAGTAGAGGGCGCTCTGGTGGGACCTTCACGGACAGAAAAAGATTGCAGTCAGTTTGATAATGATCGAGTGACATTGCTTCTTCGGCCCGAACCGAGGAATCCCTTAGATATGATGCAAAAGAGATTTCTCTATGAAAAATACGAATCGGAGTTTGAAGAGGGGGGAGGGAGAAGAAGAGGGGGGAGGGAGAAGGAGCCCTTGACCCGCAACAGATAGAGGAGGATTTTTTTCAATCACATATTTTGGGCTCCTAGACTATGGCGCCCTTGGGCCTTTCTATTTGATTGTATCGGAAAGGCCCATTTCATTGGGATTTTGGGCCGGGTCATTTCGGGGCAAGCGGATCATTTATGAGGAAGAGGCTGCGCTTCGAGAGGAAGAGGCTGGCTGAGCCGAGAGGAAGAGGCTGAGCGTCGAGAGAGAGATAGTGGGCTTCAAGAGAGTGATTCGGAGTTCTTGCAGAATGGAAGGGTGCAGTACCAGACACGAGATAGATCTTCCAAAGAACAAGGCTCTTTTGGAATAAGTCAATTCATTTGGGACCCTGCAGATCCACTCTTTTCCCTATTCAAAGATCAGCCCCCTGGCTCTGTGTTTTCACATCGAGAATTTTTTGCAGATGAGTTCATTATCTAATGGATCTTTCCGTTCGAATACTCTATCCGAGAGTTATCAGTATTTATCAAATCTGTTCTT
>JAHSUH010003538.1:0-2500 GCA_025388415.1 Cynanchum wilfordii
GGCGCCGGTTGGGCTAGCAAGTTTCCCAGTTGGTTTGCCGTTCTTGGGAGCGGTTTCTTTCGGGAAGTGCGGCTTGTTTGCCCGGCATGTGTCATACGTTACGGCGCATGAGTGGTGCTTGGCGTTCGAGGGTGCGTCGATTCCCTCGGGTAGCGACGGCGCACCTCTCACGTGGATTGATTTTGGCTCAAGTGCGGCATAGCCCCTTGGCGAGACCCGGTTTCTTGCGTTGCCTACCTACACGATGGCATCTGTTTTTGTCCCAACGACCCTCGTTCGTTTAGTGCTCCCCGTTTTGGTCGGGCGAATGCGAAACTTGTAGCTTGGTGCATTAGCCACGTCGCGTCCGGCATTGTCGTGGTGAGCGGGGCACCGCTTAAGAGCTCTCGGATATGGAAAGCATTGAGGGCGTTGACATCTCATCCTTGCCCCAGCATCGTTAGATGGACCGACACCGATGCACGCTGTCGCTCCGCCTCGGTTCGGCCGTGCGGGCATGGCGTCGTTGAGGAATGCTACCTGGTTGATCCTGCCGGTAGTCGTATGCTTGTCTCAAAAGATTAAGCCATGCATGTGTAAGTATGAACTAATTCGGACGGTGAAAGCTGCGAATGGCTCATTAAATCGATTATAGTTTGTTTGATGGTATCTACTACTCGGAGTAACCGTAGTAATTCTAGAGCTAATAAATCTTAACAAACCCCCGAACGGAAGGGATGCATTTATTAGATAAAAGGTCGACGCGGGCTCTGCCCGTTGTTTCGATGATTCATGATAACTTCGACGGATCGCACGGCCCTCGTGCCGGCGACGCATCATTCAAATTTCTGCCCTATCAACTTTCGATGGTAGGATAGGGGCCTACCATGGTGGTGACGGGTGACGGAGAATGGAGTGGTTCGGTTCTGGAGAGGGAGCCCGAGAAAGCGGCTACCACATCCAAAGGAAGGCGGAGCGCAGAAATTACCCAACCGACATCCGACACGGGGAGGTAGTGACAATAAAGGCCAACTAGGGCTCACGGAGTCCGGTAATTGGAATGTACAATCTAAATCCCTTATAAACGAGAATTCGATTGGAGGCCAAGTCGGTGCCAAGAGCCGCGGTAATTCCGGCTCCAATAGCGTATATTTAAGTTGTACAGTTAAAAAGCTCGTGTAGGTGGACTTTGGGGGTTGGTCGGTCGCCTCTCGTGGTGTGCACCGGTCGTCGTTCCCTCTGCGTCGGCGATACGCCCTGGCCTTAATTGGCGGAGTCGTGCCTCCGGCACTGGTACTTTGAAGAAATTAGAGTGTTCAAAGCAAGCCTACGCTCTGGATACATTAGCATGGGATAACAACATAGGATTTCGGTCCTATCTGTTGGCCTTCGGGATCGGAGTAATGATTAAGTGACAGGTCGGGGCGTTCGTATTTCATAGTCGGAGGTGAAATTCTTGGATTTATGAAAGGCAAACAATGCTGAAGCCATTTTGCAAGGATGTTTTCATTAATCAAGAACAAAGTTGGGGGCTCGAAGACGATCGGGATACCGTCCTAGTCTCAACCATAAGCGATGCCAACCCGGGGATCGGCGGATGTTGCTTTAAGGACTCCGCCGGCACCTTATGAGAAATCAAAGTTTTTGGGTTCGGGGAGTATGGTCGCAAGGCGAAACTTAAAGGATTTGACGGGAAGGGCACACCCGGAAGTGGAGCCCGCGGCTTAATTTGACTCCAACACGGGAAACTTACGGTGTCCAGACATAGTAAGGATTGATGGACAGAGCTCTTTCTTGATTCTATGGGTGGTGGTGCATGGCCGTTCTTAGTTGGTGGAGCGATTTGTACCGGTTAATTCCGTTAACGAACGAGACCTCGGCCTGCTAACTAGCTATGCGGAGGATCCCTTCCGCAGCCTAGCTTCTTAGAGGGACTACGGCCTTTAGCGCGCGGAAGTTTGAGGCAATAACAGGTCCGTGATGCCCTTAGATGTTCCGGGCCGCACGCGCGCTACACCGATGTATTCAATGAGTCTTTATCCTTGGCCGACAGGCACGGGTAATCTTTGAAATTTCATCGTGATGGGGATAGATCATTGCAATTCTTGGTCTTCAACGAGGAATTCCTAGTAAGCGCGAGTCATCAGCTCGCGTTGACTACGCCTTGCCCTTTGTACACACGCCCCGTCGCTCCTACCGATTGAATGGTCCGGTGAAGTGTTCGGATGGCGGCGACGCGAGCGGTCCGCTGCCCGCGACGTCGCGAGAAGTCCACTGAACCTTATCATTTAGAGGAAGGAGAAGTCGTAACAAGGTTTCCTAGAGGTGAACTGCGGAAGGATCATTGTCAAATCCCTTGTTCCAAATGAATGACCTGCGAACACGTTCGAAAATAATAGCGTTATTTGCGCCCCTTCGGTCGGTCACTTAATTATTTGTTGTTGCGGGGCCAGCGTCGAGCATGGAAAAACGAAATCCGCGCGGGAAGCGCCAAGGACTAGCAAAATAGAGGATGGCCTTC
>JAHSUH010003538.1:7500-20273 GCA_025388415.1 Cynanchum wilfordii
CACGGGAGGGCAAAAATCTGTAAATTTTCAGCCCAAGATAAGTTCCGGGAGGTAGTGAGAAAAAAATTGGACGAAAACCCACCCCCTCCCGGAAAATGAGTGTCTATTCCCGACAAGGCAAAAAGTTGCCGGGACATCTATAGGGCGGTAAGGTTCAGGGGGCTGGCCGCGGCCGCGAGTTAGCAGCCCGGCAGAAGAAGAAGAAGAAGAAGAAGAAGAAGAAGAAGAAGAGAAAAAAAAAATTTGAAACGCGCGATGTGTGTCATGGATTTCCCTTCCATGTGTGCGTGTGGTGTCTGCGGGAGACCCAGGGACATGGGCCCTTCCATGTGCGCCCGTCGTGTGCCGTGGTGCTCGACCCTCGGCGTGTTGAGTGTCCGGGTGGTGCTCATCCGTATGCTTTGATGCCACGTCAATGTGCCGGGATGGTGCCCGCCGATGTGTGTAAAGACGTGTGCCGCGTAGCTCGGCCATGTGTCGTGTGCTCATCCCCATGCGCACAACCGTGTCACCATGTGCGCGCCACCATGTGCCTGTGGGTAGTGCCCATATGTGCCGTCGTGGTCGACCGTGTGCGCGGTTGAGTGTCGGGTGGTGCTCATCCGTATGCTTTGATGCCGTCAATGTGCGCGGTGGCCCGATGTGCGTCGTGTGCGGCGTAGCTCGGAGTGTCTATGTGTGTCTGCCGTGCTGTGTCCCCATGTGCCATGAACCGTGTCACCATGTGCGCGGACGGGTGCCACCATGTGTGCGTGTGCGGTGCGCTGGTGGTGAGGCAGGTGCCACACCTTGCGAGCGGTCCTGAAAAAAAAAACTTTTGATTCCGAAAAATTCAGAAGAAAAATTCTACGCATTCTACACTTCACGTGCAACAATCCTGTAAATTTTCAAGTCAAGATAAAATGCGGGAAGCAGAGAAAAAACGCAAAGTTTTTCCCACCTCCGGAAAATCAGTATCTATTGCTCCGACAAGGGAAAAAGTTGCCAGGACATCCATAAGGGGGAGTCGTTTGAGGGCGGCGGCCCAGCCTGGCCGGCCGGGCAAGAGCGCAGCGCGCGCGACACAAGGGCAGTCCGAGCGAGCTTTGGCTCGGTAACAAGTGCTGTCTAATGTCCCATTTAAATGAAACGAGAGCGGCCCACAGGATGCGGTGCGTAACGCCGCGTCGCCCGCCCCGACCCGGTTCCTCGTCCGGTTTCGAAAAGTCGGGCTAGAAACGCGCGATGTTCCGTCCCCCGATTTGAGCTAGACGTGTCCCGCGATGGTGCTCGTCTCTGTTCGACAAAGCGCGACAAGGCCCTTCTGTGTGTGCCGTGGTGGTCGACCGTGTCTTGTTGTGCGTGTCGGGTGGTGCTCATCCGTATGCTTTGATGCCCGTCAATGTGCGGGATGGTGCCCGCCGATGTGTGTAGACGTGTGCCCCGTAGCTCGGCCATGTGTGTCATGTTGCTCATCCCTGTGCGCACAACCGTGTCACCATGTGCGCGGACAGGTGCCACCATGTGCCCGGGCGGGTGCCACCATGTGTGCCGTCGTGGTCGATCGTGTGCGCGGTTGAGTGTGGGTGGTGCTCATCCGTATGCTTTGATGCCGTCAATGTGCGGGATGGTGCCCGCCGATGTGTGTAGACGTGTGCCCCGTAGCTCGGCCATGTGTGTCATGTTGCTCATCCTGTGGCGGAACCAGTGTCACCATGTGCGGGACAGGTGCCACCATGTGCGCGGCGTGGCAAGAAAAAAAAAAAAAACTTTTGATTCCGAAAAAATTCAGAAGAAAAATTCTACGCATTCTACACTTCACGGCAACACAATCTAGAATTTTCAGGCCAAGATAAAATCTGGGAAGAGAGAAAAAAATTCGACAAAGTTTTCCACCGCCTCGGAAAATCGGTATCTATTGCTCGACAAGGAAAAAAGTTGCCAGGACATCTATAGGGGAGTCGTTTGGGGGGCCCGGCCGACCCCGGCCGGGCAAGAGCAGGGCGGCCGACACAAGGGACCAGCGGCGAGCTTTGGCTCGGTAACAAGTCTTATCTAATGTCCCATTTAAATGAAACGAGAAGCGGCCCACAGGATGCGGTGCGTAACGTCGCCACGATCGCCGTGCCCGACCAGGTTCCGCCGTCGGTTTTTCGAAAGTGGGCTAGAAACGCGATGTTGTTCCCCCGATTGTGAGCGGGCGTGTCCCACGATGGTGCTCGTCTCTGTTCGACAAAGCGCGACATAGGGCCCTTCGTGTGTGCCGTGGTGGTCGACCGTGTGCGCTGTTGCGTGTCGGGTGGTGCTCATCCGTATGCTTTGATGCCCGTCAATGTGCGGGATGGTGCCCGATGTGTGTAGACGTGTGCCCCGTAGCTCGGCCATGTGTGTCATGTTGCTCATCCCTGTGCGCACAACCGTGTCACCATGTGCGCGGACAGGTGCCACCATGTGCCCGGGCGGGTGCCACCATGTGTGCCGTCGTGGTCGATCGTGTGCGCGGTTGAGTGTCGGGTGGTGCTCATCCGTATGCTTTGATGCCCGTCAATGTGCGGGATGGTGCCCGCCGATGTGTGTAGACGTGTGCCCCGTAGCTCGGCCATGTGTGTCATGTTGCTCATCCCTGTGCGCGGAACCGTGTCACCATGTGCGCGGACAGGTGCCACCATGTGCGCGGGCGGGTGCCTAGTGAAAAAAAAAAAAAAACTTTTGATTCGAAAAATTCAGAAGAAAAATTCTACGCATTCTACACTTCACGGGCAACAATCTCCTAAATTTTCAGCCCAAGATAAAATATGGGAAGAAGAGAAAAAATTCGACAAAGTTTTCCCCGCCTCGGAAAATCGGTATCTATTGCTCTTACAAGGGGAAAAAGTTGCCGGGGACATCTATGGGGGGAAGAGTTTGAGGGCTCGGCCCGCGGCCGGTGCTGAGCCCAGCGCGCCGCGGGACACGGCCAGGCCCGAGGCGAAGCTTGGCTGCAGAGTAAAGTCTTGTCTAATGTCCCATTTAAATGACGGCGGTAACGCACATGCGGGGCGCCCGCGGGTGCCCACTGCGCGGCAACATAGTTTTGGAACGATTTTTCGGAACGGGATTGCCGTTGGTGCCTTCTACCTACTCCTGTCTATTCTTTGAAAGATGGGATCTATTATTCCGGATTCAAGTGATTCTTGCTCTCCTTTGACATCTTGTGCCATTCCAAATGCGACACTGTTGCGCTGCCAGCGGCCGCGGCAACGACGTGTCTTTAGCACTCAGGCGTCGTTGTTGCTGTCTTGTTCGGTCTTCTTCGTTTTGTCCGGATATAGAAAATCTTTCTTTCGTTGATGTCCATGGACGTGTCTCCTCGTTCGCTTGCCGGACGACGTGACCCTCGGTGCCTTGTGGCCCAGGTTGTCCCGTCCGACATGTTCCTCGCACATGATGCTCCATTTCTTTCTTCTTCGGCCCATAAGTTCCCTCACTCGTTGGCATTCAAAACTCGATTTTCTCCCATTCGAAGTGCTCGACATGGGCGTCTTGTTCCATCGAAATGCCCGATGATGTTGCGCTTGGCTGCTTGGGCGGCCGCAACACTTTTGGACGTCCTTTGTCCTGATAGTCTCCTTTGCCGACTTGTTCGGTCTTCGCCCGTTTTGTGTCGGATGTAAAAAGATCTTTCTTTCGTTCTTTGTCCATGGACGTGTCTCCTCGTTCGCTTTGCGGACGACGTGACCCTCGTTGCCTTGCGCGCTAGGTTGTCCCGTCCGACAAGTTTCTTTCACAGGATTCTCCTATTCTTTCCCCTGTTCGGCAAAGTTCCTTCTCTCGTTCATTTGTCTAAACTTCGATTGTCTCCCGATCATAAGTTCTCGCCATGGACGACTTGTGCCATGTTCTTGCCCGACGATGTGGCGGCACGGGCTTAGGCGCCACGCCGCACCGTCGACATGGTTCCTGCACGGGTTTCGCCGTGGCATTCTTTGAGCCAGAAAAATTGGGAAGAAAAATTCACGCATTCTACACTTCACGGGCAACAATCCTGTAAATTTTCAGCCCAAGATAAATTCTTGGTAGTGAAAAAAAAAAATTGAAAAAGTTTTCCCCCCCTTCGGAAAATGAGTATCTATTGCTCTTATTAGGGAAAAAGTTGCAGGACATCTATAAGGGGAAGAGTTTGAGGGCGCCTGGCCCGGCGTTCGGCGGGGTCACGAGCGCAGGCCGCCGCGGCACACGGCATCCGAGGCGAGCGTCGCTCAGTAACAAGTGCAGTCTAATGTCCCATTTAAATGACCCGATAACATCGCACATGCAGAGGAGTTGTCGCCGCGCCCCCCCGCGGCGGCAACATAGTTTTGGAACGATTTTTCGGGGATTCGCCGGCTGGTGCCTTCTACCTAGTCTTGTCTATTCTTTGAAAGATGGGATCTATTATTCCCTGGATTCCGAAAGTGATTCTTGCTCTCCTTTGACATCTTGTGCCATTCAAAACATGACGACAATGGTGGCCGCCAGCGGCAGCGTCGACGTGTCTTTGGCACTCGAGCGTCGTTGCCTTGGCTTTGTTTCGGTCTTCTTCGTTTTTTCGATATAGAAAATCTTTCTTTCGTTGATGTCCATGTACGTGTCTCCTCATTCGCTTAACGGACGACGTGACCCCTCGGTGCCCTTGGCCCAGGTTGTCCCGTCCGACATGTTTCCCGGCACATGATGCTCCATTTCTTTCTTCTTCGCCCAATAAGTTCCCTCACTCGTTGGCATTCAAAACTCGATTTTCTCCCATTCGAAGTGGTCGACATGGGCGTCTTGTTCCATCGAAATGCCCGATGATGTTGCGCGCTGGCTGCTTGGGCCGTCAGCAACACTTTTGGACGTCCTTGGTACTGAGAGTCGCCTTTGCCGACTTGTTTGATCTTCTTCGTTTTGTGTCGGATGTAAAAGATCTTTCTTTCGTTCTTTGTCCATGGGCGTGTCTCCTCGTTAGCTATAGGACGACGTGACCCTCGGTGCCTTGTGCCCGGGTTGTCCGTCCGACATGTTTCCCGGCACATGATTCTCCATTTCTTTCTTCTTGGCGGCCGATAAGTTCCCTCACTCGTTGGCATTCAAAACTCGATTTTCTCCCGTTCGAAGTGCTCGACATGGATTCTCGTTCCGCTTCTTCTTTTTTCGCGCGCGTTCGTTCGGCGCACGGTTGGGCTAGCAAGTTTCCCAGATTGGTTGCGTTCTTCGGAAACGGTTTCTTTCGGGGTGCGGCTTGTTTGCCCGGCATGTGTCATACGTTACGGCGCATGAGTGGTGCTTGGCGTTCGGGTGCGTCGATTCCCTTCCCGGGTAGCGGCGGCGCACCTCTCACGTGGATTCGATTTTGGCTCGAAGTGCGGCATAGCCCCCTGGCCGAGACCCGGTTTCTTCGCGTTGCCTACCTACCACGATGGCATCTGTTTTTGTCCCAACGACCCTCGTTCGTTTAGTGCTCCCCGTTTTGGTCGGGGCGGAATGCGAAACTTGTAGCGTGGTCGCTAGCCACGTCAGCGTCAATTTGTCGTGGGTGGCAGGCCACGGCTTAAGAGCTCTCGGATATGGAAAGCATTGAGGGCATTGACATCTCATCCTTGCCCAAGCATGCATTAGATGGACCACAGACCGCACGCACGTCGCTCCGCCTCGGTTGGCCGTGCGGAAGGCATGACGTCGTTGAGGAATGCTACCTGGTTGATCCTGCCAGTAGTCATATGCTTGTCTCAAAGATTAAGCCATGCATGTGTAAGTATGAACTAATTGAGACGGTGAAAGCTGCGAATGGCTCATTAAATCGGTTATAGTTTGTTTGATGGTATCTACTACTCGGATAACCGTAGTAATTCTAGAGCTAATACGTGCAACAAACCCCGACTCCTGGAAGGGAGCATTTATTAGAAAAAAGGTCGACCCCGGGCTCGCCCGTTGTTTGATGATTCATGATAACTCGACGGATCGCACGGCCCCCCCGCGCGGCGACGCATCATTCAAATTTCCTGCCCTATCAACTTTCGATGGTAGGATAGGGGCCTACCATGGTGGTGACGGGTGACGGAGAATTTAGGGTTCGATCCGGAGAGGAGCCCGAGAAACGGCTACCACATCCAAGGAAGGCAGCAGGCGCGCATTACCAACCAATCGACACGGGGGGAGGTAGTGACAATAAATAACAATACCGGCTCACAGAGTCCGGTAATTGAATGAGTACAATCTAAATCCCTTAACGAGGATCCATTGAAGGGCAAGTCTGGGTGCCACAGCCCCGGTAATTCCAGCTCCAATAGCGTATATTTAAGTTGTTGCGGTTAAAAAGCTCGTAGTTGGACTTTGGGATTGGTCGGCCGGTCCGCCTTCAGTGTGCACCGGTCGTCTCGTCCCTTCTGTCGGCGATACGCTCCTGGCCTTAATTGGCGGGGTCGTGCCTCCTACGCTTGCTATTTTGAAGAAATTAGAGTGTTCAAAGCAAGCCTACGCTCTGGATACATTAGCATGGGATAACAACATAGGATTTCCGGTCCTATTCTTTGGCCCCCGGGATCGGAGTAATGATTAACAGGGACAGTCGGGGCATTCGTATTTCATAGTCGGAGGTGAAATTCTTGGATTTATGAAAGACGACAACAGCCAAAGCATTTGCCAAGGATGTTTTCATTAATCAAGACGAAAGTTGGGGGCTCGAAGACGATCGAGATACCGTCCTAGTCTCAACCATAAACGATGCCGACCGGGGATCGGGCGGATGTTGCTTTAAGGACTCCCACGGCACCTTATGAGAAATCAAAAAGTTTTTTGGGGTTCAGGGGAGTATGGTCGCAAGGCACAAACTTAAAGAAATCGACGGAAAGGGCACCACCGGGAGTGGAGCCTGCGGCTTAATTTGACTCAACACGGGGAAACTTACCAGGTCCGGACATAGTAAGGATTGACAGACCGAGAGCTCTTTCTTGATTCTATGGGTGGTGGTGCATGGCCGTTCTTAGTTGGTGGAGCGATTTGTCTGGTTAATTCCGTTAACGAACGAGAGACCTCAGCTGCTAACTAGCTATGCGGAGGATCCCTCCGCAGCCTAGCTTCTTAGAGGGACTACGGCCTTTTAGCCGGAAGTTTGAGGCAATGCAGTCCGTGATGCCCTTAGATGTTCCGGGCCGCGCGCGCGCTTATGTGATGTATTCAATGAGTCTTTATCCTTGGCCGGACAGGCACGGGTAATCTTTGAAATTTCATCGTGATGGGGATAGATCATTGCAATTCTTGGTCTTCAACGAGGAATTCCTAGTAAGCGCGAGTCATCTCGGCTCGCTGACTACGTCCCCCGCCCCTTTATACACACCGCCCGTCGCTCCTACCGATTGAATGGTCCGGTGAAGTGTTCGGATGGCGGCGACGTGAGCGGTCCGCTGCCCCGACGTCGCGAGAAGTCCGCTGAACCTTATCATTTAGAGGAAGGAGAAGTCGTAACAAGGTTTCCAGTAGGTGAACTGCGGAAGGATCGTTATCGAATCCTGTCTCTCCAAATGAATGACCTGCGAACACGCTTAAAAACAATAAAGCGTTGTTGCGCCCTTGCTCGGCCGGTCACCCAATTATTGTTGTTGCTGGCCGCGTCGAGCATGGAAAAACGAAATCCGGCGCTGGGAGGCGCCGAGGACTAGCAAAATAGAGGATGGCCTTCCCTTGGGTGTATCCTCGCCGTGGGATTAAAAAGTGTCTCAAAAGAAAATCAATCTTATACGACGACTCTCTGGCAACGGATATCTAGGCTCTCGCATCGATGAAGAACGTAGCAAACTGCGATAGTTGGTGTGAATTGCAAGAATCCCGTGAACCATGGAGTCTTTGAACGCAAGTTGCGACGAGCCATTAGGCCGGGGGCACGTCTGCCTCGGCTTCACGCTGTCTCGTCCCCCCTCCCCTCACCGTATGTGAACGGATGCCTGGGCCTTAGCGTGGGAGTGGAAGTTGGCTTCCCGCGTCTGCGATGTTTGCGGCTAGCCAGAAACACGGTCCCTCGCCGCGCGACGTCGCGATAAGTGGTGGTCGTCGAGATTATACACGAGTTGCCGGCAAGGCTGCGTCGAGGAGAGCATTTGGACCCCGTGCGTGCGAGATGAGTCCTTCACCGGGGCCAATTCCAATGATGCGACCCCGGGTCAGAGGGGGCTACCACCTGAGTTTAAGCATATCAATAAGAGGAGAAAAAGAAACTAAAAGGATTCCCTAGTAACGGCGAGTGACCAGGAATAGCCCAAGCTTAGAATCGGGCGGCTCTGCCGCCCGAATGTGCCTGGAGAAGCGTCCTCGGTGGCAGGACCGAGCACAAGTCCTCTGGAATAAAGGCACCGGAGAGGTGACAACCCGTCTTCAGGACCCAGTCGCACCACTGCTTTTGCGAGCCGGGTTTGTTGGGAATGCAGCCGTGTCGGGCGGTAAATTCCGTCCAAGGCTAAAATACCGGGCGAGACCGATAGCTAACAAGTACCGCGAGGGAAAGATGAAAAGGACTTTGAAAAAAGAGTCAAAGAGTGCTTGAAATTGTCGTGAGAGGGGAAGGGTGGGCCGCGATCGCCCGGTCGGATGTGGAACCTTGGTAGGCTGGTCCCCAATCGACTCGACGGGGTGTGGACTCTGCGGATTGGGACGGCGGCCAAAGCCCAGGCGAAGAAATGCCCACGAGACGCCGTCGCCCTCGATCGTGGCGAGCCAATGCGCGCCCTTTTCGCGTGCCTCGGCATCTGCGTGCTCTCGCTGGGCCTGCGGCCCCTACCCATTCAACCCGCCTTGAAACACGGACTGGCGAGTCGCGACATGTGTGCGAGTCAACGGCGATAAACCCGTAAGGCGCAAGGAAGCCGATCAGCGGGATCCCCGAGCGGGGTGCACCGTCGACCGACCTTGGTCTCTTGAGAAGGTTTGGTGAGAGCATACCCGTTGGACCCGAAAAGATGGTGAACTATGCTCTGAAGGGCGGCTGGAGGAACTCTGGTGGAGGCCCGTAGCCATCGACTTGGAACTCGTTCGTCTGGACTTGGGGTATAGGGCGAAAGACTAATCGAACCATCTAGTAGTCGGTTCCCCAGAAGTTCCTCAGATAGCTGGAGCTCGCGTGCGATTGTTTATCGGGTAAACCAGATGATTAAGGCGTCGCGCGCCCTCACTCTTTTCAAACTTTAAATAAAGTAGGGGACGGGGGCTGCTCGGTGAGCCGTCCCACGGAATCGAGCTCCAAGCGCCTATTTTTGGTTAGAACGGCGCGATGGGATGAACCGTAAGCCGGGTTACGGTGCCTAATGGCGCTAACCTAGATACCACAAAGGTGTTGGTCGATTAAGACAACAGGACGGTGGTCATGGAAGTGAAATCCGCTAAGGAGTGTGTAACAACTCACCGGCCGAATCAACTAGCCCGAAAATGGATGGCGCTCAAGCGCGCGACGCCACCCCCGGCCGGCGGGGCAAGTGCTAGGCCCCGATGAGTAGGGGGCCGCGGCGCACACAACAAAACCTGGGGCGTGAGCCCGGAGGAGCGGCCGTCGGTGCAGATCTTGGTGGTAGTAGCAAATATTCAAATGAGAACTTTGAAGGCCGAAGAGGGAAAGGTTCCATGTGAACGGCACTTGCACACGGGTTAGTCGATCCCTTAGGGGTCGGGGAAGCGCCTGAGATGGCGCGCTAGGGCGCGTGCTCAAGGAATCGGGTTAAAATTCCCGAACCGGGACGTGGCGGTTGACAGCAACGTTAGGGAGTCGGAGACGTCGGCGGGGCTCCCTGGAGAAGTAGTCTTTTTCGCTTAAACCTGCCCACCCTCGAAAGCGGCTCGGCCGGAGGTAGGGTCCAGCGGCTGGAAGCACCGCGCCGCTACGTCTACGGTGTACGCATGGCCCGGCCCTTGAAATTCCGGAGGACCGAGTGCCGTCCACGCCCCGTCGCACTCATAACCGCATCGAGTCTCGAAGTGGTAAGCCTCTGGTCGATGGAACAATGTAGCAAAGGGAAGTCGGCAAAATGGATCCGTAACCTCGGGAAAGGGAACGGAGCTCGAGGAGGGCGGGCAAGGGTCCCTGCCGGACCCGTCCGTATCAGCCGGGCTCGCGCTGCTGCCCCCGCGGCGCGGAGCGGCGCGCGCGTACGGCCGAGGGGGATTGGAAACGGCCTCTCCGGGGGCCCTTCCCAGGGCGTCGAATAGTCTCGAGACTAACCAGTACGACAAGGGAATCCGATTTTTAATAAAAACAAAGCATTGCGATGGTCCCTGTGGATGCTGATGTAATGTGATTTCGCGCGGTGCTCTGAATGCCAAAGTGAAGAAATTCAACCAAGCGCGTGTAAACGGCAGGAGTAACTATGACTCTCTTAAGGTAGCCGAATGCCTCGTCATCTAATTAGAGACGCGCATTGAATGGATTAACGAGATTCTGAGCTGCTTCTGTCTACTATCCAGTGAAACCACAGCGAAGCGGCAAGCTTGGCAGAATCGGGCGGGAAGAAGACCCTGTCAGCTTGACTCTAGTCGGACTTTGTGAAATGACTTGAGAGGTGTAGGATAAGTGGGAGCCCTGGGGCGAAAGTGAAATACCACTACTTTTAACGTTATTTTACTTATTCCGTGAATCGGAGGGCGGGCCTCTCCTCTTCTTTTTGGACCCGGGGTTGCTTGGCGCGCCGATCCAGGCGGAAGACATTGTCGTGTGGGGAGTTGGGGGGGCACATCTTCTGCAAAAGATAACGCGGGTGTCCTAAGATGAGCTCAACGAGACAAATCTGTGTGGGAGCAGAAGGGTAAAGCTCGTTTGATTTTGATTTCCAGTACAATACGAACCGTGAAAGCGTGGCCTAACGATCCTTTAGACCTTCGAATTTGAAGCTAGAGGGTGGGGGAAAAGTTACCCAAGGGATAAACTGGCTTGTGGCAGCCAGCGTTCATAGCGGCGTTGCTTTTTGATCCTTCGATGTCGGCTCTTCCTATCATTGTAAAGCGAAATTCACCAAGTGTTGGATTGTTCACCCCCCAATAGGGAACGTGAGGGGTTTAGACCGTCGTGAGACAAAGTTAGTTTTTACCCGCTACCATGCCACACGCAAAATAAGAAATCAACCTAGTACGAGAGGAACCGTGGATTCGCACACCGTCACCCTCGCTTTGTTGAAAGCCCGCCGCGGGGGTTACCGTGCGCTGATTATGACTGAACGCCTCTAAGTCAAGTCTTGGGCTAGAAGCGCGCGTGTGCCTGCCGTACGTTTGACGCCCCAGGGAGGGGCCCTCGGCCCCCAAGGGCACGTGTCGTTGGCCAGCCGTTGGGCGAAAGAGCCTCGTCGTATGCCTTGAAGTACAATTCCCATCGAGCGGCGGGTAGAATCCTTTGCACACGACTTTAAATACGCGACGGGGTATTGCTGGCAGAGTGGCCTTATTGCCACACCTTCCTCTCGAGATTTAGCCCTTTGTCGACTCGATTCGTCCCCACCCCCCCCCCCTCCTTACCTCTCTTAATTAACACTGCCTTCTACTGGAGGTTTGAGAGTTACTCCAACATTTGAGTAACTCTAAAATACCCGTGAAGGTTGGGGAAAGGAAAAATGTTCTCCACCCCCGCCTCCCATATTTTCAGTGAGAAGGCTGGGGAAATTGATGAAAGTGGCAGAAGGCCCATGGGGACGGGCAGCTGCAGCATTTTACCTTCTAGACGAGCAAAGCAAAAATGCTTGGCGCATGGGAGTAAAATCGATGCTACAGGACGCATAAATACAGCGAGACGATCAAGGAGCAGTTAGCAGACGCGCACATTTAGTCGCGATCGGGCCGTACAATCACAGACAGATGGGTCCAATGGGTTCTTCCTAAGGTGCGGCGCGGACGAAAGATGTACGTAAGTTTCATCCCCTGAAGGTGTGAAGCGTCACCGGGGTGCTCACCCGCTTGCTATGATACCTCTCCACCAGGCGGACGGTGGGCTGCCATGGGCAAGACGTTAGTTCTACTGCCACATCCCTCGTGGCGCTTGTGTTGCAAAAGCATGTACTCTCTCTCTTGCATGGCTTACTTTGCCACAGCCCGTATGCTATGATACCTGCCCTGTGGGGATGTTGTCCCCCGAGGTGCGAGTGTGCCCCGGTGCTCTGCCATGTGTGCCATGGTGTCTCATCCCTGTGCGCGAAAACGTGCCACCATGTGCACGGACGTGTGCCATGGTTCCCATCCGTGCGCGCGCGGATGCGCCGATGCCTATTTATGTGCGCAATCGTATTGAATGGTGCGGATTCGTGTGCGGATGGGAGGCGCATCCGTGCAGTACCGAGGAGCTTCATTGGGGCACGGTGGCGCAGCATTGCGGAACCGCGGCCCATCTGTGTCGGCTCCGTGGCGCAGGGCGTGTACAGCGGAAAAAATTCCCATACATTTTATATGTCATCAAAATAATTCTTCATGCACACCGGATAAAGTAGTTGAGGCGGTATGTCATGACGCTTTAGTTCAAGATGAAAACAAAAATCAAACAAAAATGTTCTGACTATATATGTTTTATTAGGATTTGTACTAAATTTCAGCCAAAATGACTTTCCCGCAGTGGGGAAAAATGGACGATATTTTTTGAGCCTATCTCGGGAAAAAAAAGAAAAAAATTATAATCTCCAAATATTCAAAAGAAAATTCTACGCATTCTACACTTCAGGGGCAAATAATCCTGCAAATTTTCAGCCCAAGATAAATCCTGGTAGTGAGGAAAAATTGGAACAAAGTTTTTCCTACCCCTCTAAACGAGCATCTATTCCTCCGACAAGGCAAAAAGCTGCCAG
>JAHSUH010003542.1:0-40492 GCA_025388415.1 Cynanchum wilfordii
CCATATAAAATTTATCAAATTATTTCTTATACTATTTATTCATTCGAAGTATTGAAAAAAGTATAAATATATTTCTGCTTTTTGAACAATTTATTTCAACGTTTTGACCATTTGCGCTTGAATTCTGTCAAGTAGTCTAATCAGGCCGATAGCCGTCAGAAATAACTTGCCATACTCTCTCTCTTCCTTGTAGACAAAAAATAAATAAATAATAAAAATAAATAATATGGCATAATAATAAAAATAAATAATAATATTATATTATTTTTATTTCTTTCCTCCTCTTATTCTTTTCCTTTCTTCTTCTTCATTTTCATATCACAAGAAAGACTTTAAAACCAATTTATAATATTCACAAGAAAGTGCTTTTTTTATTAGATTTAAACACATTTTTAACCAATATTGTTATGTATACGCATAAAAAAAATCTTTTTAACAATTTAGATTTTTAAGTCTTTGCAAATTGCTAAAATGAAAAACCTAAATTTTTAAGTCTTTGCTTTCTTTCTTCATTTTCATCTCTGTTCTTCAGTTTTATAACCTGATTCAGTAAAAAAAAATTTCAACACAATTGGAAACCTGCAAAAAGAAGTCAAAAGAGAAAGACCCTTCTCCTCCTATGAAAAAGTTAGTCAAAGAAGAGAAAAATGATAAAGAGCTAATTATTTGAGAAAACTTAGGGTGACAGAAAATCTCATAATTGCTAAATCTCCTTTTTATGTTCCCCATATATTTTTTCTCTCTTCCTTTATACAATCTTTTCTCTTTCCATGTTTTACTTTTATTTTCTTCCTTGAAGACGCCCAGCAACTACTAGCACAAGATCCAGTATTTGAAAACGTTCCTTCTTTTTATCCAAAGAAAAAACTTCCTTCTGTTTTCCTTTTTATTTTTCTCTGTTGCGTCGTCCCCTTTCAACTTTCCAAATATCAAAGATCTTCAAGCCTCCATTGAAAAGGTATGTTCTTCTTCTTTTCTTTTTGTGCTTTTCCTTCTTGACTTTCTTTCGGATAAAGAATGAGTATATGGAGCAAATGCTGATGCTTTTATGATGAATCTCTTGTGTTTTTTTTTTTGTTTTTTTTGCAAATGTACTGTGAGTAGTGTAGATCTGATGATTTTTTATGATAAGTATGATTCCTTGCTGGTTATGATAAGTATATATGACTGCTCATGTAGATTTTACTTGATTACAATATTTAACAGGACAAAATGTCAAGCACAACTGAAAATGATTTTTCTGTAGGCTCTGATAGTTCCTCAGATAGAAATGAAAATTTAGATTCTGGTAGTGAGAGCGAGGATAACTCAGTGATTCCTGAAGATTTCGAAACTTCTAATTCTGAAACAGTAGCCACTAATAACCAAGTAGTATCTTCTAAAAAACGAAGGATTTCGAAACGTTCCACTAAAAATGATTATTTAGTGGATCAAGATTTCGCCCTTAAGAATAATTCTGCTTCTGATGAGTGATGATGACCTTGATAACTTGCATAATCTTTTGGACTTTGATAAAACGAAATTTAAACTTTTTCTGGCTCCTTCATTTACTAAAATTTCTTTCCAAGCCATTCCAGTTCCAATTGTTCACTTCGAATTGGGTCTTACACTTCCTTTAGATCCCGCATATATTGACTTTTTACTTCTTACAAATGCGCAACCTGCTCATATTCATCCCAATACTGTCCGAGTCATTTTGTCTTTGATTATTCTTTGTAGAAGAATTGGGGTCGAAGTGTCCGAACTTATAATTCGGATATTTTTCACTGTACTTCGAATGAACAGATGTACCCTTTCTGTTAGGCCTCGAACTTGTAGAGTTAATCTCTTCGATTATGTCCCTAACAAAGTGTCTAATTGGAGAGAGAGATGGGTTTGTATGGAGAGTACTTTAGGTTTCCCCTTTTCAAAAGAAGAACTTGAAGGCATCTTAACAATTGATGCGAATAATGGGGAGGAAGAATGGACTCCTCCTACTCTGACTAAACCTAACTTTTTTTGAGTTGGTTGAAGAATTTAAACGCCGGCATCATCTTCATGGTGATGGTGATAACTCCACGGATCCTACTATTGCTGCAAATGACGAAGGCCACCCAGAACCTCTAACTCCTGCCGAATGACGGAGGTTTAATAATTATTATTTTTGTTTTAAACAATATTTTTGTTTTTGTAACTAAAAATTGCTTTTACTTCGCAATTGTTGATCTTATCTAGAATTCTTACTTCACTTTATATAATGTCAATCACTTCGCTTTATAATTGATATAAATTTATGTCCATAATTGATATTTCTTACTTTAGTTTATTTTATGACTATCATAACTTTACAATAATCACTGTTATTAATTACATTACTTTACAACATTACATCGTTTTATTAAACAAAACATATAATTTATGAATACAAAGTCAAGTAAGTAATATCATTTATGGAATACAAAGTTTCTGCGAAGTGAGAAAAAGGATGAAGAAATAAAAATTGTAAAGTTCAAGTTTAAAAAAGGAGGACGTTTTTTTACATCAATTCAGTTGGATTCCGTGGTTCAGAATTCACTTCGTTAGAAACTTCAACGGGTGGATTCATCTGAGTCATCCACTTCATAGAAATCCAAACGTTCTTCAACCAAGTTAAAAAAGTTTCCTCATTTCACATACCTTTTGTTAAGCTCTATTTTTCCCCTTTTATAGGTGAAAATTTACCTTCTCTACTTTCAGTAAACTATAATTACTGTAGTAATAATTTTACCTTATCATAATGCCATTTGTCAGTCACATGTTTAATTGAATAACACCTGTCCGTTATAACATGTATCAAAATAACATCTGTCATTTATTATTTTCAACAATTTTTCCAGTTGACACCTCATTATTTAAGAAAACTTGCCTACTTGCCCATAGTGTCCTTTTGGCCTTTAGGACATGTTTTTATAGGTTCCAATTTACCTACTTGCCCATAATGAATTTTTTCTTAATGCATTAATAAATTTTGGCTTCTCATATGAATTTTGCTTTTACATAATAAATCTAAATTTTTGTAATTTTTTTTTTTTTTTTTTTTTTTTCTTTTGCCTTTTATTTCACTTCATTGATTAACAATATTTTAAAAAACTTATTTAGATATATTTCAACCTTTTTGTTAATCTTTTGATTAAATAATATATTTTAGATATTATGATATTCATATAAAATTTGTAAAAAAAAAAAAAAAATCATAAATCAATGGAATAAGAAAATTTATTGTAGATTGAAAATAAATTAAACATTTATAATATAGGCAAAATTCACTATGGGCAAGTAGGCAATATATTTCTAAAATTTTCATCAACTTGAAAAGATGATGAGAAATAATCACATTCGAACTCATAATTTTATTGGACCAAAGTGTGATCAATATAAAAAATATATTTAAATGTTAAAAAATATATAATAGAAAAAAAAGAAGAAGAGAGAGAAAGAGACAAAATATGCAAATTTTCAGAAAGTTCGCCTTCCTTTGTCGCAAGTTTCTTCATAGGAAATGACAAGTTGCTTGAACTCACCGTCAAAGTTTCCATCCGACGTAAATTTATGGCATAAGCAACCTATTAAAATAGATATTAAAAAAAATAAATAATGAAAAGCGTTGAAAATAACAAAATAAGAATGAAATGAACTTTGTAAATGAGAAAGTCATTAACAAAGTTAGTTTTGGTCGGAAAGCCATTGAAAGACCCAGGTTCCGGAGGAGGCAGGTTTGGCACCGGGGTCCTGAGAGATCATATATAAATAATTATTTTATATATAATTTATATAATATACAAAATTTTAGTATTCATCAAAACCCTCAACAATAATAATAGAGGTTCATCAATCTTTTCTAAAACTCCATACCAAGCAACTCAACTCTTTGATTGAGGGTATAAATATATTTATATATATATATATATATATACTAATTAGTTGTATATTCTTGAATCATGAGAGAGCTAATTTCTTTTTATAGCTCATGAAAAGGAGTTTCATAAGCCGCAAAACAAAATATCACTTTGATTGAGGCTAACGAATAAGGTGTACTACTATTAGAAAGTAATTCCCAAGAGAACATATTAATGAGTGTATGTATGTAAAAATAATGACTATATACTCATTATTTTTCATTCTTATCACATAAACCAACATATTTTATACTTCAAACAATGTATAAAAAAGTTTAAATAGATATAGGATGATAAATATATAAAATAATATAAAAAGAAAATAAAACCCAAAAAGTTGAATAAAATTACAAAAATAATGTCCGTAATCTTATAACATATAAGATAAGTCCCACCCAATTGTGGGATGCCTATATTATAAATTTTTAATTTTTTTTTCAATCTACAATAAATTTTCTTATTTCATTGATTTATGATATATATTTTTTTTTTACAAATTTTATATGAATATCATAATATCTAAAATATATTATTTAATCAAAAGATTAACAAAAAAGGTTGAAATATATCTAAAGAAGTTCTTTAAAATATTGTTAATCAATGAAGTGAAATATTGTTAATCAATCAAGTAGGCAAGTTTATTAAATTCGCACTTCATCGCTGCCGTAAGTGAATCAATTTTTAAGGGCTAGAATTTCCGAGGGAGAGCGAAGGTGAATCATGCTAGCGACGTATTGGTATGGTCTAGCGAAGTATTGGAATGGTCTCGGGAAGTCCAATATTATAAATCCGCTCTGAACACCGCCGAACTCATGGAACTCTCCGAATAATATCAATTCGCAATTCATCTCTAGCGAAGTGAATGAAGTTAAAAAGGCTAGAATTTGGGCCGAGGGATAAAAAACAAAGTAAATCATGCGCTAGCGAAGGGAATCAAGTTAAAAAGGCTAGAATTTCCGTGGGAGAGCGAAGAAACAAAGTGAATCATGCTAGCGAAGTATTGGAATGGTCCCGGGAAGTCCAATATTATAAGATCAGTTTACACCAGTGATGGACCTCTCGGAATAATAAGAATTCGCACTTCATCGCTAGCAAGGTGTGGTAAGTAAAAAAACTAGAATTTCCGTGGGAGAGCGATGAAACAAAGTGATCATGCTAGCGAATAATGGAATGGTCTAGCGACGTAGTGGAATTGTCTAGCGAAGTATTGGAATGGTCTCGGGAAGTGAAATATTATGACGTGTGGACCTCTCGGAGCTTCAAAAGGAATTATTTTGAAAAAGCTAATCATCTTCTACAAGAGGGGTGCTGTGCTGCACACATCATCCACCAATTTCATCAGCATGTTCTCCACTGGGTAGGAAACGTTTAACTATATATATATATATATATAAGTATACATTTATTATGTATTTTGATGCAGATTTTTTAAATATTTTACAAAATATCAATATACCTAATATTTAAATTAAATTAAAAAATCAAAGTCATAAATTTATAATATTCACAAGAAAGTGCTTTTTATATTAGATTTAAACACATTTTTAACCAATATTTTTACACTCGCAGCGTGGTGGATTTGGCGAATTATATGGGCGCTCCTCGACTTAAAAAAACTTCGGCCTTTTGCAAAACGTTAGCTTCAAATTCGTCCGAATTCTGATAGTTCTCGACTACTTGCTTAGTGTATTCTATGGATTTGAAGTGGGCAATATCGGTCTGCCGCTTTTTTATTGTAGCTGAAAGGACCATTTCATTTTTTCTTCTCTGTGTTACATCAGTACTCAACTTCGCATTCGTAGCATTTAACTACTCTCTTCTGCCCTGACGATCATCTTTCTCCTTCTTCAAGTCCAGCAACTAAGTCAGTAGTCTTCAATTGCGAAGCCAATTTGTCTATTAAATTCGTGCTTTGTTCTTGAGGCAATCTCCTTATCTTTGTCATCTAATTTCTTTTCCAAGAATATGAATCGAGACTTCGCCTCATTGACCATTGCATTTTGCCTACACACGTTAATTGTGTAAGCACAAACTGAAAGGAAAAGCAAAAGTTATTAGCAAAATCACAAAATGAAATATCAAATTTATGACATGTTCGAAATGTACCCGAGCAAGATGAGAGCCAATAAGCCCAGCAAGGTTATTTACACAGAATGACTGAGAAGCATCAAGCGTATCAATATCCGCACATCTTTTTAAACAGACAAAAACCCAAGTATTGTCCAACTTGGGGGTTGCTTAGTTGTAGACCGGTCATTGGAGGAGAAGATTTCCTTATCTCGTGAGATAAATCAATTAAACCTTGCTGAGTTTTGGGTAGTAAAAAATCGTTACTAAGCCAGGAGACGTTGAACCTCGGAGTAGGTTTTTCTTGAGTCCTCTCCCCAATTTCCTTGCCTTTTGACCGTTGAGAAGACGACGTAGTTGGAATACCATGTGACGAGGTCCTGACGGGTTCATCACGATCATGACATCTCTTATCATGTTCTTCTCCCTCGTGGCGACCTCGTTTTGAAGGAGAAGCCCCCACATATGATTCGAAGAATCGGTGACGTAATCACTTCGAGAAGATATCTGTCTTCTTGGACAAATTTTTATGATCAACGAAGTATCCATCTTGACTTTTCGAGTAATTGGCCGAGGTGGGTTTGGTAGCACCGATCCTGCTGCTTTTGTCGAGATTCTGCCTTATCCTTTTTTCTGATTAGCCAACTTCGTAATAAGGCTAGACATATCTAAAAAAAACTTAATTTATAATTACTTATCAAAAATATTCCGAGTCATCAAAAATAATAACATCAAGAAATATAACTACCACCTCCCGCTTTGCACGCGAAGCAGTTGAAGCATTGCAGATTGGACAATCATCGGAAAATACTCTGTTAGGATGGAGTACCCACATCGGATATTCATCTTGGTCTTCTAAGCCTAAAGTTTTTCGACGAAGAGAAAGTGATACACCTCCAAACCCACACCACTCTCTACTACCTTTTTCTAAAAGAGAATCCATGGAAAAAACTTTAGTTTGGGACATGGGATCACTTCCTAAATTCTCCTCAACAAATTTCAAAAATTTTTGGTAGATCGTGAATAATCTGGATTCTTTCCAACCGAAGTCCATGTTTTTATTTTTGTAAAAGTGGGTGGAAAGGGAAAACCTGAAGTACTCTCCATACAAACCCATCTCTCTCTCCAATTAGACACTTTGTTAGGGGGTTTAATCGAAGAGATTAACTCTACAAGGTCGAGGCCTAACAGAAAGGGTACATCTGTTCATTCGAAGTACAGTGAAAAACGTCCGAATTATAAGTTCGGAAACTTCGACCCCAATTCTTCTACAAAGAATAATCAAAGACAAAATGACCCGGACAGTATTGGGATGAATATGAGCAGGTTGCGCATTTGTAAGAAGTAAAAAGTCAATATATGCGGGATCTAAAGGAAGTGTAAGACCCAATTCGAAGTGAACAATTGGAATTGGAATGGCTTGGAAAGAAATTTTAGTAAATGAAGGAGCCAGAAAAAGTTTAAATTTCGTTTTATCAAAGTCCAAAAGATTATGCAAGTTATCAAGGTCATCATCGAAGCAGAATTATTCTTAAGGGCGAAATCCTGATCCACTAAATAATCATTTTTAGTGGAACGTTTCGAAATCCTTCGTTTTTTAGAAGATACTACTTGGTTATTAGTGGGTACAGTTTCAGGAATCACTGAGTTATCCTCGCTCTCACTACCAGAATCTAAATTAGTGAGCAGTCATATATACCTCATAACCAGCAAGGAATCATACTTATCATAAAAAATCATCGGATCTACACTACTCACAGTACATTTGCAAAAAAAAAAAAAAAAAAAAAAACACAAGGGATGAATAGTAAAGATTCATCATAAAAGCATCAGCATTTCCTCCATATACTCATTCTTTATCCGAAAGAAAGTCAAGAAGGAAAAGCACAAAAAGAAAAGAAGAAGAACATACCTTTTCAATGGAGGCTTGAAGATCTTTGGTATTTGGAAAGTTGAAAGGGGACGACGCAACAGAGAAAAATAAAAAGGAAAACAGAAGGAAGTTTTTTCTTTGGATAAAAAGAAGGAACGTTTTCAAATACTGGATCTTGTGCTAGTAGTTGCTGGGTGTCTTCAAGGAAGAAAATAAAAGTAAAACATGGAACGAGAAAAGATTGTATAAAGGGAGAGAGAAAAAATATATGGGGAACATAAAAAGGAGATTTAGCAATTATGAGATTTTCTGTCTCCCAAATCAACTCAAGGCGGAAAAGGCCGAAAGGAGGTTCATATGAATTCACTATAGGCAAGTTTTCTCAAATAATCAGCTCTTTATAATTTTTCTCTTCTTTGACTAACTTTTTCATAGGAGGAGAAGGGTCTTTCTCTTTTGACTTCTTTTTGCAGGTTTCCAATTATGTTGAAGGATTTTTACTGGATCAGGTTATAAAACTGAAGAACAGAAATGAAAATGAAGAAAGAAAGCAAAGACTTAAAAATTTAGGTTTTTCATTTTAACAATTTGCAAAGAATTAAAACCCTAAATTGTTAAAAAGAATTTTTTTATGCGTATACATAACAATATTGGTTAAAAATGTGTTTAAATCTAATAAAAAAAGCACTTTCTTGTGAATATTATAAATTGGTTTTAAAGTCTTTCTTGTGATATGAAAATGAAGAAGAAGAAAGGAAAAGAATAAGAGGAGGAAAGAAATAAAAATAATATAATATTATTATTTATTTTTAATATTATAAATCTCATCATTGCGTATGTCAAGTTATTTCACAAGGAAGAGAGAGAGTATGTCAAGTTATTTCTGACAGCTATCGGCCTGATTAGACAACTTGACAGAATTTAAGCGCAAATGGTCAAAACGATGAAATAAAGTGTTCAAAAAGGCAGAAATATATTTATACTTTTTTCAATACTTCGAATGAATAAACAGCCTAAGAAATAATTTGATAAATTTTACATGGAGAAACACGCTGCTGAGCTTAAAAGGGCTAGAATTTCCGAGGGAGTGCGAAGGAACAAAGTGAATCATGCTAGCGACGTATGGGAACGGTCTCCGGGAAGTCCAATATTATAAATCTGCTCTGAACACCGCCGAAGTGATTGAACTCTCCGAATAATATCAATTCGCAATTCATCGTTAGCGAAGTTATTCAAGTTAAAAAGGCTAAAATTTCCGAGGGAGAGCGAACAAACAAAGTGAATCATGCTAGGGAAGTAATGGAATGGTCTAGCGAAGTAGTGGAATGGTCTCGGGAAGTGCAATATTATAAATCTGCTCTGTAAACCGAAGTGAAGGACCTCTCGGAATAATATCAATTCGCATTTCATCTCTAGCAAAGTGAGTCAAGTTATAAAGGTAGGAATTTCCGTGGGAGAGCGAAGAAACAAAGTGAATCTTGCTAGCGAATTATGGGAATGGTCTCCGGAAGTCCAATATTTTAAATATGTACACCGCCGAGGTGAGAGACCTCTCGGAATAATATCAATTCGCAAATCATCGCTAGCGAAGTCAGTCAAATTAAAAAGGTAAGAATTTCCGTGATAGAGCTAAGAAACGAAGTGAATCTTGCTAGCGAAGTATTGGAATGGTCTCCGGAAGTTCAATATTTTAAATCTGTACACCGCCGAAGTGAGAGACCTCTCGGAATAATATCAATTCGCCCTTCATCGCTAGCTAAGTCATTCAAGTTAAAAAGGTAAGAAGCCAAGAAACAAAGTGAATCTTGCTAGCGAAGTATGGGAATGGTCTCCGGACGTTCAATATTTTAAATCTGTACATCGCCGAAGTGATGGACCTCTCGGAATAATATCAATTCGCACTTCATCGCTAGATAAGTCATTCAAGTTAAAAAGGAAAGAATTTCCGTGGGAGAGCCAAGAAACAAAGTGAATCTTGCTAGCGAAGTAGAGGAATTGTCTCCGGAAGTCCAATATTTTAAATCTGTTCACCGACGAAGTGATAGACCTCTCGGAATAATATCAATTCGCACGTCATCACTATCGAAGTCATTCAGAATTTCCGTGGAAGAGCCAAGAAACAAAGTGAATCTTGCTAGCGAAGTATGCGAATGGTATCCGGAAGTCTAATATTTTAAATTTTTACACCGCCGAAGTGATTAACCTCTCGGAATAATATCATTTCGCACTTCATCGCTAGCGAAGTGTGTCAAGTTAAAAAGGCTAGAATTTCCGAGCGAAGAAACAAAGTGAATCATGCTAGCGAAGTATTGGAATGGTCTCGGGAAGTGAAATATTATAAATCTGCTCTGTACACTGCCGAACTGTTGGACCTCTCGAAGCTGTAGAAGGAATTATAGCTAACATCTTCTACGAGAGGGGTGCTGTGCTGCACACATCATCCACCAATTCCATCAGCATGTTCTCCACCTGGGTTGGAAACGTTTAACTAAATATATATATATATATATATTATGTATAAAAAGAAAAAAATTATTACTGCATTAAGAAAAAATTCATTATGTGCAAGTATGCAAGTTTTCTCATATAATAAAGGACAGATGTTATTTTGATACATGTTATAACGGACAGGTGTCACTCAATTAAACATGTGACTGACAAATGGCATTATGATAATGTAAAATTATTACTGCAGTAATTATAATTTACTGAAAGTAGAGAAGGTAAATTTTCACCTATAAAAGGGGAAAAATAGAGTTTAACAAAAGGTATGTGAAATGAGGAACTCAACGACTAAAGTGAGTGATAAATTTTTATCTTCTTCAACTACTAACTTTCTCACTAGAGGGTCATAACGGAAATTCAACCCTTCCGTCTTGACTTCTTTGTTTTGCAGGTATGGCGGATTAAATCCAGATCATCAAAAATTCAACTCTGAAAGTTTTTCCCCGATCACAGGCCTTGGCTGAATTTTTAGCAGAAACATCATTTACAGAAGATGAGTCACGAGCATATGAAGAAAGAGGCAGTAAATGCAAATAGTTCAGTTAAATCATTACATATACAAAGTGACTCTCATAACAAAAAATAAATTGCTCAAATAACGAAGATGCCAATTGTTTATTGAGCTTTGGAATTCAAAACTCCAATGACTTTGCTGCTGTTTTAAAAACGGAAAATCGAAATGTCAAGCAGAAGTAACTAAGATAGGAAAGTTGGAGGCTGATATGATGAAAAAAGAATGAAAAAATCCTTTCGGCCACAATTAATCAACATTCATCCTTCTTATCACTTCGCAGCAGCTTTGTATTTCATAAATGATATTACTTACTTCACTTTGTATTCATAAATTATATGTTTTGTTTAATAAAATGATGTAAAGTGTAAAGTAAGTAATAGCAGTCATAAAATAAAATAAAGTAAGAAATATCAATTATGGACATAAATTTATGTCAATTATAAAGCGAAGTAAATTACATTATAAAGTAACCAAGTAAAGTGAATTCTAGATAAGATCAACAAATTGCGAAGAAAAAGCAATTTTTTAGTTACAAAAACAAAAATATTGTTTAAAACAAAAATAATAATAATAAAACCTCCTAGTCTATTTTGACAAAAATAAATATAAATATCTTCATTCGGCAGGAGTTGGAGGTTCTGGGTGGCCTTCGTCATTTGCAGCAATAGTAGGATCTGTGGAGTTATCACCTCCACCATGAAGATGCCGACGTTTAAATTCCTCAACCAACTCAAAAAAAGTAGGTTTAGTCAGAGTAGGAGGAGTCCATTCTTCCTCCCCATTATTCGCATCAATTGTTATGATGCCTTCAAGTTCTTCTTTTGAAAATGGAACGAAGTCACTACCACCCCGAAACTCTCTATCAACAAAATACCCCGCGTATGCGTTGTAGAGGATATTTTTATCTGGCACAAACTGGTGGATTTGGCGAATTATATGAGCAGCACCTCGACTTAAAAACACTTCGGCCTTTTGCAAAACGTTAGCTTCAAATTCGTCCGAATTCTGATAGTTCTCGACTACTTGCTTAGTGTATTCTATGGATTTGAAGTGGGCAATATCGGACTGAAGCTTTTTTATTGTAGCTGAAAGGCCCATTTCATTTTCTTCTTTCTTTTTTATATCAGCATCTAACTTCGCCTTCTTAGCATTTAACTCAGCTACTTCAGCCTGACGATCAACTTTCTCCTTCTTCAAGTCAGCAGCGAACTCATTAGTCTTCTGAATTGCGAAGCCAATTTGTCTATGAAATTCTTCTTTGACTGAGGCAATCTCCTTATCCTTGTCATCTAATTTCTTTTCCAAGAATATGAATCGAGACTTCGCCTCATTGACCATTGCAGCCTGCCTACACACGTTAATTGTGTAAGCACTAACCTGAAAGGAAAAGCAAAACTTATTAGTAAAATCACAAAATGAAATATCAAATTTATGACATGTTCGAAGTGTACCTGAGCAAGATGAGAGCCAATAAGCCCAGCAAGGTTATTTACACAGAATGACTGAGAAGTATCAAGCGTATCAATATCCGCACATCTTCTAAGCGGACCAAAACCCAAGTATTGTCCAACTTGGGGGTTGCTTAGTTGTAGACCAGTCATTGGAGGAGAAGAATTGCTTATCTCGTGAGATAAATCAATTAAACCTTGCTGAGTGTTGGGTAGTAAAAAATCGTTACGAAGCCAGGAGACGTTGAACCTCGGAGTAGAATTTTCTTGAGTAGTCTCCGCAATTTCCTTGCCTTTTGACTGTTGAGAAGAGAAAGTAGGGGGAATATCATGTGACGAGGTCCTGACGGGGTCATCACGATCATGACATCTCTTATCATGTTCTTCTCCTTCGTGATGACCTCGTTTTGAAGGAGAAGGCCCCACATTGGACTTCGAAGCATCGGTGGCGGAATCACTTGGAGAAGATATCTGTCTTCTCTTTGGAGTCTTGGACAAATTTTTATGAACAGCAGAAGGATGATCGGCTTTCTGACTTCGAGTAATTGGCCGAGGTGGATTTGGTAGCACCGATCCCACTGGCGTTTTGCGAGATTCAGCCTTATCTTTTTTCTGATTAGCCAACTTCGTAATAAGGCTAGACATATCTAAAAAAAAAACTTAAGTTATAATTACTTATCAAAAATATTCTGAGTCAGCAAAAATAATAAAATCAAGAAATATAACTACCACCTCCTGCTTTGCACGTCGAAGCAGTTGAAGCATTGCAGATTGGACAATCATCAGAAAATACTCTGTTAGGATGGAGTACCCACATCGGATATTCATCTTGGTCTTCTAAGCCTAAAGTTTTTCGACGAAGAGAAAGTGATACACCTCCAAACCCACACCACTCTCTACTACCTTTTTCTAAAAGAGAATCCATGGAAAAAACTTTAGTTTGGGACATGGGATCACTTCCTAAATTCTCCTCAACAAAATTCAAAAATTTTTTGTCAGAATCAGAATAATCTGGATTCTTTCCAACCGAAGTCCATGTTTTTATTTTTGTAAAAGTGGGTGGAAAGGGAAAACCTGAAGTACTCTCCATACAAACCCATCTCTCTCTCCAATTAGACACTTTGTTAGGGACAGAATCGAAGAGATTAACTCTACAAGGTCGAGGCCTAACAGAAAGGGTACATCTGTTCATTCGAAGTACAGTGAAAAACGTCCGAATTATAAGTTCAGAAACTTCGACCCCAATTCTTCTACAAAGAATAATCAAAGACAAAATGACCCGGACAGTATTGGGATGAATATGAGCAGGTTGCGCATTTGTAAGAAGTAAAAAGTCAATATATGCGGGATCTAAAGGAAGTGTAAGACCCAATTCGAAGTGAACAATTGGAATTGGAATGGCTTGGAAAGAAATTTTAGTAAATGAAGGAGCCAGAAAAAGTTTAAATTTCTTTTTATCAAAGTCCAAAAGACTATGCAAGTTATCAAGGTCATCATCGGAAGCAGAATTATTCTTAAGGGCGAAATCCTGATCCACTAAATAATCATTTTTAGTGGAACGTTTCGAAATCCTTCGTTTTTTAGAAGATACTACTTGGTTATTAGTGGGTACAGTTTCAGGAATCACTGAGTTATCCTCGCTCTCACTACCAGAATCTAAATTTTCATTCCTATCCGAGGAACTATCAGAGCCTACAGAAAAATCATTTTCACTTGTGCTTGACATTTTATCCTGTTAAATATTGTAATCAAGTAAAATCTACATGAGCAGTCATATATACCTCATAACCAGCAAGGAATCATACTTATCATGAAAAAATCATCAGATCTACACTACTCACAGTACATTTGCAAAAAAAAATTAAAAAAATAAAAAAACAAGAGATTCATCATAAAAGCATCATCATTTTGCTCCATATACTCATTCTTTATCCGAAAGAAAGTCAAGAAGGAAAAGCACAAAAAGAAAAGAAGAAGAACATACCTTTTCAATGGAGGCTTGAAGATCTTTGATATTTGTAAAGTTGGAAGGGGACGACGAACAGTACAGAGAAAAATAAAGAGGAAAACAGAAGGAAGTTTTTTCTTTGGATAAAAAGAAGAAAATAAAAGTAAAACATGGAAAGAGAAAAGATTGTATAAAGGGAGAGAAAAAATATATGGGGAACATAAAAAGGAGATTTTCTGTCTCCCAAATCTTCTCAAGGCGGAAAAGGCAGGGTTCTTTAAAAAGAATTTTTTTTATATATATATAATAATATATATTATATATATTGTATATCTTAAAAAGAAAACTTTCTGCAAATATATATGTGTGTGTTTGTATGTATTATGAAATTGGTAAAGAAGAAAAAGAGGACGATAAGAAAAGGTAAAAAAAGATAAAAATAACTAGGAGAGAGATAAAAGCCTATTTTAAGTTTGTTTCCAAAAACACGAATATTTTACACATGTTGAGTACGAATATTTACAATAATAATAATTATTATTATTATTATTTTTAAAGATACAAAATTTGAAAAAATATATATTTTTTGTTGGGCTGGACCGTTCTCTCACGGGTTACTGATCTTTTATTTATTGCAGTTTTGTACTAACAATCTTTTTCTATAAGCCAATTTTTTAACGTAGCCCATTTAGTATTTTCTAACCCCAAAAAAATTCATGGGTTTGATCTAAATTTCTACTTGTTATATAAAGATCAATAATTTGTTCGAGGTTGTGTGGCCAATTGTCAAGAGATACGACTCCTCCAACCGCCCATTTCCGGTTTTACACTTAAAAGTTCAGTCATAGTGATTTTAAATTTCAGTGTTAGATTAGTCGGGTAAAAATTCGTATATCATCACTTCAAAAAAATTCAATAATTATTTTTGTGTTAGAAAATTATGGTAAATTTATTGATATTTGTTTTAAAATATTCTTACAGTTAATATTTTACAATTTTTTTATTTTAATGTTTTAAGTAATTAATGTTTTATAATTATTATTTAAATCGGAGTAGAGCAGTGGAAGCGTGGTGGGTCCATAACCCACAGGTCCAGGATCTAAACCCGGCTCCGATAATAAAATTTTTTAAATTTTTTTAAAAAACAATACATAATTTATATATTTTTATGAATTCTATTATATTTGTATGTTTATAGCTTTAAATCTTTATTATTTTCACTACTTCAATTATCTCTATATAATCTCCATATAATAACTTCTTTTGCATTATGAAGAGTTATGTTTGTATATACATAGCTTTAAGTTCGTATTCTCCTTTGTGCCAAGTTTCTTCTCATAGGAAATGACAAGTTGCTTCGAACTCACCCTCGAAGTTTCTATCCGACGTAAATTTATGGCATAAGCAGCAACCTATAAAAATAGATATTAAAAAAATAATAATAATGAAAAGCGTTGAAAATAACAAAGTAAGAATGAAATGAACTTTGTAACTGAGAAAGTCATTGACAAAGTTAGCTTTAGTCAAAAAGCCATTGAAAGACCAGGTTTGGCAGCGGGGGGTCCTGAGAGATCATATATAAATAATTATTTTATATATAATTTATATAATATACAAAATTTTAGTATTCATCAAAACCCTCAACAATAATAATAATAGAGGTTCATCAATCTTTGCTAAAAAAACACACTATCAATTTGAAATATAACTGCAAAATTTTAAAACCCCATACCAAGCAACTCAACTTGATTGAGGGTATAAATATATATATATATATACTAATTAGTTGTATATTCTTTCTTTCTTCTTTTTCGTCTTTGTTCTTCAGTTTTATAACCTGATCCAGGAAAAATTCTTCAACACAATTGGAAACCTACAAAAAGAAGTCAAAAGAGAAAGACCCTTCTCTCCTATGAAAAAGTTAGTCAAATAAGAGAAAAATAATAAAGAGCTGATTATTTGAGAAAACTAGTGAATTTATATGGACCCCCTTTTTGGCCTTTAGGACTCCTTTTTATAGGTTCCAATTTACCTAGTTGCCCATAGTGAATTTTTTATTACTGCAGTAATAAATTTTGGCTTCTCATATGAATTTTACTTTTACATAATTAATCTAAATTTTTGTAATTATTTTTATTTTTCTTTTTTTTTTTGCCTTTTATTTCACTTCATTAATTAACAATATTTTAAAAAACTTCTTTAGATATATTTCAACCTTTTTTTTGTTAATCTTTTGATTAAATAATATATTTTAGATATTATGATATTCATATAAAATTTGTAAAAAAAAAAAATATATCATAAATCAATGGAATAAGAAAATTTATTGTAGATTGAAAAAAAAATAAAAATTTATAATATAGGCATCCCACAATTGAGTGGGACTTATCTTATATGTTATAAGATTATAACTTTATAATGAACATTATTTTTGTAATTTTATTCTAACTTTTTGGTTTTATTTTCTTTTTATCTTATTTTTATATTATTTTATTATGATAAATGTATATTATTCCGAGAGGTCCCTCACTTCGGCGGTGTACAGAGCAGATTTCAACTTATTTCAACTTTTTGACGATTAATTCCCTCCAACTGTCTAATCAGCGCATGCCACAGCTGTCGAAATAACTTCTGATGGTTGCCATACTCTCTCTCTTCCTTGTAGACCGCGACTCAATAATGGGATTTATAATAATAAAAATAAATAATAATAATAATAATAATAATATTATTATTATTATTATTATTATTATATATATATATATATATAGAGGTGGATCTTCACCGTCCGTTCCCTTCTGCAACACATTTAATTGTGATAAAACTGAGTGGTTTAAAATTCCAGATAGAAATATATATATAGCTGAGCAGAGTATAATTTTGAATATCGCTATTTAGTGGTTTTGAATATTTAGTGATAGCTATGGATTATTTTTCTAAGTGGATCAAAGAAAACATCTAGTAAATCCAAATGAAGAAAACGTCCTGAACTTTTTTCATTACTTCGTTTTATGTCGATTCAGAGTACCTCCCTCGTGTTGTAGTTGGAACTCAATTTTGAAGGAAATTTTCCAATGAATGATTACATATTAAACATTGGAAATCATGACACATCCACAAGCAAATGGCCAAGCCGAATCAACCAACAAATTAGTTTTGAAGGAAATTTTCCAATGAATGATTACATATTAAACATTGGAAATCATGACACATCCACAAGCAAATGGCCAAGCCGAATCAACTAACAAATTAGTTTTACTGATGGTTTGATGAGTTACAATTAGTATTATGGGTAGTAGGAACTTTGACTCGAGGGCCCACAGGTAAACTCCCTATGCTATATGGATCCGAAGCAGTGGCACTTCCCACATCCGAATTTTAAACTTTGAAGAAAATCAAAATCGTATGTCACAATTATATGATTTTGACTTGTTAGATGAAAGCCGAAAAATGAACTATTACTTGAATATCTGGATATTAAGTGACAGGTGGAATTCAAGTGGGCCACATTAGCCCAACAAATGAGGTTATAAAATATGGAGAGGGGTTACATACACTCCGATTTGCCAAATATGAGAAGTGATGGATTGCTATCAAAATAATGTCCTCTATACTTTTACAATTTTTTGGTTACGTGATTGAATTTAATTAGATTACTTCGCCCACTCCAGGGTATTAAGAAGTAAGAGTAATTAACCAGGAGATATGTCAATTCGATTGGATTGAGGTTAAGGTGTGAGATATACTATTACAATATAATATTATTATTTTATTTGGTCAAAATTTGTTGGTAACTTATTGAATATGTAATTTTTTATGACATGTCAAACATGGAGCATGTCACATCTCCCATTGTAGGTTACTAAAATCCACTTGTAATTTTTTTATTGGTTTGGTTCATGGTTGCATTGGATGCAATCCTTTGAAGGATTGCACCAAAGCGGTATCTGTTAGGAATATACATCTTGTTAATATATTGTGTATCTTGAGAATATATTTTATTAGGAATATATATCAATATATAAATAATTATTTTATATATAATTTATATAATATACAAAATTTTAGTATTCATCAAAACCCTCAACAATAATAATAGAGGTTCATCAATCTTTGCTAAAAAAACACACTATCATTTTGAAATATAACTTCAAATTTTAAAACCCCATACCAAGCAACTCAACTCTTTGATTGAGGGTATAAATATATATATACTAATTAGTTGTATATTCTTTCTTTCTTCTTTTTCGTCTTTGTTCTTCAGTTTTATAATCTGGTCCAGGAAAAATCCTTCAACACAATTGGAAACTTGTAAAAAAAGTCAAAAGAGAAAGACTTTTCCCCTCCTATGAAAAAGTTAGTCAAATAAGAGAAAAATGATAAAGAGCAGATTATTTGAGAAAACTTTTCTACTTGCCTATAATGAATTTATAGTGAAGTGCCAATTTAAACAACAGTACCTTTTCATCTCCTTGCAGACGAAAGGACATGTAATTATGTCCTTTATGAAAAATTGCACTCATAATGAAGTTCACATATCCCCATAAAAGGGACGTGACTTTATGACTCCTTTTGTAGCCGTCATTTCTTCTCTTTCCTTCAGACTGTACCTTATACATATATACATTCCTTTTATATATATATATATTTAAAAGGAAAGAAACTTACTGAATAAGTCAATATAAGTCAAATATTGGGGATGGATCCCTAATATCGCGAAAATTAATTAACCGCTTGAAGGAAAATATCCGATTGAACTTCTGTGAAAGGTGACACCAAAGATGACAGATGTCACTCCATTCAAATATAAAGATGACATGTGTATCAATGACACATCAGAATTACTACAATGGTAAAGTAAGTTTATCATGGTTAGGTCAGGTAAAGGGAATAGCTAATATAAAGGGAGAATAGAGAGGTATACGGTTTTTTTTCTTTTAGGTTTTTCTGGTCATATTTTCCAGAAGAAAGAAGGATTCAAAAAAAGATATTTCCTGATTCTAACAAAATCATCGGAGGGTCAATCGGAAACAGACCCCTTCCGGCTTGACTTTTGTGCAGGTGACCATCCGATTCAGCTCAGCTAAAAAGAATTCCACACAGATAAGTCAAGTCGAAACTTTTTCCCGTTCACTACTTGAAAGGGAATATTGTTCTGATAAAACCTTTCACCGTCAAATCACCATGAAAAGGATAAAATGGACAAAATCAACTAGGAAATCGGAACATAAAGTAGTATTAATGGATTATATATGAATATACAAATGTAACCGCTTCTGTATATATGAATACTTAAAATTGTGAAGAAAGAAATGAAGAAATGAAGAAGAAAAAGGGTATTTATAGTAAAAGTGAAAGTGGAAGAAAACCATTCACTTCTTTTTTTTCTTCTTTCTTCTCTCCTCAATTAAGACACATTTCAAAGGAGAGAGAGAATAATGGTAAAGTAGAAAAAGGAAGACGATACAAGAAAGAAAAGGAAAAAAAAAAAAAAATGGAAGAAAGAGAAAAGAAAGAAAACTTTTCCCATTCCGTTTTCTCTTTACCCATCAAAACAGATCTCAAAAGTAATGAGGAGGGAGAGAAAGACGGCTATGGTTAATTTTTCTCATATTTGGGTAAGAATTTCAAAAGATCTCTTTTCTTATAATCTATTTTATTTCTTGTTTTAAGTTTTGTTTACTTTTTCATCCAAAACCCCCCAAAGAATAGAAGCAACTTTACTTCTTCTCTTTCTTTTTTTTTTCCCTTATAAGGTAAGAAAATGCAAATGGACTAAATCTAGGAGTGATAATTAAAATTGGACCAAACAGAAATTATTGTTGCCGCTCACTAAATATATATATATATAAATTATATATTTATATAATAATTAAAATTGTAACAATCATAATATATAATTATGATATTTACCAAAGATAAGTTATTGAAAATAAACATAATATTTAGCTTACATACAAAATTTCAAACTCCAGTTATTTAATAAATTAATATTTTTTAATATATTCTTTTTAGATAAATAAATGTTATGAATGGTAAAAAGATCTGAAAAAGTGCATGACATTGATGGGTGGTGACAATAGCCCAAAAGTTAAAGAGATTTAAACTCTAATCCAATGGGGAGCAGAGCTGATTTAAAAATAATAATAGAAAAAAGGGAAAAAATGGCATTCGGTTAAAGAGAAGAAAAATGAGTAATTTCAAACAACTTTTAACTCAGGTTTCTCCTCTTGTTGATTCGAACTTGGCGTCCGCGAAGAGCTTTTGCTACGCCAATTCAGTTCAAAAGTCGTCTTTTTTTCACTTTTCACAGAGATTATCTTTTCGTCGAAAAGACATATTATTATGTCATTTATGGAAAAATATACTATACTTTAATCATGGAGAGAAATAAAATAGAAAAAGGTGAGAAAAGAAAAGGGTTTTCCCTCTGCTTCCTTCTCTTTCTATAAATACCCCTTTTTCCCCTCACTTTTTCTTCCATGAGTTATTGTACTAAGTTATCTGTTCTTTTTTTCTTTCTTTTTTTGGCCAAGTCTAAGTGATATGTTCTTAGTGTAGTGAACTATTTGATTCCCTATAAGTCTATAAATAGTAGACTTCATTTGTCTCAGGACATTAATTTAAAAAAAAAAAAAAGTTTTACAAACATTATATTCTCTGCATATTATTATTATTATTATTATTATTATTTTTTTTTTTTTTTTGATGACGGGGGAACCCGCAGCCGCTGCTCTTCGAGTGCGCTCTGGGTAAACCCTCGGGCTAGCGCAGTAGCCTGCAAACTACACCAACCAAGTAAACTACACTAGGTAAACCTTGTGTAACAGACTCGACCAAAGAAGGCGTTTGGCAGGATTCGAACCCGGGACCTTGAGGTATAAATTGGAGAACATTATTTTTATTAAACATAATCGTTTACAAATGATAAAATTAATAAAAGAATGAAATTGAGCAAAATTATAAAGATAAGGGATGAAATTATCTAAAAATTTTGAAAATTGATTAAATTACAAAAAAATTATAAGTTAGGGATGAAATTGGTCAATTTGTCTTATATAAAATTTGTAAAAAACAAAAACAAAAATCATAAATCAATGGAAAAAGAAAATTTACTATAGATTGAAAAAAAAATTAAAAATTTATAATATAGGAATCTCACACTTGGGTGTGACTTATCTTATATGATAAGATTACAACTTTCTAATGAAAATTGTTTTCCTAGTTTTATTCAACTTTTTGGGTTTTATTGTCTTTTTATATTATTTTATACATTTATCATCCAATATCTATTTAAAGATTTTTATTATGATAGCATTAATTGTAATTTATGATAATTTATTTAATCTTCTTTTAATTTATTGATTTTCAATTTTATTTTCAAACAATTGATCTTATTGATATTCTATAATTTTTTTAATTTAATTTTTATATACAATTCGTTATATTTCTGTTATTATTACTTTTTTAAATTAAACATTTAATATTATTTTTTATAAGAAATTAGTTGTATATATTTTATTTTTAATTTAATAAATTTTAATGTTATATAAACGTTTGATATTCTTTAATTTTTGTATAAAATATTCAATTTTAGCGTATATTTCTCGATTATTATTTTGATTGATATATAATGTTTTAAAATTACATATCCAAAATCATATCATCCATCTTATTAAATTTCATACATTTGTTCAATTCTTTAAGTTTTTTAGTTATGTAAATTTCTTTATACTTTATTTTTATATTTATTTATTTGAGTAAAAAATTTACTAGAAGAACAAAGACATACAAAAATGACCTCAAAAATTAGACATGTGACTATCACATGACTATAATAATCTAAATAATTTTAAAATTTTGGTTAGAATGTAATTAAAGAAGTAAGTTCTCAAAATTTTATGATTTAAGAAAATAAAATAGTTATTGGAGGAAAGTTGAAAACTTTTCATATTTTTTATATGTATTCTTTTTTTCATTTCCTTCTAAAATTGGTATAATGTTTACTATTTATAGTATAGAATAAAAAATTAGCACAAATAAATTAAATTAAAGATCAAATTACCAAATATGAATATTAAGAACTAAATCTACTAATTCTTCAAAAATTTTAAAAATATCTCATATATATATATATATATATATATATATATATGCTTCTTGCAATATATTTCTAAAATTTTCGTAAACTTCGAAAAGATGATGAGAAATAATCACATTCGAACTCATAATTTTATTGGACCAAAGTGTGATCAATATAAAAAATATATAATAAGAAAAAAAAAAGAAGAGAGAGAGAAAGAGACAAAAGAGACAAAATATGCAAATTTTCAGAAAGTTCGCCTTCCTTAGTGGCAAGTTGTTTCTTCTCATAGGAAATGACAAGTTGCTTCGAACTCACCGTCGAAGTTTCCATCCGACATAAATTTATGGCATAAGCAGCCACCTATAAAAATAGATATTAAAAAAATAAATAATGAAAAGAGTTGAAAATAACAAAATATGAATGAAATGAACTTTAATTTGTACGAGAAAGCCATTGACAAAGTTAGTTTTGGTCAGAAAGCCATTGAAAGACCAGGTTCCGGAGGAGGCAGGTTCGGCAGCGGGGGTCCTGAGAGATCATATATAAATAATTATTTTATATATAATTTATATAATTTATATAATATACAAAATTTTAGTATTCATCAAAACCCTCAACAATAATAATAGAGGTTCATCAATCTTTTCTAAAACCCCATACCAAGCAACTCAACTCTTTGATTGAGGGTATAAATATATATATATATACTAATTAGTTGTATATTCTTGAATCATGAGAGAGCTAATTTCCTTTTATAGCTTATAAAACAGAGTTTCACAAGCCACAAACAAAATATTACTTTGATCGAGTGTTGCAGTTATTACTAAGATAATACAAGGCTAACGAATAAAGTGTACTACTATTAGAAAGTAATTCCCAAGAGAACATATTAATGAGTGTATGTATGTAAAAATAATGACTATATACTCATTATTTTTCATTCTTATCACATAAACCAACATATTTTATACTTCAAACAATGTATAAAAAAGTTTAAATAGATATAGGATGATAAATGTATAAAATAATATAAAAAGAAAATAAAACCCAAAAAATTGAATAAAATTACAAAAATAATGCCCATTAGAAAGTTGTAATCTTATAAGATAAGTCTCACCCAATTGTGGGATGCCTATATTATAAATTTTTAATTTTTTTTATCTACAGTAAATTTTCTTATTCCATTGATTTATGATTTTTTTTTTTTTACAAATTTTATATGAATATCATAATATCAAAAATATATTATTTAATCAAAAGATTAACAAAAAAGGTTGAAATATATCTAAATTTCTTTAAAATATTGTTAATCAATGAAGTGAAGTAAAAGGCAAAATAAAAATAAAAAATAATTACAAAAATTTAGATTATATGTAAAAGCAAAATTCATATGAGAAGCCAAAATTTATTACTGCAGTAAGAAAAAATTCACTATGGTCAAGTAGGCAAGTTTTATCAATTCGCACTTCATCGCTAGCGAAGTGAATCAATTTTAAAAGGCAAGAATTTCCGAGGAGAGCGAAGGAACAAAGTGAATCATGCTAGCGAAGTATTGGAATGGTCTCGGGAAGTCCAATAGTATAACTCTGCTCAGTACACCGTTGAAGTGTTGGACTTCTCGGAATAAAATCAATTCGCACTTCATCTCTAGCGAAGTAACTGAATTTTAAAAGGCTAGAATTTCCGAGGGAGAGAGAAGAAACAAAGTGAATCATGCTAGCGAAGTATTGGAATGGTCTCGGGAAGTCCAATATTATAAATCTGCTCTGAACACAGCCGAAGTGTTTGAACTCTCCGAATAATATCAATTCGCAATTCATCGCAGGCGAAGTGATTCAAGTTAAAAAGGCTAGAATTTCCGAGGGAGAGCGAAGAAACAAAGTGAATCATGCTAGGGAAGTATTGGAATGGTCTCGGGAAGTCCAATATTATAAATCTGCTCTGTACACCGAAGTGAGAGACCTCTCGGAATAATATCAATTCGCACTTCATCTCTAGCGAAGTAAGTCAAGTTAAAAAGCCTAGAATTTCCGTGGAGAGCGAAGAAGCAAAGTGAATCTTGCTAGCGAAGTATGGGAATGGTCTCCGGAAGTCCAATATTTTAAATCTGCGCTCTGTACACTGCCGAAGTGTGGGACTCTCAGAGCTTCAGAAGGAATTATTTTGAAAACGCTAACATCTTCTACGAGAGGTGCTGTGCTGCACACATCATCCACCAATTCCATCAGCATGTTCTCCACCTGGGTAGGAAACGTTTAACTATATATATATATATATATAAGTATACATTTATTATGTATTTTGATGCAGATTTTTTAAAATATTTTACAAAATATCAATATACCTAATATTTAAATTAAATTAAAAAATAAAAGTCATAAATTTATAATATTCACAAGAAAGTGCTTTTTTTATTAGATTTAAACACATTTTTAACCAATATTGTTATGTATACGCATAAAAAATAAAAATATCTTTTTTTATTTTAATTTTATTATATATGTAGACACCGAAAATTTAATTATATATTTAAATAAATATTGAAGATATTGAAAGATTTTGCTCTTTGGATGAGTGACACATGGCAAACAAATAGTCATTGATTGTCACTCTCTTCATCTATAAATAGAGACGAAGAGAAGCATTCAAGAGGTGGAAATAAAAGGTGGAAATAAGAGGTAAAAATCTCCGGTGGCAGAGAAGAAAAGAAACTCCGGCGATTCCCTTCGGGGATCGTCCATAGTTTCCGGTGCATCCTCCCTTCGAGATCAAGCAAGTCCCGAGGCTCTCGAGAAATCAAATTCATTCCGAGATCAAATTCAAAGACCATCGGAGAAATCAAATCAAATACGGATAGATCGAGATCAAGCCTAGAGGCCCTCGAAGTTCAAATCCATTCCGAGATCCGGCCCAAAATGCCCCTCGGAATAAATCAAAATCTATTGGATCGAGACAAGCCCAAAATGCCCTCGGATCCACGACGAAAAGAATCGGCGGAGAAATACAAAGATTCGAGCCCAACATCAAAATACATATTATTATCTTGCAACATATATATTTTTGATTATTTATTTTGCAGATGATAATAATCGAAAAGAGAAAATTTTATTGTTCACAAATTTGGCACGCCCAGTGGGACAATCTTTACTGTCCATCCCTTTTCCGTCAAATATCATGGAACAGAAGGAATGTGTTTGCGGATCTAAAAAAAAGAGACCGAATCAACCATCCAAAAAAAAAAAAATCAAACTCAAGGGGCGATCAACATTGGTATTGCGACCTTGTCAAAAACTCCTTGACACGAGGAAAACGCCCATATTGAAAAAAAGACTCCTTGATACGAGTGTAAACGTCTATATATAAAAAAAAGACTCCTTGATACGAGTGTAAACCGTCTACATATAAAAGGACTCCTTGACACGAGTAAAAACGTCCATATTGATACAAAGACTCCTTGACACGAGTGAAAACGTTCATATTGATACACAGACTCCTTGATACGAGTATAAACTATCTATGAACTACGTTAGACTTGATTCCTAAAAGGTAAGGGATACGTAGGAAGTAGAACAAAAAAACTAAGCACCCCCCAAAAAAAAAAAAAAAAAAAAAGTCAAAAAGAAAATCGTATTTATCTACGAGTCAAATTGACTTAATTCGATTTTGTTTAAAAAAAAAAAATATTATATTTATCCCTTAAATTCAAATTTGAATCGTATTTATCTGCGAGTCAAATTCAAGATAGACTCAAATACGATTGATATTTATGAGATACTTTGAAACTTGTCCCGTAATAATTCTTCAAAATTAACCCCGAACAAGTTTCAGGGCAATTTGTAGACACGAAAATTTATTATATATTTAAATAAATATTGAAGATATTGAAATATTTTTACTCCCGGGATGAGTGACACATGGCAAACTAATAGCCATTGGTTGTCACTCTCTTCATCTATAAATAGAGACCTTGAGAAGCATTCAAGAGGTGGAAATAAGAGGTGAAATAAGAGGTGGAAATAAGAGGTAAAATCAGTGGTGAGAGAAGAAAAGAAACTCAGTACGATTTCCCCTCCGTGGGGATCGTCCATAGTTTATGGCGCATCCTCCCTCCCTTCGAGATCAAGCCCCGAGGCTCTTGAGAAGTCAAAAATCAAATCAAATACAGATAGATCGAGATCAAGCCCAAAGGCCCTCGAAGTTCAAATTCATTCCGAGATCCGGCCCAAAACGCCCCTCGGAAGAAATCAAAATCCATTGGATCGAGACAAGCCCAAAATGCCCTCGGATCCATGACGAAAAGAATCGGCGGAGAAATATAAAGATTCGAGCCCAACATCAAAATATATATTATCTTGTGACTATATATTTTGATTATTTATTTTGCAGATGATAATAATCAATAAAAAAAAATTTATTGTTCACAATATATACAAAAGGTTAAAAATGTTACTATTTATAATACATATAAAAGGTGAAGAGGATCAAATTATCAGGTGGTCAAAGTCAAATATTACATCTTCAATAAGTCCTACATTTCGTCTAAGTACCAGAATTACACTCTAAACTAATTCAATATCTTTTCTATGAATCATACTTCGCCATGTCAATTTTCGCCAAGCAGAAGTAGCAGCTTTCGGCCACAATTAATCAACATTCATCCTTCTTATCACTACGCAGCAGCTTTGTATTTCATAAAAGATATTACTTGACTTTGTATTCATAAATTATATGTTTTGTCTAATAAAACGATGTAAAGTTGTAAAGTAAAGTAAGTAATAACAGTGATTATTGTAAAGTTATGATAATCATAAAATAAAATGAAGTAAGAAATATCAATTATGGACATAAATTTATGTCAATTATAAAGCGAAGTAAATTACATTATAAAGTAACCAAGTAAAGTGACTTCTAGATAAGATCAACAAATTGCGAAGTAATAAGCAATTTTTAGTTAAAAAACAAAAATATTGTTTAAAACAAAAATAATAATAATAAAACCTCCTAGTCTATTTTGACAAAAATAAATATAAATATCTTCAATCGGCAGGAGTTTGAGGTTCTGGGTGGCCTTCGTCATTTGCAGCAATAGTAGGATCTGTGGAGTTATCACCATCACCATGAAGATGGCGACGTTTAAATTCTTCAACCAACTCAAAAAAAGTAGGTTTAGTCAGAGTAGGAGGAGTCCATTCTTCCTCCCCATTATTCGCATCAATTGTTATGATGCCTTCAAGTTCTTCTTTTGAAAACGGAACGAAGTCACTACCACCCCGAAACTCTCTATCAACAAAATACCCCGCGTATGCTTTGTACAGGATATTTTTATCTGGCACAAACTGGTGGATTTGGCGAATTATATGAGCAGCACCTCGACTTAAAAACACTTCGGCCTTTTGCAAAACGTTAGCTTCAAATTCGTCCGAATTCTGGTAGTTCTCGACTACTTTCTTAGTGTATTCTATGGATTTGAACTGGGTAATATCGGACTGAAGCTTTTTTATTGTAGCTGAAAGGACCATTTCATTTTCTTCTTTCTTTTTTATATCAGCTTCTAACTTCGCCTTATTAGCATTTAACTTAGCTACTTCAGCCTGACGATCATCTTTCTCCTTCTTCAAGTCAGCAGCGAATTCATTAGTCTTCTGAATTGCGAAGCCAATTTGTCTATTAAATTCTTCTTTGACTGAGGCAATCTCCTTATCCTTGTCATCTAATTTCTTTTCCAAGAATATGAATCGAGACTTCGCCTCATTGACCATTGCAGCCTGCCTACACACGTTAATTGTATAAGCACTAACCTGAAAGGAAAAGCAAAAGTTATTAGAAAAATCACAAAATGAAATATCAAATTTATGACATGTTCGAAATGTACCTGAGCAAGATGAGAGCCAATAAGCCCAGCAAGGTTATTTACACATAATGACTGAGAAGCATCTAGCGTATCAATATCCGCACATCTTCTAAGTGGACCAAAACCCAAGTATTGTCCAACTTGGGGGTTGCTTAGTTGTAGACCAGTCAATGGAGGAGAAGAATTGCTTATCTCGTGAGATAAATCAATTAAACCTTGCTGAGTGTTGGGTAGTAAAAAATCGTTACGAAGCCAGGAGACGAGGAACCTCGGAGAAGAATTTTCTTGAGTCCTCTCCGCAATTTCCTTGCCTTTTGACTGTTGAGAAGACGAACTAGGTGGAATATCATGTGACGAGGTCCTGACGGGGTCACGATCATGACATCTCTTATCATGTTCTTCTCCCTCGTGATGACCTCGTTTTGAAGGAGAAGGCCCCACATTTGAATTCGAAGCATCGGTGGAGGAATCGGTTCGAGAAGATATCTGTCTTCTCTTTGGAGTCTTGGACAAATTTTTATGAACAGCAGAAGCATCATCGGCTTTCTGACTTCGAGTAATTGGCCGAGGTGGATTTGGTAGCACCGATCCCACTGCAGTTTTGCGAGATTCCGCCTTATCTTTTTTCTTATTAGCCAACTTCGTAATAAGGCTAGACATATCTAAAAAAAAACTTAAGTTATAATTACTTATCAAAAATATTCTGAGTCAGCAAAAATAATAAAATCAAGAAATATAACTACCACCTCCTGCTTTGCACGTCGAAGCAGTTGAAGCATTGCAGATTGGACAATCATCAGAAAATACTCTGTTAGGATGGAGTACCCACATCGGATATTCATCTCGGTCTTCTAAGCCTAAAGTTTTTCGACGAAGAGAAAGTGATACACCTCCAAACCCACACCACTCTCTACTACCTTTTTCTAAAAGAGAATCCATGGAAAAAACTTTAATTTGGGACATGGGATCACTTCCTAAATTCTCCTCAACAAAATTCAAAAATTTTTTGTCAGAATCAGAATAATCTGGATTCTTTCCAACCGAAGTCCATGTTTTTAATTTTGTAAAAGTGGGTGGAAAGGGAAAACCTGAAGTACTCTCCATACAAACCCATCTCTCTCTCCAATTAGACACTTTGTTAGGGACAGAATCGAAGAGATTAACTCTACAAGGTCGAGGCCTAACAGAAAGGGTACATCTGTTCATTCGAAGTACAGTGAAAAACGTCCGAATTATAAGTTCGGAAACTTCGACCCCAATTCTTCTACAAAGAATAATCAAAGACAAAATGACTCGGACAGTATTGGGATGAATATGAGCAGGTTGCGCATTTGTAAGAAGTAAAAAGTCAATATATGCGGGATCTAAAGGAAGTGTAAGACCCAATTCGAAGTGAACAATTGGAATTGGAATGGCTTGGAAAGAAATTTTAGTAAATGAAGGAGCCAGGAAAAGTTTAAATTTCTTTTTATCAAAGTCCAAAAGATTATGCAAGTTATCAAGGTCATCATCAGAAGCAGAATTATTCTTAAGGGCGAAATCCTGATCCACTAAATAATCATTTTTAGTGGAACGTTTCGAAATCCTTCGTTTTTTAGAAGATACTACTTGGTTATTAGTGGGTACAGTTTCAGGAATCACTGAGTTATCCTCGCTCTCACTACCAGAATCTAAATTTTCATTCCTATCCGAGGAACTATCAGAGCCTACAGAAAAATCATTTTCACTTGTGCTTGACATTTTGTCCTGTTAAATATTGTAATCAAGTAAAATCTACATGAGCAGTCATATATACCTCATAACCAGCAAGGAATCATAACCAGCAAGGAATCATACTTATCATGAAAAAATCATCAGATCTACACTACTCACAGTACATTTGCAAAAAAAATTTAAAAAAAATAAAAAAACAAGAGATTCATCATAAAAGCATTATCATTTTGCTCCATATACTCATTATTTATCCGAAAGAAAGTCAAGAAGGAAAAGCACAAAAAGAAAATAAGAAGAACATACCTTTTCAATGGAGGCTTGAAGATCTTTGATATTTGGAAAGTTGAAAGGGGACGACGAACAGTACAGAGAAAAATAAAAAGGAAAACAGAAGGAAGTTTTTTCTTTGGAAAAAAAGAAGAAAATAAAAGTAAAACATGGAAAGAGAAAAGATTGTATAAAGGGAGAGAAAAAATATATGGGGAACATAAAAAGGAGATTTTCTGTCTCCCAAATCTTCTCAAGGCGGAAAAGGCAGGGTTCTTTAAAAAGAATTTTTTTTATATATATATAATAATATATATTATATATATTGTATATCTTAAAAAGAAAACTTTCTGCAAATATATATGTGTGTGTTTGTATGTTTTATGAAATTGGTAAAGAAGAAAAAGAGGACGATAAGAAAAGGTAAAAGAAGCTAAAAATAACTAGGAGAGAGATAAAAGCCTATTTTAAGTTTGTTTCCAAAAACACGAATATTTTACAAATGTTGAGTACGAATATTTACAATAATAATAATTATTATTATTATTATTTTTAAAGATACAAAATTTGAAAAAATATATATTTTTTGTTGGGCTGGACCGTTCTCTCACGGGTTACTGATCTTTTATTTATTGCAGTTTTGTACTAACAATCTTTTTCTATAAGCCAATTTTTTAACGTAGCCCATTTAGTATTTTCGAACCCCAAAAAAATTCATGGGTTTGATCTAAATTTCTACTTGTTATATAAAGATCAATAATTTGTACGAGGTTGTGTGGCCAATTGTCAAGAGATACGACTACTCCAACCGCCCATTTCGGGTTTTACACTTAAAGTTCAGTCATAGTGCTTTGTTAAATTCCAGTGTTAGATTAGTCGGGTAAAAATTCGTATATCATCACTTCAAAAAAATCAATAATTATTTTTGTGTTAGAAAATTATGGTAAATTTATTGATATTTGTTTTAAAAATATTCTTACAGTTAATATTTTACAATTTTTTATTTTAATGTTTTAAGTAATTAATGTTTTATAATTATTATTTAAATCAGAGTAGAGCAGTGGAAGCGTGGTGGGTCCATAACCCACAGGTCCAGGATCTAAACCTGGCTCCGATAATAAAATATTTTAAATTTTTTTAAAAAACAATACATAATTTATATATTTTTATGAATTCTATTATATTTGTATGTTTATAGCTTTAAATCTCCATTATTTTCACTACTTCCATTATCTCTATATAATCTCCATATAATAACTTCTGAAGAGTTATGTTTGTATATCCATAGCTTATAGCTTTAAGTTCGTCTTCTCCTTTGTGGCAAGTTTCTTCTCATAGGAAATGACAAGTTGCTTCGAACTCACCCTCGAAGTTTCTATCCAACGTAAATTTATGGCATAAGCAGCAACGTATAAAAATAGATATTAAAAAAATAATAATAATGAAAAGCGTTGAAAATAACAAAATAAGAATGAAATGAACTTTGTAACTGAGAAAGTCATTGACAAAGTTAGTTTTAGTCAGAAAGCCATTGAAAGACCAGGTTTGGCAGCGGGGTCCTGAGAGATCATATATAAATAATTATTTTATATATAATTTATATAATATACAAAATTTTAGTATTCATCAAAACCCTCAACAATAATAATAGAGGTTCATCAATCTTTGCTAAAAAAACACACTATCAATTTGAAATATAACTTCAAAATTTTCAAAATTTGAAACACACTATCAACTCAACTCTTTGATTGAGGGTATAAATATATATATATAGATATATATATACTAATTAGTTATATATTCTTTCTTTCTTCTTTTTCGTCTTTGTTCTTCAGTTTTATAACCTGATCCAGGAAAAATTCTTCAACACAATTGGAAACCTGCAAAAAGAAGTCAAAAGAGAAAGACCCTTCCCCTCCTATGAAAAAGTTAGTCAAATAAGAGAAAGATGATAAAGAGCTGATTATTTGAGAAAACTTTCCTACTTGCCTATAGTGAATTTATATGGACCCCCCTTTTTGGCCTTTAGGACTCCTTTTTATAAGTTCCAATTTACCTAGTTGCCCATAGTGAATTTTTTATTACTGCAGTAATAAATTTTGGCTTCTCATATGAATTTTACTATTACATAATTAATCTAAATTTTTGTAATTATTTTTATTTTTTCTTTTTTCTTTTGCCTTTTATTTCACTTCATTAATTAACAATATTTTAAAGAACTTCTTTAGATATATTTCAACATTTTTTGTTAATCTTTTGATTAAATAATATATTTTAGATATTATGATATTCATATAAAATTTGTAAAAAAAAAAAATATATCATAAATCAATGGAATAAGAAAATTTATTGTAGATTGAAAAAAAAATTAAAAATTTATAATATAGGCATCCCACAATTGGGTGGGACTTATCTTATATGTTATAAGATTATAACTTTCTAATGAACATTATTTTTGTAATTTTATTCTAATTTTTTGGGTTTTATTTTCTTTTTATCTTATTTTTATATTATTTTTGGGTTTTATATTATTTTATTATGATAAATGTATATTATTCTTTGGATAAAAAGGAAAACAGAAGGAAGTTGTTTCTTTGGATAAAAAAGAAGAAAATAAAAGTAAAACATGGAAAGAGAAAAGATTGTATAAAGGGAGAGAGAAAAAATATCTGGGGAACATAAAAAGGGGATTTTCTATCTCCCAAATCTTCTCAAGGCGGAAAAGGCGGTTAGGGTTCTTTAAAAGAAATTTTTTTTATATTATATATATTGTATATCTTAAAAAGAAAAATCTTCTGTAAATATATATATATATATATATATATATATGTGTTTGTATGTATTATGAAATTGGTAAAGAAGAAAAATGAGGACGATAAGAAAAGAAAAATAAAGATAAAAATAATTAGGAGAGAGATAAACGCCTCTTTTAAGTTTGTTTCCAAAACGCGAATATTTTCCACATGTTGAGTACGAATATTTACTGGAGGAAAGTAAATAGTTATATGTATTTTTTTTTTAAGAAAATAAAATAGTTATTGGAAGAAAGTTGAAAACTTTTCATATTTTTTATATGTATTCTTTTTTTCTTTTCCTTCTAAAATAGGTATAATGTTTACTATTTATATGTATAGAATAAAAAATTAGCACAAATAAATTAAATTAAAGATCAAATTACCAAATATAAATATTAAGAACTAAATCTACAAATTCTTCAAAAATTTTAAAAATCTCATATATATATATATATATGTATTATATGCTTCTTGCAATATATTTCTAAAATTTTCATCAACTTCGAAAAGATGATGAGAAATAATCACATTCGAACTCATAATTTTATTGGACCAAAGTGTGATCAATATAAAAAATATATAATAAGAAAGAAGAGAGAAAGAGACAAAAGAGACAAAATATGCAAATTTTCAGAAAGTTCGTCTTCCTTAATGGCAAGTTCGTCTTCCTTAGTGGCAAGTTGTTTCTTCAAATAGTATATATATACAACTAATTAGTATATATATATATATATATATTTATACCCTCAATCAAAGAGTTGAGTTGCTTGGTATGAGTTTTAAGAAAAGATTGATGAACCTCTATTATTATTATTACGATGTTAGCTTTTTAAAAATAATTCCTTCTGAGGAAGCTCCGAGAGGTCCCTCACTTCGGCGGTGTACAGAGCAGATTTATAATATTGGACTTCCCGAGACCATTCCACTACTTCGCTAGCATGATTCACTTTGTTTCTTCGCTCTCCCTCGGAAATTCTAGCCTTTTAAGCTCAGCAGTGTGTTTCTCCATGTAAAATTTATCAAATTATTTCTTATGTTATTTATTCATTCGAAGTATTGAAAAAAGTATAAATATATTTCTGCTTTTTGAACACTTATTTCAACTTTTGCCGATTGGCGCTTAAATTCCCTCCAGTTGTCTAATCAGGTACGTGCGACAGCCGGTCAAAAATAACTTCTGACGGTTGACATACTTTCTCTCTTCAAAATGGACGAAATCAACTAGGAAATCGGAATATAAGTAGTATTAATGGATTATATATGAATATACAGATGCAACGGCTTCTGTATATATGAATGCTGGAAATTGTGAAGAAAGAAAGGAAGAAATGAAGAAGAAAAAAGATATTTATAGTAAAAGAGGAAAACCCTTCGGGAATGACGGTAAAGTAGAAAAAAGAGGACGATACAAGAAAGAAAAGAAAAAAAAAATGGAAGAATAGAGAAAAGAAAGAAAACTTTTCCCATTTCGTTTTCTCTCTACCCCATCAAAACAGATCTCAAAAGTAATGAGGAGAGATATAAACATGGCTATGGTTAATTTTTCCCATATTTGGGGAAGAATTTCAAAAGACCCCTTTTCCAATAATCTATTTTATTTCTTGTTTTAAATTTGTGTTTACTTTTTCATCCAAAACCCCAAAAAATTGAAGCAACTTTTTTTTTTCCTTATAAGGTAAGAAAATGCAAATGGACTAAATCTAGGGGTGATAATTAAAATTGGACCAAACAGAAATCACTGTCGCAGTTCACTATATGTAAATTATATATTTATATAATAATTAAAATTGTAACAATCATAATATATAATTATGATATTTACAAAAGATAAGTTATTGAAAATAAACATAATATTTAGCTTACATAAAAATTTTCAAACTCCAGTTAAATGTATTTAACAAATTAATTTTTTTTTAATGTATTCTTTTTAGATAAATAAATGTTATGGATGGTAAAAAGAATTGAAAAAGGGCATGGCATTGATGGGTGGTGACAATAGCCCAAAAGTTAAAGAGATTTAAACCCTGGAGAGCGGAACAAAAATATTTTCATCTGTCAGACCCGGAGTGCCAATATAAACAACAGTACCTTTTTGTCTTCTTTATGACGAAAGGACATATAATTATGTCCTTTATAGAAAATTGCAGTCATAATAAAGTTTACATATCCCCATGAAAGTGGCGTGACTTTATGACCTCTTTTTAGCCTTCATTTCTTCTCTTTCCTTCAGACTGTACCTTATACATATATACATTCCTTTTGTATATATGTATATATTTAAAAGGAGAGAGACTTACTGAAAGTCAAATAAAAGGGGAAAGAGAAACGAAGGTTTTCCCGCTCTCTAAATACCCCTTTCTCCACCATTCTCTTTTCTTACTTTTCTTCATCATTTTCGGATATTTTTACGATTCAGAAAGCTCTTCAGACTACCGGAGAAAAACAGACCTCGGCTTTCTTTTGACTCCTTCTACAATTCACCGTTCCTGTTCTAATCGTTCTTTTCTTCGTCGTCACGTATTATTCTACAGGTATTACTCCATTTTCTTCTTCTTTTGTTCTGGTTCATTTGTGCTTTTGTTTTGTTTTCTGCTTCTGTTGCCCAAATGATTTCTATTCTTCAACTTAATTGCAATAGGTAGAAAGCAGAGAGTGCTCGAAAAGTAATGTGGAGTTGAAGTATATCTTCAGATTAGTTTTATTTAACAAAAAATCAGATTGTTGGAGTATCGTGAGGGATTTTCAATCTGCTATTGAAGATAATGTGATTTTTAGGAATTTTTATATCATTGAGTGTGATTGTCGAAGTGGAGGGTTTAGTGGGCAAGAAAGTCTTCCTTTAGATTCTAAACATAGATGATAGTGGAATAATCAATGAATATTTAAGACTTACCCGAGGTCCTTATTTGTCACAGGCTCAAATGTCGAAGTCTGAGGGTAACAACCCCACTATCCCTCCTACCGAAGTGGAGGAGCTCGATTCTGATGAGTCTCTGAGCACTTCGGAGGCTTTGGCAAATGAGAAGGATTTTGGGACGGGGGATTCTTCTAGTAATAATGGGATTGACCCATCTATTTTGTCAATTCCTACTACCACTCCACTTACTTCGCTCCGTCTGCCACTATTCCGGTGGCTGTTAGAGTTTCTTCTTCTTCAGTTTCTTTGAAGGGTTAACTATCCCCGTTGCAATTCCTTTGTTCCTTCATCTTCTAAGACCATCTATCTTTGGTGTCACCTGGACTGGTATATCAGCTAAGGATATTCCAAAGAAACGGAGATGGGGTGATACGGACCTTTCTGAGAGTGACTTTGTATTAAAAAAATAATATGATTGAGGTTCTTGAGGTCAACTGTATCGGAGGGTTAGTGGATGAGAGTAAATATAAAATTACTTCTCCGATTGTAGTCTTGTCAATGACCAATTATTCTATCCCTGTTCCTTTAGCTCATTTTATGTATGGACTTCGATTTCCTCTTGACCCGCATTTGTTGATTTTTTTTTGTTGGTAAATTCCCACCAGCTCATATTCATCCTAATACGATTAGCTGTATTTTATGTTTGATTGTGTTGTGTAGACGAATAGGAGTTGAGATGTCCGAGTTAATTCTAAGGACCTTTTTTTCTATACTTCGCATGAACAAAAGAACTTTGTCTGTCAGACCTCGCTCTAATGTAGTAACCCTTTTTGATTCCCCACCTAATAAACTTCCCGATTGGAGGGAGAGATGGGTGTGTGTAGAGAGTACTTCCGGTTTTCCCTTTCCTCCATTAGTTGGAATGTTAGAATCCGGAAACCAGTGGGAAAGAAACCAAAATACTCAGTAGTCGGGAAGTTCTTGGACTTCGTGCAAGTGAGCTAGGAGAAAACCCCGACACTCGACCCAAGTGTTTTTGTCTAGTGATTTATTAAGCCCTCGAGACTCTCCGTTGGTGTGGGATCGGTGGGTTTCGGTTTAAGGAACGTCGGGCGGAACTTGGACTGGATGATATGAATGAATACCCTATATGGAGACTTCATCCGAGGAGGGTATTTTTTGATGAGTGTCCTGTGTGTTCTGTCATAAATTCGGCGGGGTGTCAAACTAATGAGGGTAGACTTATTATATTTGCATATCTTGAAAACCCACTTCTTTGCTTTCTTTCTAAACTCAATTTTTCTTATTGCTTTAACTTGTATTTTCAGATATGGAATTCACTTCGATACGAAGATCCCTTCAGTCTGCCCGTTCACAAGCGCTGGAGAATATCACTCCAAATCCCCCAAAAGCCGGTGTCAAAGGTGCGGTTGCCGAAGTGGAGGGCACCAAGGATTCAGGTGCCGCTCCTGAAGCATTGTTGCCGAGAAAGAAATCTCCAAAAAAGAAGACTTCCGAGAAAAATACCTCTACTCGGGCTCCGCCTCCAAAGCGCAGTCGTGGGGGTGCAGAGATCGCTACTCATGACAAAAGTTCTCAAATGGATACCCCTTTGACTAGTATTCAAGTTTCGGAGTCGAGTCATTCCCGGGGGGAGTCTAGTCAGTCCAAGAATAAAGAAGTTTCTTGGCTTCAACCTGGATTCAAACTCCCCACTATTCATACAGGGTTGTATGCTCTTGGACGTGAGATCCATCAATCTGCCCCTGTATTAACAGGGCTTAAGCTATCTTCTACCGAAGTTGGCCGTTTCCTGGGCATTGGACCACCGAGGAGATGTATGGACACAGATACTTATAAAAGTATCCAGTCCATGAGTACCGACGATACTGTGGGTCTCTTAGGCTCCTACCTTTCCCAGGTATGTACCCATACATATTATTTATATTATTATTATGATATATATTTTTTTATTGTATTTGGGATCTAACTTTCGTTTTATCTATAGGTGGCTTCATACACTATGCACCTCGCTCAAATGTCTGCATCATCCAACTCGTCGAAAAAGCTCATGCTCTCTCTGGAAACCAAATTGGCAGAGGCGGAAAGTGCACTATCCTCGACCAAGGAAAAACTTGCAATTGTTAAGGAAGAATTGGATAGTTCGAATGCGAAGTACCAGTCTATAGTTGATCAACAACTACAGTTGTCCAATAAGCTAGATTCTGCCAATGCCAAAATTGTGGAATTGGAATTGAGGGACAAAGAGAAAGATAAAAAACACTCCGCCGAGGTCCAAAATTTATATGATCGAGTAACATATTACGAATCAAACGTATACACTTCGCGACTTATGAGCAAGTTTCAATCTTCGCCCGATTTTCGGAAGATGGTTTTAACCCAAGCTTGCTCATTCTTTGACCGAGGTTGTGCTCATGCCATTCGTAATCTTCATCACTTGGTTCCAGGATAAACAGCGGCTCGCTCGCTTATATATTAGCTCTTTTGCGGATAGAGAATTTAGGAGCGGTGCAGAATGCGTTCCGTATAATGAAGATGAGATGAGAGAGATTCAAATGATTGATTCTCGTAAAAGTGAATCATGGGAGCATCCTCCAAAGGTCACCCCGACACTTTTTGACTTGAGTGAAGAGATTCTGAATGCCACTTATTCCCGGGTACCTAATCCGGAGGATATTCCTTCTAGTTCAACTGTTAGGGAAGTTGCAACAGTGCAGCCATCTAATGTTCCTTCCACAACTCAGCCATAAATACTTAGCATAGGAAGATTTTGTTATTTTATATAAGATCTATCTTTTGTACTCCGATTTGTCGATAATGAAATGAAAGTCTCATGCGGAGTAACCTTTTTCTTCTTTCATATCTTATAAACTGCATCATAGATTAAACTTTAACAAATAATCAACAGTGATTATTTATTGATTATTTCAATCAACTATTATTCTGCTTTACATAAAATACTTTTTAAGATGGTCTGAATGTCAAGGATTTGGAAGTAACGTTCCATCTTCTTTTGCCAATCTAAAAGTACCTGGTCTTACTTCGCTTTTCACTTGATATGTTCAGTGACTTCGATTTTTCGTAACTCCAAGTCACCTATATAATGATCGCGAAGTCTCTAGACCAATGCATAAGGAGTTTGAGGCTAACGTGCTGCAGAAGGCCGAAGTATTTCTTAACCGAGGTGCAGTTATATCAATCGTCAAGTTCATTGCCAGACAAAAATCTTGCAGAAGCATATCTGGGATTTTTTTGCAGATAAAGAGTTTCAAGCGGTACTAACTTCATTCCATTTCCAGCGGAGGAACTTGAAGCCATCAAAACATTTTATGCAAACAATTGAGAGGAAGAGTGGGATCCCCCTACTCCGACATTGCGAAACTTTTTTAACTTGGTTGAATAACGTTTGAATTTCTATGAAGTTGATGACTCAGATGAACCCACTGTTGAAGATGCTTACGAAGTGGATTCTGAACCACAAAATCCAGCTGAATAAAGATATAGGAGGTTTTATCTTTTGATTTCTGATGTAAAAAAACGTCCTCCTTTTTTAAACTCGAACTTTACAATTTTTAATTCTTCATCCTTCTTCTCACTTCGCAGCTTTGTATTTCAAAAATGATATTACTTACTTGACTTTGTATTCATAAATTATATGTTTTGTTTAATAAAACGCTGTAAAGTTATAATGTAAAGAAAGTAATAACAGTGATTATTGTAAAGTTATGATAGTCATAAAATTTACTAAAGTAAGAAATATTAATTATGGACATAAATTTATATCAATTATAACGCGAAGCCAATGACATTATATAAAGTGAAGTAAGAATTCTAGATAAGATCAACAATTGCGAAGTAAAGTGAATTCTAGATTAGATCAACAATTGCGAAGTAAGAAGCAATTTTTAGTTACAAAACAAAAATATTGTTTAAAACAAAAATAATAATAATAAAACCTCCTAGTCTATTTTGACAAAAATAAATATAAATATCTTCATTCGGCAGGAGTTAGAGGTTATGGGTGGCCTTCGTCATTTGCAGCAATAGTAGGATCTGAGGAGTTCTCACCTCCACCATGAATATGCCGACGTTTAAATTCCTCAACCAACTCAAAAAAAGTAGGTTTAGTCAGAGTAGGAGGAGTCCATTCTTCCTCCCCATTATTCGCATCAATTCTTATGATCCCTTCAAGTTCTTCATCAGAAAATGGAAAGAAGTCACTACCACCCCGAAACTCTCTATCAACAAAATACCCGCGTATGCTTTGTACAGGATATTTTTATCTGGCACAAACTGGTGGATTTGGCTAATTATATGAGCAGCACCTCGACTTAAAACCCTTCGGCCTTTTGCAATTGCAAAACGTTAGCTTCAAATTCGTCCGAATTCTGATAGTTCTCGACTACTTGCTTAGTGTATTCTATGGATTTGAAGTGGGCAATATCGGACTGAAGCTTTTTTATTGTAGCTGAAAGGACCATTTCATTTTCTTCTTTCTTTTTTACATCAGCATCCAACTTCGCCTTCTTAGCATTAACTCAGCTACTTCAGCCCGACGATCATCTTTCTCCTTCTTCAAGTCAGCAGCGAAGTCATTAGTCTTCTGAATTGCGAACCCAATTTGTCTATTAGA